>CM046447.1:73063453-73093219 GCA_025506515.1 Flaveria trinervia | reverse complement strand
TAAAGAATATGGTTATGATCATTATACACGCGTGCGGATCTGAGGCCCCTACTTAGTAGGATTGGCAGGGTTTAGATGTGAAGTCGTGAGTGGCTTCACATGGCATGTGATGAATGGTTTGAACCTTGTGTGACATGTTACTTGTATTATAACTAATGGATATGTTAATGTTCTAGATTCGCATGACTTGTATAGTACTTGATTGTACGATGATCTAAGTGATAAACCTGGTTGATATAGCATATGTATGATACTATTGAATGTTAATCATGTATGTTGTATGTGCTCATTGGCTTTATTTGAATTATAACTCATAATGTCACCAATGGGTCAAACGGGTCAACTAGTCAAACGTGTCAATTTTTCTGAAGCTTGAGTCTATGGTTTGGTATGATTAGGGTTTCACATGTCTTTTATTTACACGTACTTATGTACTCACATGATCTAGGTAACCTGTGAAGGTTGGCTATCCTCTCGTTTCTCAAAATAAACCCTAAGTACCTTTGCATACATCAGGTGAGTTCATGCCCCACTCTTTACTTAATCTCTTTTGGGGGAGATAGCATACTGGTATTATACGAACGCTTTTATTATTTAAGTTGTGTATAATTTAATATAGTCTTTGTAAGGATTCCTGAAGTCTGATGCAACCCAAAACTGCCTAAGTGTTTCAGCAACATGCACTAAGTACTGAAGTGAAGAATGCTTCGGAAGAATTACACAAAGCATTAGAAAATACTCTAAGTGTAATATCTTCCGAAGCCAAGACCAATATCTTCCGAAGCTAACATGAAGTCATCCGAAGCTTGAAGAGACAAAGTCTTCCGAAGCTTCAACCTATGAAGACAGATTTCTTCCGAAGACTTTTAGTACACATGCTTTTCTGATGTACTGTTCCATAAAGCACCTTTTCCGCTGCGTCTCTGATAAGTCACCAACTTACAAGGTTGGCTATCCTCTCGTTTCTCAAAATAAACCCTAAGTACCTTTGCATACATCAGGTGAGTTCATGCCCCACTCTTTACTTAATCTCTTTTGGGGGAGATAGCATACTGGTATTAATACGAACGCTTTTATTATTAAGTTGTGTATAATATTAATATAGTGTTGTTTACCATGGGAAAAGTCCTCACACTTTTGAATTGTTAATATTAATAGCGGGAAACTTGGGTAGTACTATTGGGTCTGACGAGCCCCACCTGTGTGACTCGAGTTCAACCGGGTGCAATTTGTCCCTATTGAACATTGTCACGACATGGTAAGTCGTGACAGGAGGCAACAACTATCACAGTCAGCTTCAATTGCAAAATCACTATGTATTATATTACTGATAATAGACTAGCTATCTATTACCATGCACTGCTTATATATATCACAACTGTTTACATGTTTATTGAACTCAAACTCTTGAACTCACCAACCTATGTGTTGACATTTTAGTATGCTTTTCTCAGGTCCTAGCTTGCTTGCCACAGGAGCACTGCACGGTTCATTGCATTTAAGACACGATGGTTCAAGACAATTTGACATTTTTACAATTATAGTTTACTTTTTGGGTTGGCACTTGTTTTGCCTTAGTTATACTTTAATGACTTGGGTTGTTTTCAAAAACGCTTCCGCATTGTTTAAAGTTTGTGTTTTGCTTGATTTTGTTAAATTATGGCATTTAGATTCGTTCTGAGTAACTATTGACTGTGATCCTGGTTTGTTCACACGCCTCGTGGTAAAACTCCGCAAGTAGATTTTGAGGGTGTGACAGATTGGTATCAGAGCCATTGGTTATAGGGAACTAGGTTGCATACACACTAGACTATAATCGCACAGTTAGTTAGTTACCTGTTTCTTGTTCCATCGACTGTACACTCATTGGCATACACATCACATTATCTGCAGCATGGCATCGTCTTCGAGAGCTCGGGTAAACGACCCGAATCACCTGCACGATCTGAATCCCCACCTCCCGCACCGGTACCTGATGATGGATTCGACTGGCCCCGACTGGCTTATCCCCGAGAGGAGGTTGACTGGATCAACCATTCGCATTGATGAAGCGTGACCCTCCGCCAGACTGGCGTTCTTATCCTAGGTTTGTTGACCACATCATGTTTAGGGAGCGCGTACCTGTCCTAAAGCCAAGGACTAGGAAAATGCCAATCAACCCATGCTTTCACTCCCACGAACGGCGCAGTCCAACGAGCAACTGATTGCTGCACTAATGGCGGCACTGGATACTGAACAGCATCGTGGAAGACAACTCACGGGTGATGTTCTGTACACTACAGCAAGAGGTGTACAACCTGAGACATCAATCGGACGAACTCAAGGAGAACACTGGAAGACGCTGAACGGTTGTCACCATATGCAAGATGGTGTTATGGCACTCCAAGGACATGACTGCTCGTGAACAGCGGGACGCCATAGCCGATAATAGGATTGCCATTTTAGAAGCTCAACTAGCAGCACTCCAGATTGCTATAGCTCCTGCTCCTGCCGTAGACTCTGAGGATGAGGAGATCCCGAGGAGGGACCCGAGGAGAGGAACCGGAGGAGATGGAGGATGATAGTGATGGGTCAGACATTGTCGATTGACTTCTTTATATGACTTAGACTACGTAGTGCTTTCTTTTTTGAAACCTATGTGGGAAGGGTTGTTTCCCCATACGAACGACAAAACTTCAATTTGACATGCTAAATACATTGTGACTTATTGCAATTTATTTACTTTGGTTATTATTTTTGTTATGAATGTGTGGTTGTGATGATACGTTATCCTTTCATTTACTGTATTACTACGCTTCAATGTGTTAAATGTGTATGATGTTACTCATTATTGTATTGTGAATATAAGTGAAAAGAATGACGCTCGTGACGTGACGTGGACGTGGTCGTGGACGGGGCGGACGTGGACATGGCACCGGAGAACAGGTGGTGGTGCTATTAACATGACTCCTGCAGATTGGCTGCTCTAATTAACGAGCATGTTCAGGCGGCAGTGGCTGCTGCCCACGCGGGTCAGCCAGCAGGTAAACAATGACAGAAAAACAAATCTGATATCCTTTATAACTGTGGGGGATGTTGGATTAATGTGTGTTGTGTTAAAACAGGACCACCATGTGTACATACAAGTCCTTCATGGACTGTAAACCACACACCTACACGGTACAGAGGGTGCTGTAGGGCTTGTACGCTGGTTTCGAGAGACTGAGTCCGTTTTCTCCAATGTGAACTGCCCACCGGCGATCAAGTAAAGTATGCCACCGGGACTTTGGAGGGTGCAGCCTGTCTTGGTGAACGCACAAGTCCAATTGCTTGGACAAGCGATGGCAAATGGACTCCACTGGAATGAGTTCAAGGATATGATGATCGAGGAGTACTGTCCTCGAAATGAGGTGCAAAAGTTGGAGATGGAATTCTGGCAGCTTAAGATGGGTTTCAGAAATTGAGGCTTACACGACCCGTACTCATGAGCTGGCTACATTGTGTCCAGAAATGGTTAATGAGACACATAAGAGAATCGAGCACTACATACGAGGATTGGTGCCTGAAATCCAAAGTATGGTAACAACTTCTAACCCGACTACGATTCAGCAGGCCATCCAAATTGCCCATAAACTTACTGATCAGGCGGTAGAGCAAGGGGGTTACCCAAACAGGGCCCTGTGGTGAGAGTGCTCGACAACAAAAGGAAGTGGGATGCTTCTAGCAACAACAATAACAAATCATCATCATCATCGTCTGGCGGTCAACAACAATCCCACCAGCAGCAACAGTCAGTTCAGCAGCAACAGCGGCGGTCGATAATACCAAAATTTCAACCAAACTGCCCCAAATAACCAAGGACCCAGCGGTTACGGCGGCAGACATCCCAAATGCCCACGATGTAACTACCACCATGTGGACGGGTGATAGCTTCAAGTGTCAACGTTGTGGAAAGATTGGACACGCTGCGAAGATTGCCGTGGTGAACTAATGAGAGGCCACAACAATCTCAAGAAACCCCCCAGGTTGTTTTGAGTGTGGGAAGAAGGCATTACAAGCGAAACTGCCCACAACTAAGAAGGAACGAAAATGGCAACAACAACAACAACAACACCAACAATCATGGGAACAACAACAACAATGGTAATAATAACAACAATGGTGGAAATGGCACTGGAAATGGCGGCAATAAAGATGGAGCCAAAGGGAGAGCCTTCGTCATTGGCTCAGGTGAGGCTCTAATGATCCCACAACTGTTACGGTAGATTCCCCGTTAATGGTTGTTTTGCTACGGTACTATTTGATACTGGAGCCGATAGGAGTTTTGTGTCCTTAAAATTCTGTAGTCTTTTAAGTGATATACCCTCTGCTTTAGAATCTAGTACACTGTGGAATTAGCCGACTGTAAACAAATCCATGTAATGCATATCCTTAAGGACTGTAGGATAGAACTTGCTGGTCATACTTTCGCTATAGATCTCATGCTGTTACGCTGGGAGTTTTGATGTTGTGATAGGCATGGATTGGCTCTCTAGCAAGCAAGCGGAAGTCATATGTCACGAGAAGATCATACGGATCCCGGTTGGTGATCAAATTCTTACCATCAAAGGTGATAGGAGTGGTGCTATGATAGGCATCATCTCGTATATGAAAGCTCAAAAGTTGTTACGAAAGGTCCGCGTGGCTATCCTAGCACTGGTAACCGACAAGCAAAAGGAAGAAAAGAATGGAGGATATTCCCGTAGTACGCGACTTTCCGGAGGTGTTCCCAGAAGATCTTCCTGGATTACCACCGCAACCGCCAAGTGGAATTCCAGATTGAGTTGACTCCCGGCGCAACTCCGATTGCTAGGGCACCTTATCGATTAGCACCAAGCGAACTACAGGAGTTGTCGTCACAACTTCAGGAGCTTCTAGATAAGGCTTTATTCGACCTAGTACATCACCTTGGGGAGCCCCTGTACTCTTTGTTAGAAGAAGGATGGCCATTCCGGATGTGCATCGATTATCGAGAGTTAAACAAAGTAACAGTCAAGAACCGATACCCTTTACCTTGTATCGACGACTTGTTCGATCAGCTTCAAGGATCAAGCTATTACTCGAAATTGACTTGAGATCTGGTTATAATCAACTCAGAGTTCGAGAAGAAGACATTCCCAAGACTGTATTTCGTACTCGTTATGGTCATTATGAGTTCTTGGTCATGCCTTTTGGTTGACTAATGCACCTGCTGTGTTCATGGACCTCATGAACCGCGTGTGCAAACCTTATCTTGATCAGTTTGTCATTGTGTTCATCGATGATATACTGATATACTCTAGGACCAAGGAGGAGCATGAAGAGCACTTACGAATTATCTTGGAACTGTTGAAAAATGAGCAACTGTATGCTAAATTCTCAAAGTGTGACTTTTGGATAAGAGAGGTACAATTCCTAGGTCATATTGTTAATGAGAAAGGAATACACGTTGATCCTGCCAAAATTGAGGCGATAAAGAATTGGACTACACCCAAAACACCAAGCGAGATAGGCAATTTCTGGATTAGCAGGATATTACCGCCGATTCATAGAAGATTTTCTAAGATCGCACAACCTCTCACAGCCTTGACTCACAAGGAACGACATACAAATGGGCTGAGAGTCAAGAATCAGCTTTCTATTATTAAAACAAAAACTCTGTACTGCCCCTATATAGCATTACCCGAGGGAACAGATGACTTTGTGGTGTATTGCGATGCATCCATCCAAAGGATTGGGTTGGTTGTGTCTTAGATGCAACGATATAAGGTGATAATCTTACCCTCGAGACAACTAAAGGTTCATGACATAGAGTTGGGATGCAGATACTTGTTTTGTTGCCTTAAAGAACTGGAGACATATTTTATACGGTACCAGTAAGTGCACATCTACACCGATCAGAAGAGTCTTCAACATATCTTTGAGCAAAAAGAGTTGAATATGAGGCACGACGTTGGTGGAACTACTAATGATTATGATTGCGCAATTAAGTA
This sequence comes from Flaveria trinervia, assembly GCA_025506515.1. Taxonomy (NCBI): domain Eukaryota; kingdom Viridiplantae; phylum Streptophyta; class Magnoliopsida; order Asterales; family Asteraceae; genus Flaveria; species Flaveria trinervia. Next base: position 73,087,229 of record CM046447.1, on the reverse strand, counting down.
TCATCCGGGAAAGGCGAACGTAGTTGCCGATGCCTTAAGCAGGAAGGAAACACTAACCCCGACGGTGCGAGCTTTACAGCTTACTATCAGTACCCAATTGCCCGAACAAGTTAAGGAAGCACAAACAGAAACTTTAAAGGTGGAAATATTGGTTCTGAATTGTTAAGGGGAATGGATAAACACTAGTGGTGAAAAGGATGGAATTCGGTATTTCATGGATAGACTTTGGGTGCCTGTTCATGGAAATCTGAGAGATTTAGTTATGAGCGAGGCACACAAATCTAAGTATTCTATACATCCTGGATCCGACAAGATGTATCATGACTTAAAGGCTCACTATTGGTGGCCTAACATGAAAGCGGATGTAGCTATGTATGTGAGCAAGTGTTTGACCTGCTCGAAGGTAAAGTGGAATATCAAAAACCATCCCGACTATTACAACAACCCGAGATTCCAATGTGAAATGGGAACAAATCTCCATGGATTTTATTACTAAGCTACCCCGACTAGTACTGTTTGTGACACGATATGGGTGATTGTGGATCGATTGACAAAGTCTGCTCATTTCCTTGCAATAAAGGAAACTGACAAGATGGAGAAGTTAACTCGCCTGTACCTCAAGGAGATCGTTTCGAGACACGGGGTACCGATCTCAATTATCTCCGACCGTGACGCTCGTTTCACGTCACATTTCTGGCAATTATTGCAGAAATCCTTGGGTACACGTTTGGATATGAGTACTGCATATCATCCCAGACGGATGGTCAGAGTGAGCGTACTATACAGACGTTGGAGAATATGCTACGTGCTTGTGTGATTGACTTTGGGAATAACTGGGAAATTCACCTGCCATTGGTGGAGTTCTCTTATAACAACATTTATCATACTAGTATACAGGCAGCACCTTTTGAGGCGTTGTATGGGAGAAAATGCCGATCACCGGTTTGCTGGGCAGAAATTGGTGATAGTCAGATAACAGGTCCCGAGTTAATTCATGAGATGACTGAGAAAATTATACAGATACGGAACCGTATGGCTGCAGCGCGGGACAGGCAAAAGAGTTATGCTGACAAGAGACGGAAACCTTTAGAGTTTCAGGTTGGTGACAAGGTTTTGTTGAAAGTCTCACCATGGAAGGCGTAGTTCGGTTCGGTAAACGAGGGAAACTAATCCGAGGTACGTTGGACCATTTGAGATAGTGGAAAGAGTAGGTCCAGTAGCCTATCGATTAGCCCTACTGATTCGCTAAGTGGAATTCATGATGTATTTCACGTGTCAAACTTGAAGAAGTGCATAACTGATGAAACTACGGTCGTACCACTAGAAGAAATTCAGTGGATGAACAATTGCTTTTGTTGAAGAACTAGTTGAGGTATGGATCGTGAGGTGAAAACACTTAAGCAAAGAAAGATACCTATTGTTAAAATCCGTTGGAATCACGACGTGGACCGGAATTCACATGGAACGGGAAGATCAAATGAAGCTTAAGTACCCTCAACTATTCGAAGGGACGATGCCAGCAGACGAAGGTATTGCTTAAAATTTCGGGACGAAATTTCTTTCAACATGGGGATGATGTGACAACTCCTCCAAAACTCACTCGATTTCGATTTCTGTGTGCCAATGCAGTAGACCAGTGATGGAAACCAGTGATGGAACACTCTCACCATGTAACGCAATTTTCGGGATGAAAATTCTTTCAACATGGGGATAATGTGACATCGGGTAAATTTCCGTTACCAAACTCCGTTAGTTCCGTTAAGTCTTGTATACACGTGTCGTGAGCACACACTAGTTGTCGTTTAACGTTGGTGACCTAATAATAATGAATAATGTTAATTTGATGTGAATCTAAGTGATTATGTGAGTATTGGGTTATGTTTATGTGTTTACACATTTATAAAAGTTAATTAAGAATTTATCGCGTAACGCGGAAACGTGCCTATTTATTCGTATGTCTTGTGTTATTATAAAGATAAGATATATAATGAATTTATAAGTTTATATCTTTATATTATGAGGTTAAAAACACTTTACAAAGATTTAAGCTAAGTTTTTTGTAAAATACAATTACAAGGGTTAAAAGGGTAATTATGTAAATAAAAAATTAATAAAACAATCTCAAACCCTAATTCCCCCCTTCGGCCACGACTTCACTCTTCTCCCTCTTCCCACTTCGAATTCAGCTAGAACAACATAATACCTGTGATTTTGGATCGATTTCAGGCATACATCTCGTGGGAATCATCAATTGCAAGTTACACCACGTTTAAGGTTAGGTTTTCATGTTTTGTGATGTTCTTCATTATGCCGAACCTTAGATTCGAATTTGATCCTATTAGGTCGAATTGGATGTTATTTGATGATGTTTATATGTTAGTTAGGTTGAATACATGTTAGTTAACGTCGATCATGGATGAATTACATGTTTTTATTGGTTAATCATGGGTTTTGATTCTAGTCAAACCCTAATTCGATTTGGGCATGATTATGGATGAATGATGGTTGTTTGATGAATGTGTGGTGATTAATAAGTTGTATGAATGTTAGGAATCATGAATCTTGCAAGAAATCGATGATTTAGGGTTGATGTTCATAGGTTACTAATAAGTAACTTTATTTGCATGAAATGTTGAACTAGGGATGTTATGATTTTATGGATGTGTTCATGGTGATAATAGATGTTAGATTGATGTTGTGATCATTGGAATTCAGGACACATGTTATAGTTCATACATTACTAAAGATAGTAACTTTTGGATTATTTGGTGAATTATGATGTTTGGATGTGTTTGATTATGCTTAGATGTTAGTATGAGCTTGAATTGGTAATTATTGATGAATTCATGTATGCTTTTGATGTTTGATAGATTTTGGGATATTCTTTCCCAAAAGGAAACTTTATTTGTGTAAACGTTGAAGTATGATGTTATGACCATGTCTGGGATGTTAGGAGCCTGCTATTATGTTCAAGGATAGATTCTAGTGTGATAGAACGTGTTTAATTAGTTGTATGGCATGCTTGGATAATCATGTGTGATATTTGGACGTGGTGATCATGTATGGTTTGGATGTTGTGTAGTAGTAGGACATCATGCTTGGATCTGGTAATTGATTGTTGTGATGTTGTGAATGCAATGCATATGCTTAAAGAATATGGTTATGATCATTATACACGCGTGCGGATCTGAGGCCCCTACTTAGTAGGATTGGCAGGGTTTAGGATGTGAAGTCGTGAGTGGCTTCACATGGCATGTGATGAATGGTTGAACCTTGTGTGACATGTATTTGTATTATAACTAATGGATATGTTAATGTTCTAGATTCGCATGACTTGTATAGTACTTGATTGTACGATGATCTAAGTGATACACCTGGTTGATATAGCCTATGTATGATACTATTTGAATGTTAATCATGTATGTTGTATGTGCTCATTGGCTTTATTTGAATTATAACTCATAATGTCACCAACGGGTCAAATGGGTCAACTAGGTCAAACGTGTCATTTTTCTGGAAGCTTGAGTCTTTGGTTTTGGTATGATTAGGGTTTCACATGTCTTTTATTTACACGTACTTATGTACTCACATGATCTAGGTAACCTGTGAAGGTTGGCTATCCTCTCGTTTCTCAAAATAACCCTAAGTACCTTTGCATACATCAGGTGAGTTCATGCCCCACTCTTTACTTATCTCTTTTGGGGGAGATAGCATACTGGTATTAATACGAACGCTTTTATTATTTAAGTTGTGTATAATATTAATATAGTGTTGTTTACCATGGAAAAGTCCTCACACTTTTGAATTGTTAATATTTAATAGCGGGAAAACTTGGGTAGTACTATTGGGTCTGACGAGCCCCACCTGTGTGACTCGAGGTCAACCGGGTGCAATTTGTCCTATTGAACATTGTCACGACATGGTAAGTCGTGACAGGAGGCAACAACTATCACAGTCAGCTTCATTGCAAAATCACTATGTATTAATATTTACTAATAATAGACTAGCTATCTATTACCATGCACTGCTTATATATATCACAACTGTTTACATGTTTATTGAACTCAAACTCTTGAACTCACAACCTATGTGTTGACATTTTAGTATGCTTTTCTCAGGTCCTTAGCTTGCTTGCCATAGGCCACTGCACGGTTCATTGCATTTTAAGACACGATGCTTCAAGACAATTTGACATTTTAACAATTATAGTTTACTTTTTGGGTTGGCACTTGTTTTGCCTTAGTTATACTTTAATGACTTGGGTTGTTTTCAAAAACGCTTCCGCATTGTTTAAAGTTTGTGTTTTGGTTGATTTTGTTAAATTATGGCATTTAGAGTCGTTCTGAGTAACTATTGACTGTGATCCTGGTTTGTTCACACGCCTCGCGGTAAAACTCCGCAAGTGGATTTTGAGGGTGTGACAGTATGTTGTATGTATGTATGGATGTCATGCATGTATGCATGTATGCATGTATGCATGTATGTATTATGTATGTATGTATGTATGTATGTATTCATGTATGCATGTATACATGTAATGTCTTTATGTTTAGGATGTAGGTTATGTATGTATGTATGTTATGTTATATTTGTATGTATTTATATATGTATGTATACTATGTATAGGTATGTATTTATGTAAGTTGTATGTATGCATGTATGTAGTATGTATGTATGTATGTATTCATGTAGTATGTATGTATTATGTAGTATGTATGTATGTATGTATTAGTATTATGTTAGCATGTATGTATGTATGTATTCATGTATGCATGTATGGATGCGTATGCATGCGTGTATTAGTATGTATGTATGTATGTTGTGTGTGTGTATGTATTGTTGGATTCTTTATGCCCAAGACACATAGATCATTGATGTGGTTCGTACGTTATGATCCAAGTCGGGTCATACCCAATAACAAGTTTAGCAAATACCAATATGTATTTAAATTGATGTCTGGATCATCAATAAATAATTACACCAAGTTAGAAATGAGTTTTCTAAATAAATTTTATGTGAGAAAGAGCAACTATATGGATATTTGTTCATTGATATTATTTATAATGTTATTTAAGTTGGTTAATAACATCAAATAATATATGTGTTTCAGTTATATAATTAAAGGTTAATTATATTACTATAATGTAACTTGTAGACATTAAGTGGGTGTTTAAAATGGGGGGAAACCCATTTTAAACAAGAATTTGGCCCGCCCTTAAGGGGTTGGTTTTGGTCTTTTGTTGCCTTGAAAATATACACCCACTTGAACAAGTTAACTCTCCCACATTTTCCTCTCTCTCTCATACATGCAGACTTATCTTTTCTCTCATCTTAGAAGAAACACAAGGCTGGAAAAAGGGTTTTTCTGCAGCCTCTTCTTGCGATTTTGGTGCAAAATCCTAGCAACAAGGTGTTTGCTTGATGCTTGTGGGTATGGATGCTTGAGCACCTTTGCTTGGTGTTTTTGTCATTCAAGAACCTCATCATCTTCACTGAAAATCGTTTTTCTGCAGCTCTATAAACGGTAGTTTGTATGTTTTGATTTGGTTGTTTACCTTTCTTGATAGCTAGTTCATACACATATAATGATCCTTATTTCTTGGGTTTGTTGTTGTTATGATATGAGCCTTAATTTTCAGATTACAAATGAAGATACTAAGGTTTTATTCCGCTGCGTTTTCATAGTTTAATTGTTAAACTACATTGATTGGTCCAACAAACCCCAACATTGGCATCTAGAGCCGGATATGTGGATGACTAGCTTCCATTGTCCTTGTAAAATTGGTTTTATAGGACTGTACAACCTTATAGGGGCTGTTTTGTGGTGATGTTATAAATCCCCAACCTTTTGGAGGTTATATCTAACATGCTTGTCATTAAACCTTGAAAGAAATATATCAAAATGGTTGATTGTGTTTTGTTTGGACAAAACACCCTAAATCTTGGTTTATGTGGCTGAAAATTTAGGGTCATATGGGGATTTATTTGGTTCTTGGATGTTGTTTCCTATTGGTGCATAACCTAGCATTGACTTATGTTGATTTGGTTTTAAATGGATGTTTAATTTGGTTGATTTCATTCATAATGGTTTGTAATATTATTCTTTTGTGTTGTATTTGGATGTAATTTATTTATTCATTCAATGGCAATGTAATAGATAGATTAAGTGTGTTTCTTTTATTGAAAATTGTATGATATTATATCTTGTAAAAGAAGATGCACAGATGGAAGCACAAAGGAAGACACAAAGAGAAGGACTTGAAGCATTTGGATGCAACTTCAAGTGAGGGTCTTTGGAGATCTCATCTTTTGTGTTGTGTTCAACTCTTAGGAAAGACCAAATGACAACACTTGGATGGCAAACAAGTGTTGTCAACATAGTGGCTATGGTTATGCACATGTGGTTGTTTTATATATGCTTGTTTCATTATTCATTTTATGTTGATTGTTTGATATGTTGATATGCTTAACAATCTACATAATTATCATAACAAGCTGAATTTTTTGATTCCTAATCATTAAGTGACTAATAAAATTTATTAAAAGGATTAATGATTTCAAAATAAAGAGGTTTTATTAAAAGAGAACCATAGGGTACCATGGTATTTGAAAGCATGCGAATACAAGGTACATAGAGTTTTCATAACTAGAATTATGGAATTTAATCCCTTTGGAAACAAGTTAAACCCATCCTTCTACCGACACACCTCGAATGACTTGAGAACTACTTGTGGGATAAAGGTCACCTAACCACTTTTAGGGAACTTGTGTTTGAGGTGGGCTTAACATATTTGTGGGATAAGGTCACCAAACCACTTGTATGTGTAAACTCACCGTGTGTGTAAGTAGGACGACTTGAATTGAAAACCATGTGCATAGGGTCACCGAAGCATGGCGTACAATGGTGTTGATGGGATTTTACATGCTGATAAACATGATATGTTTAAACCGATCCCATAAAGCTAGAAGTTAAAATAGGTTGCAATTATCAAATGTTGACTACCTTGTTAAATTAAATATTGGATAAAGGTCACCTAACCATCATTTAAATGTAACGTTGGATTCTAGATTTTAATTATTAATTGTCTATGAGATGTGTAAAGGTATTAATAATTAAAATTCATTTTTCAGAAATACTAAAATGAACTTTGTAATTTTGTAGAATGGCCGCAAACAATAATGCTACCACCCCGACCGTCCCTACCCTGTTGCGAGAACCATCGTAGAAAGGATCGTCTTAACCATAATAACTTTATGGATGGCTTCGAACTTGAGAATTGTTCTTAAGCAAGAGAAAAAGGCCTATGTCCTTGACGATCCCATTCCTCACCACCCCTACCCCGAGATGTTGAGGCCTATAACGATTGGCTTCAATACACTGAGGATTCCATGAAGTTTTCCTGCCTCATGTTTGGAACTATGATTCCCAAACTCCAAAAGGATTTGGAGCATCTTGGGGCATATGACATAATTACCCATTGAAGGAATTTTCCTTCAACAAGCTAGAGTAGAGCGCTTCGAACGGTTCAAGCACTTCATGCTTGTCGCATGAAGAACCTTGTCGGTATCATCTTATGTACTTAAGATGAAAAGCCACATTGATCGCCTCTGAGGCTATTGCCCCATCTCAAAGGATTTCGCCACAGATTTGATCCGTAATGGCCTAACTAAAAGGTTTGAGACGTCATAATGAATTACAATATAAACGATGGACAAGAGCATTGGTGAGCTTCACGCAATGCTCAAAACAGCTGAGGTAGGGATGGGTAGAAGGTTCTACCTATTCTCTCGATCAATGAGGGAGGCAATAAGAAAAGGCCATTCCCCGATCTCACGCAAATATTGCCAAAGGAAAGGGGTACATCAAAGGAAAGGGAATGGAAGGCTCAAGCGGAACCTCCAAAGCCTAAGCTTAAGAGCCTGAGGTAAAGGAGAATGATCATGCTTTGAGTGTGTGAGATAGGTCATTGGAAAAGGAATTTCCATCCTATCTCAAAGAGTTGACAAACAAAAGGGATGCCGGGCAAACCTCAGGTACAACTTTCATAATTCACATTGGTTTAAATGTTATTTCTTCAAACACATAGGTATTGGATACCGAATGTGGAACTCACATATGCAATGTGTTGCAGGGGTTCAAAATAAATAAGAAGTTTAAGAAGGGAGACACAAGTCTCTACATGGGCAATGGAGCAAAAATTGATGTCGAAGCCCAAAGAGACAAGATTGAAACTTTCAAATAGTTTGGAAGTTGTTCTTAAGAAATTTTGAATGCTCCTAGTTTGACTAGGAACATAATTATGATCTCCCTTTTAAAACAATGTGCTTGTGAATTAAAGTTTGTTAACAATGGTATTTATGTTTGTATGGATGATGTATTTTATTTCAAGGCTATGCCTTTTAATAAAAGCTATGAATTGGTTCATAATGATTCATCCTATAACAGCTCATTATACCAAACAAGCACCAAGAAACATAAAATGGATTTAAGTGATTCTTATCTTTGGCATTGTCGTCTTGGTCATATAAACAAGAATCGGACTCAAACACCTCAAAAGAATGGTCTTTTGAAAACAAATGAAAATGTTTCATTTGATAAGTGTAAATCTTGTTTACAAGGCAAGATGACCAGTTGCCCTTTAGTGGTATTAACGAGAGGGTAAAAGACTTATGGGAATCATACATTCGATGCATGTTGCCCTTTTTAAGACAATGACAAGAAATGATGAAAGATACTTCATTACCTTCACTGACGAATATAGTTGATATGGTTATGTGTACTTGATGACGCATAAACATGAAGCTTTTGAAATGTTCGAAGTCTTCAAGAATGAAGTAGAAAATCAACTCAATAAAACTATCAAAGTTCTTCGTTTAGATAGAGGAGGTGAATACCTCAGTGAGGCTTTTCAGTACCATCTATGAAGTTGTGGCATCATTCATAACTTACCCCACCTGGAACACCACACACATAATGGTGTGTCTGAAAGTAGAAACCGAACCCTATTGGATATGATTCGATCTATGATGGCTATAAGCTCACTACCTCTATCTTTTTGGGGTTTTGCATTGCTCTCCGAGGCTTGTATTTTGAATATGGCCCTGACCAAGAAAGTCACTGAGTGTATATTTGTTGGATATCCCAAAGACTGTATAGGATACTACTTATTTGATCCAAAAGAGCAAAAGTATTTATTGCTCCAAAAGGCTGAGTTGTTGGAAACTAAGTTCCTTATGGAAGGAATTACGTATAGAACAGTGGAATTTGATGAGGATCAAGATTCACAAGCCGATACACGTTTGGTTAACACTAGCAATCAACAAGAGGAAGTTGATGGTGATCAAGAGGTTGATCAATATACACAAAACGTTCGCAAATCTGGTAGAGTTAGCATTCCACCTGAAAGAGATGGATTTTTCATGAATGGATACTATGTGGTTGACTCCGATAAGCCAACTACATACCATGAAGCAATGTCCAATTCTGATTATGACAAATGGCTAGAAGCCATGAATTTTGAGATGCAATCCATGTATGACAATCAAGTTGGGAATTGGTTGACCCTCCACTTAACTCCAAACTGTTTGGATGCAAGTGGTTTCAAGAAGAAAAGGATATACATGGAAACTTGGATACTTACAGAGCAAGACTTGCAGCAAAAGGTTTCACTCAAACTCAAAGGGTTTGTTATGATGAAACTTTCTCGCCTATGGCAATTCTAAAGTCAATTAGGATATTATTTACCATAGTTGCATATTATGACTATGAGATTTGGAAAATGGATGTCAAAATGTCTTTTCGTATAGACATCTCGAAGAGACTGTCCATATGGTTCAGCATGATGGTTTTGTCTATCCAAAACATCCTAATAAAGTATGGAATTTAAAAGGATCAATCTATGGATTGAAACAAGCATCGAGGAGTTGGAATCAACGTTTTGATGAAGAGATCAAGAGATTTGGTTTCATCAAGAACGCTGACGAGGCTTGTGCATATAAGAGGCTAGTGGGAGCATAATTACATTCCTATTATTCTATGTTGATGACATACTACCTTTTGGAAATGATATTCCAACCATGGAAGGCATTAAAACCTGGCTTGGAAGTTGTTTCTGCATAAAATATCTTGGTGAAGCCGCCTATATTTTTGAAATAAAGATCTATAGGGATAGGTCGAGGAGGTTGATAGGTTTAAAACAAAGTCCATATATTGATAAAGTCTTGAAAAGGTTCAAGATGGAAAACTCTAAGAAACATATGGTACCATTCAAAGAGGGAAAATATTGAGTACATCTCAATGTCCAAGCTCAAAGGATGAGCAAGATCGAATGAAGGACATCCCATATGCCTCTGCTATAGGATCCATCACGTATGCGATGATATGCACTAGACTGGTCGTGTCATGCGCGTTAAGCATGACAAGCAGATATTAGCAGAATCCAAGTAATAGCCATTGGATGGCTATTAAAAGTATGTTGAAATACCTTAGAGGACTAAGAAATGTTTCTAATATATGGATCTGATGAAGAGGAACTCGATGTATAGGGTTACACAGGTGCGAGTTTCCAAACCGATCGAGATGATTCTCGATCACAATCGGGGTATGTCTTCATTATGAATGGGGTAGTATCATCCACTACAAAATCCAAATACATAGCCGCATCATTAGCAGCTCAGAAGCTGCATGGATAAAGAATTTATCGCCACCCTAGGGTGGTCTCTACCATTCAAGACCCCCTAGAAATCTTTTGTGATAACGACGGTACCATTGCACAAATCAGGACCCCTGTGCACATCAAAAGGCTAGGCACATTGAGCGGAAATTCAACTATATAAGGCTGAAGTTGAAAAGGGAAGATATGTATTTGTAAAGTTCACACCGATCAAAACATTGCGGATCCACTCACGAAGCTCCTTGAAAGGGCAAAGCAAGAAAGTCATACTTATGCCTTAGGACTTCGATATTCTAGTGATTGGAATTGATCTGTTTAGTATTTAAATGTTTGAAACAATGTAATATTTAACTCTTTATATACTTGTGATATTTTAAAGTATATTCATTTTAGCATGTATACATCCATGAATATGTTTATTATTCTAAATGTTCGTAGTCGGTCCTGTTTGAGGGAACAACTATGAACGTAAGACTATTAGGAACATGGATTGGTGAATATTCATAAGGAATAAATATAGAGCAATTGGTTGCTACCAAAGTTCATAGATATTTGTGGGATACAAATATTGGACTGACCCGCATCTCAATTTTACAACATGAAATCTTCTAGATTGATCATAAGTTAATTTGAGTAAAGGAGAATATCATTTGGTATCCTTCGACCTGAGATACATATTGGGTTTTGATATTCACCAAATGTTATACCTTGAGCTAGTTCTTCACTGCTCTGAAATAATGGGTAGTACATAAGGCTACGTTCAGGTGTGACACGAGGTGATTGTGAAAAACGTATGTAGTCAAGATGGAATTCGTACCGCTTATTCGTTGACAGCAAGATGTCCAAGACCTGATTAAGTTAAATCTGTAGGGTTTGTTGGAAGATAAAACCGAGTTTAACCTTTTAAACTTTCAGAAACGTAGCGGATATATATATATATTTTAAAGAAGATTTTAAAGCTGAAATTTCATGTTTTATGGTGACATATATATGAAAGAAACAACCAAAACAAAAGGATCATATATGTGAATAAGCAAGCTATGAACAATATGTTAATGAACATAAAATCACAGCTACATGGAGCTGTGAACAACTACCTTTCTCCAGCTAAAAATCAACCAAGGAAGAGTTGTATGATGCTTATGATTTGGCCAAGGCTCCAAGGAAGGACCCCTCAAGCTTGTATACCCCAAGCTGTGTGCAAACACTCTTCTTGTTAGGGAGATGAACACCAAAACCAAAGAAACCCTCAAAACTACTACTATCCGTGGATCTTTGAGAGAGAGAGAGAGAGAGAGAGCTGATTTTGGTTCAAAATGCATGTAATGAGAGAGGTAAAAAATGTTTGAGTGTATGACATGCGTTTATTATTCAAGAGAGAAAAGGGCCAATCCCCTTATAGTGGGGCAGCCGAAATCTTTAAGGGAAAAAGGTTTTTCCCTTTTAAACACACACACACATAATATATAAAATTAGTCATTTAATAATTTAAAATTAACCATTTAAGTGTATAAGTTATAAACCCTTTTATATTTTGATGTTATCTAACCTATTTAAATAACATCACAAATAATAATCATGAACAAAATTTCCTAATAAGTTGTTCCTCTCATATGCAACTTATTTAGAGAACCTATTTTCTAAATTGGTGTTATTATTTAATTGCATGATCATATCATCATTGAATAATTGTTTGTGTTTGCAAAGCTTGTTATTGGGTATAACCCGACTTGGATCATGACATACTAACCGCATCAATGTTCTATGTGTCTTGGGCATACAGAATCCAACAATCTCCCACTTGCACAAGATTCATAGAAAATTGATGCAAGCAGTAAATACTGCCTAACAACGGTTTACTACCCTTAACGCATTATTATAGCCATTCAATAACATCATCCCTTTCAACTATCCTACTTGAAATGATTTAGGTGAATTAATCATCTATCCTTTTGTTACAGATGTCATGTCAAATCCAAGGACATAGAGTGATCATTCCTTGTTGATTTAACTTATCCAGGCCTTAGACATCTAACTCTCAACGAATGAGAGGAACAAATTCCATCTTGACTACATACGTTTCTCACAATCACCTTGTGTCACACTGAACATAGTCTCATGTACTGCCCATTATTTCAGAATATGGATCAAGTATGACACTTGGTGAATATCAAAACCAATATGTATCTCAGGTCTGAGGATACCAAATGATATTCGCCTTTACTCAAAATTACTTATGATCAATCAATAAGATTCCATGTAGTAAAGTTTGAGTTGCGGGTTAGTCCAATATTTGTATCCCACAAATATCTATGAACCTTGGTAGCAACCCATTGCTCTATATTCATCCTTATGAATATCAACCAATCCAAGTTCATAATAATCTACCTTCACACTTGTTCCCACAAGTCTGAACGACTACTGACATTTAGAGTAAGCAATTTACTCATGGATTAAACATGCTAAATTGGAATATTAATTGAAACATTATAAGCAAATAATTTTATTCAAATAATAAAGAGTTCCACATATCCAAATACAAAATTTACACATCAAATCCAATCACTAGAATATCGAAGTCCCATGGCACAAGTATGACCTTCATGCTTTGCCTTTTCAAGGAGCTTCGTGAGAGGATCCGCAATGTTCTGATCCGTGTGAACTTTGCGAATACATATCTTGTATGTAGTTGAATCTCCGCTCAATGTGCCTAGTCTTTTGATGAGCATGAGGTTCCTTGATTTGAGCAATCGCACCCTCGTTATCACAAAAGATCTCTAGGGGGTCCTGAATGGAAGGGACAACCCCTAGATCGGCAATGAATTCTTCAACCATGCAGCTTCTTGAGCTGCCAATGAGGCGGCGACGTATTCTGATTCTGTAGTTGATAGAGCCACCACATCCTGTTTGGAGCTCTTCCAAGAGACCGCTCCTCCATTCAGAATGAAAATATATCCCGACTGTGATCGTGAATCATCACGATCTGTTTGGAAACTGGCATCCATGTACCTTTTACAACAAGTTCCTCATCACAAGATCCATAGATTAGGAACATATCTTTTGTCCTCCTTAGGTACTTAAGTATGTTCTTAACAGCCGTCCAATGACTGTTTCCAGGATTTTGCTGGTATCGCTTGTCATGCTTAAGGCGCATGACATGTCCGTTTAGTGCATATCATTGCATACATGATGGATCCAATAGCAGATGCGTATGGGATTGCCTTCATTTTATCTTGCTCATCCTTTGAGCTTGGACATTGAGTCGTACTCAATATCGTTCCCCTTTGAATAGGTACCGTACCTTTCTTAGAGTTCTCCATCTTGAACCTTTTCAAGATTTTATCAATGTATGAACTTTGATTGAAACCAATCAACCGCCTTGATCTATCCCTATAGATCTTTATTCCCAGAATATAGGCGGCCTCACCAAGATCCTTGATGGAAAAAACAACTTCCAAGCCAGTTTTTTACACCTTCCAAGGTTGGAATGTCGTTTCCAAATAGTAGTATGTCATCAACATACAATACTAGGAAAGTGATGATGCTCCCACTAGCTTTCTTATATACACAAGCTTCGTCAGCGTTCTTGATGAATCCGAATTTAATTATTTCTTCATCAAAACGGTGATTCCAACTTCTCGATGCTTGTTTCAATCCATAGATTGATTTCTTTAACTTTGCATACTTTATCAGGATGTTTTGGATCGACAAAAACTTCAGGCTGAACCATATAGACATCTTCCTCAAGATATCCATTTTGGAAAGCGGTTTTGACATCCATTTGCCAAATCTCATAATCATAATAAGCAGCTATGGCAAACAATATCCTTATAGACTTTAACATCACAACAGGTGAGAAGGTTTCATCATAATCAACCCCTTGAGTTTCAGTGAAACCCTTTGCTACAAGTCTAGCCTTATAAGTATCCAAGTTTCCATGCATATCGTTTTCTTCTTGAAACCCACTTGCTTCCAACTACTTTGGAGGTAAGAGGTGGTACAACCATGTCCCATACTTGATTGTCATGCATGGATTGCATCTCAACGCTCATGGCCTCGAGCCATTTGTCACAATCCGAATTGGACACTGCATCATGGTATGTGGTGGTTCATCTGAATCTACCACATAGCATCCATCTATGAAAAATCCATATCTTTCAGGTGGATTACTAGTTCTACCCTTCTGTGAACATTTTGTGTGTATTGATCAACCATTTGATCATCTTCAACATCTTCATGGTGAGTGCTAGTTTCAACCAACATGCATTGGGTTGTGGTTCTTGATCCTCCTCAAGATCCACTATTCTACTGCTAGTTCCTTCCATAAGGAACTTTGCTTCTAAGAACTCACCCTTTCTGGCAACAAACACCATTTGTTCTAGTGGATCATAGAAATAATATCCCATAGAATCTCTAGGTATCCAACAAAGATACACTTGGTGGATCGGACATCCAATTTGTTTGGGCTGGGAGTCTTAACATAAGCCTCACAACCCTAGACCCTTGAGTATGATAGGGATGGAACTCTTCCATGCCATATCTCAAAAGGTGTCCTTTCCACCTTTTTGGGTTGGGCCATTTTAAAATACGGGTTGTGGAGAGCAAAGCGAAACCCCAAAATGATAGAGGTAATGTGCTTCTAGCCATCATAGATCGGACCATATCCAATAAGGTTCGATTCCTCCTCTCATACACACCATTATGTTGTGGTGTTCCAGGTGGAGTGAGTTGTTAGACAATCCTACAACTCCTAAGATGATCTTGAAAAGCATCATTTAGGTATTCACCTCCTCTATCGATGCGCAGAACTTTAATCGACTTGTTGAGTTGATTTTGTACTTCATTTTGAAAGATCTTGAACATTTCAAACCTTCATCTTTGTGTCTTAACAGGTACACATACCCATAGCGACTATAATCGTTGGTAAAGGTAATGAAGTATCTTTCACCATTCCTAGTCATTGGCTTAAAAGGACCACATACATCCGAATGTATGATTCCTAATAAATCTTTTGCCCTTTCGTTAGTTCCACTAAAGGGTGCCTTAGTCATTTTACCTTGTAAACAAGACTCACACACATCAAATGAATCACATTCACTTTTTTTAAAAGACCATTCTTTTGTAGTGTTAGAATTCTTTTCTTGTTTATATGACCAAGACGACAAGCCAAAGATAGGTATCACTCAAATCCAACTTGAGTTTCTTTGTGCTAGTTTGGTATAATGAACTATTTAAAGTATTTTCAGGAACCAATTCATAAATACCATTAATGGGAATAGCTTTAAAGTAGAACATATCATTAAAAGAAACATGAATATCTTTTTCAACAATGATAATACAAATCCAAATTGTTTTAGTAGGGCTACAGAGATAATATTCCTAGTCAAACTAGGAGCATACAAAACATTGTTCAAAATTACTTCCAAACCATTTGGAAGTTTCAAGATGTAGTCACCACGGGCTTCAACTTGAACTTTAGCCCCATTGCCCATGTAGAGGCTAACATCCCCTTTCTTGAAGTCACTACTTCTTCTGAACCCCTGCAACAAATTGCAAATGTGAGTTGCACATCCGGTATCTAATACCCATGTGTTAGAGGATATCATGTTTAAATCAATATGGATCATGTATATTGTACCTGAGGTTTGCCCAGCATCCCTCTTTGCTTTCAACTCTTGGAGATGGACGGGACAATTTCTTGCCCAATGTCCAATCTCCCCACACTTGAAGCATGGGTCATTAGTAGCAACCTTTTGCTTCTTCTCCTCTGGTTTGGGTGGCACCCTTACCACCCCTTTTCCTTTTCCCCAAACGGGTCCCTTGCCCTTGGCAACCTTTGCCTTTGGTGTGGGATGAGACCTTTTCTTGTTCCCACCTTCATTAATGGTGAGGACGGGTAAAACCCTTTTACCCATGGCCGCCTCACCCGTTTTGAGCATTGAGTGAAGCTCACCAATGCTTTTGTCCCAAGCATTCATGTTATAGTTCAACACGAATATGTCGAACTTCTTGGTAAGGCCATTGAGGATCAAATCCGTGGCCAATTCCTTCGAAACAGGACAATTAATTCTTTCGAGGCGGTCAATACGGCTTTTCATCTTAAGTACATAAGATGAAACTGATTGGTTGTCGTCCATACGACATGCATGGAGTGCTCGAACCGTTTCGAAGCGCTCAATCCTTGCTTGTTGTTGGAACGTTTCCTTCAGCTGGGTTATCATGTCATAAGCTCCATGATGTTCATACTCGTTTTGGAGATTCGGAGTCATGCTCGCTAGCATGAGACAAGACACTTGGACGGAGTCCTCAGTTTTGACATCCGTCACCTCAAGGTCCGTCAACTAACGAGACTTTCCATTAACTATTCCTTGATCGATCATTCCTCATCTTTATTAACTCTTTATGTGGTTATCATGTGTGCCTTACCATCGTTGTCCTTGTGTATCCGTTGTAATCATATGTCAACCTTAAAAACTTTTAAAACTTTCATCTTCGAAACCGACAAATAAATCATTTTTATATAAAATTAACGTCACTAATAAAACCTTTTTTTATTAGTTATAAATATCATTAAATACATTTTTATATCTAATACAATTACCCTAACAAAGTCGTTTTTCAACCGAAACAAATTTGGGAAACTCGGGGGCTAAGTGCAGGGACTAGACTTGTAATTTTGCAAACTTGGGCTGGGTATGTAAACTCCATTTCCAGCCCTAAACCTCTTTACTACACCTTCTTCATCTTCTTCACCTCTTCACTCCCTACACACAGATCTTCTTCATTCTAGCACCAAATTCTACCCGTGTGGTCTCGTTTTCGTCGTCTAGTCTTCATCAACAGCCTCATCTACTCATTTCTAGCAGGTAGATGACTTTGGTTGTCTCTTTTCTTGCTTTTTCACGGCTGTCCAATCTAGGGTTTCGGGTGCCTCGGTTCATCCGAGCACATGAGGTCGAGTGGGTGCGTGTGAGGTCTTTCTCTGCTTGTGTTTCATGTTTGTGTATGTTTGTTGAGTGTTTCTGGAAGTCCTTGTGGTGTAAAACTCGCGTTAGAGCAGCTCGGGGGCTGCTCAGCCCGACCACAGTCGCGATTCTGCAGTTCAGGCGACTGGGTCTGTCATGCGATTGAGCCGTGCGACTGAGTGAGTCGTGCGACTGAATATTGCGTCTGAGTCAATCGTGCGACTAAGTTGTGCGACTAGGCATGTCGTGCGACTGAGTCGTGCGACTGGGAGTTTGTATGCGATTGAGTCAATCGTGCGACTGAGTTGTGCGACTAGGCATTAGCTAATTCGATTGTGCCTAGTCGATTGAGTGTATGCGATTGTGCGTGTTTCACACGACTGGAGTCCAATCGCACAAATGAAGGTTCAATCGCACGAAATTAGCTAATTCGCATGATTGAAGGTTGGATCGTACGAATGGAGGTTGGGCCGTGCGAATGTGTGTGTTGTGTGGTGCGACTGAGTCCAATCGCACGAATGAAGGTTCAATCGCACGAAAGTAGCTAATTCGCACGATTGAAGGTTGATTCGTACGAATGGAACGTGAGTCGAGCGTCTGGTCCTGTTGTGTGACTGATGATGAGTGTGAATATCCCTTGAACGTCTGATGCTGATAAAGTAACATCAGTAAAAGTGTCATTGCTTGACACAAAGATTAAGTCAACATTGGAATAAACCTAATATTTTACAACTACCGACAACCCATTTGAACTACATATACTTAACAAGTGTCATCTTTCATAACAATGAGATCTTTACAAGGATGTCATAAGCAATGAAGACTGCACTTAGCACTTGGATCTACATAAGACCTGATACGTGTGTCCACTTGTGTGTGTGTGCCACCCACGACCGAACCGATACAACCCGAACCGACCAACATTACTATACGCTTTATACATGTCATTAATGCTTAACAATAACTGTCAATAGGTGTTTGACCGTTCTTTTGCATTCAACATTTGGGATACATTGATCTTACATACTTACCACTTAACATGTGAGTTTCGCGGCCCCTTTTTACGCTTATTCAATATTCAATCATTTACAACTTGGGGGAAAAGTATGCTCACCCATTTTTCATGTTGTACAACATACATACAATTTTCATACAAGGAATCAACGTGATACTGTGTTGCAAGTACTTATCTGATACATGCTTGGGTCTGCTGTGTGGTTCTATCTTTGCAACTATTTAATTCCAGTGTGGGAACCGACGGTTAGGTATTGGTAGTACTACTGGGTTGACACCCCCACCCCTGTTCGATGGTATACTAGTTGGTACCATCAGTGGCCAGGAAGGGCCCTTGGGTGAATATATGCCAACAATTTCTTTGTGTACGTCGCTAGTTTGGGTTGCAAAGCTCATGTCATGTGATTTTACTTGTGTATATAACTGTATTCACGGTATTCCATATCATTTACTTTATACAGCATCACTTACGCTTTTATTACTTAAACCTGCGAGCTCACCAACAATTATGTTGACCATTTTGAGCATATCTTTTCAAGTGAACATGCTAGCTGAGGTTCTAGGTGTGCTGCCTTAGTGGAGACCCTAGGATGCATTTTTGGACTAAACATGTTTGACAAACGATTACTTGAACAATGTTGAACTGTGTAAACAATACAATCTTTTGAAACTTGTTCCCGGTTTTGGGAATTTACATTACAATTTCATCTTTATGAGATCATGTGAATCGTTACCCTGTTATGCTTATGGCTATGTTGTCGTGAACATTGACTATACACGACACAAGTCCCCTTGTTGTCGGGTGTCGTCATGACACGCTTGTCATCATTATTATTATTGCATCTCTATAGGTTACCATGTGTTATGACGATTCCCGTCTCGTCGCAACCCCGTGTTTCCGCTCTTAGCGGGGGTGTGACATCAGTGTACTTTAGCCAATCGTTATAGGCCTCCTCATCATCCTCAGAAGGTTGATCGGGGATAGGGTCGTCTAAAATATATGAACGTCTTTCTTGCTTGAGAACGATTCTCAAGTTTCGATACCAATAATGAAATTATTATGATTTAGACGTTCCTTTTGGAGAATCGCTCGCAATGATTGGGCGGACGCGGATGAATTATCATGATTATCATTATTGGTGGCCATCTACAAAATATAACAAAGATCTATTTTAGTATTTTCGATATTGCTATTTTAAATAATTAATACCTTTTAAGAATTTTTATATTAAAATCTAGAACCCAACATTACATTTAATTATGGTTAGGTGACCTTTATCCCACGATTTAAATTAATAAGGTGGTCAACGATTGACGGTTGCAACCATTTGCAACTTCTAGAGGTATGGGATCGACTTTAAACATCATGTGTAGAGTCAGCATGTTAATCCCATCAACACCATTTGGAAACCATATTGTAGGTGATCCATTTAACATGGTTTGCAAATCAAGTTACCCTACTTGCACACACATGTGAGTTTACCAACATAAGTGGTTAGGTGACCTTTATCCCACAAATGTGGTATCCCCACCTTAAGTCACAAGTTCCCTCTAGATGGTTAGGTGATCTTTATCCCATTAAGAGTTTCCAAATGACTCAAGTGTTGTGTAAAAGGACCGTGTTAAACTTGTTGGAAATATTGTTTGAAAATATTTACAGATTTCATAATCTTAGTTTAGAAACTCTATGTACTTGTACTTGCATGCTTTCAAATACAAGATACCCTATGGTCCTTTGATTAAAACCCATTTTAATCATTAAATCATTAAATCATTTTAATAACCTTTTATTTCCTTTTAATGATTAAGAACCATTTAATTAGATTGTTAAGTTCATAGAAAGGTTTATTAAAGCAAATATCACATACATGCTATCAACCACAATAATATAAACAAAACAACATAGCAAATGTGCATAACCATAGCATCTAAAGTGGTCCACACTTGTTTTCATCACAAGTTTGGTCCATAGGCATTCCTAAGGGTCACAACAAAACATAGAAAGCTTCCAAAAGCCTCCCACTTGAAACCGCATCCAAAATGCTCCATGTTTCTCCTTTGTGCTTCCAATCCTTACGTCTTCACATTACAAGATATAAAGTCCTAATACAAGATATCTAGTAAATGAAAATGCACCTAATCTATTTATTACAACCCAATAATAAATAAAATACATTTTAAACAAAGCACAAATGAATATATATATACAACCCCATTGAATAAACAAATACAACCATTGCAATCATCCAAACAACATAAGGCCAAAGGCTAGGTTATGCACCAATATAACATCCATCATATCATCCAAAATCTAACTATGAATCCCCTCAAAACCCACGAATTTTCAGCCAACATAAACTGAAAATTTCGGGTTTAAATATTGTCCAAACAACACGACATATCAACATACATATCATTCAAGGTTTAATCACAAGCATGTGTAATATAACCTTGAAAGTTAGGGATTCAACAAAACAGAATATAGCAGCCCTTAAAGGGTTATAAAGTCCCATAAAAAACAATTATAAATGACAAGAACAACCAAGCTATCCACATAACTGGCTCTTGATTCCATTGTAGGGTTTGTTGGAAGATAAAACCGAGTTTAACCTTTTAAACTTTCAGAAAACGCAGCGGATATATATATATTTTAAACAAGATTTTAAAGCTGAAATTTCGTGTTTTATGGTGACATATATATGAAAGAAACAAACCCAAAACAAAAGGATCATATATGTGAATAAACAAGCTCTGAATAATATGTTAATGAACATAAAATCACAGCTACATGGAGCTGTGAACAACTACCTTTCTCCAGCTAAAAATCGACCAAGGAAGAGTTGTATGATGCTTATGATTCGGCCAAGGCTCCAAGGAATGTGACATCCGTCACCTTAAGTCCGTCGAACGACATAAATAACATGGAAATATTTTAATTAATCTTCCTTTTCTTCATGAACTCCTGCTTTACGAATCATGTCTGCTTATTTTTCCCTTGTGCCTGTACTTCCTTCGAGAACGTGTGTTAAGCATAAAACTTTTATAAATTTCATCACCATTACCACCAAATATCATTTTTTAAATTCGATCATTGTCATTATAAAACCATTTTAGGCTATCAAATGCCATTAAACACGCTTTTAACCGTAATATAACGAACATTTTAAGATCGTAATCAACCGAAACAAATTTTTGGGAAACTCGAGGGTTAAGTGCAGGGACTAAACTTGTAATTTTGCAAACCTGGGCTGGGTATATAAACCCCATTCCCAGCCATTTATCCTCATCTTCATCTTCTTCACCTTCAACCTTTTCTCCACTTTCTCTCTCGATCTAGCACCAAAAATCATCACGTTTGTCGCGTTTTCACTGCCAAATCTTGGTTATCATCGTGTATACGCATTCCTAGCAGGTAGACAACCTTGTTCAACCCGTTTTTGGTTCGGTTTTACTGCTGTGTTTTCTAGGGTTTCGGGTGCTCGGGTTCATCCGAGCACATGAGGTCGAGTGGGTGCGTGTGAGGTCCTTCTGCTTGTGTTTCATGTTTGTGTATGTTTGTTGAGTGTTTCTGGAAGTCCTCGTGGTATAAAACCCGCGTTAGAGCAGCTCGGGGGCTGCTCAGCCCGACCACAGTCGCGATTCTGCAGTTCGGGCGACTGGGTCTGTCATGCGATTGAGCCGTGCGACTGATTGAGTCGTGCGACTGAATCATGCGCCTAAGTCAATCGTGCCACTGAGTCGTGCGACTAGGCATGTCGTGCGACTGAGTCGTGCGACTGTGTGTTTGTATGCGATTGAGTCATGCGTGTGGATGATTGTGTGCGATTGAGTCAGGTGACTGACTGAGTGTATGTGATTGTGCGAATGTGTGTGTTGTGTGGTGCGACTGAGTCCAATCGCACGAATGAAGTTCAATCGCACGAAAGTAGCTAATTCGCACGATTGAAGGTTGATTCGTACGAATGGACGTGGGTCGAGCGTCTAGTCCTGTTGTGTGACTGATGATGAGTGTGAATTTCCCTTGAACGTCTGATGATAATAAGGCAACATCAGTAAAGGTGTCATTGCTTGACCCCAAAGATAAGGTCACGCTATCAACATGCACATACTATTTCAATTGAAATAAACCTAACATTTACAATTACCGACAACCCCTTTGAAACTGCAAATACTTAACAAGTGTCATCTTTCATAACGATGAGATCTTTACAAGGATGTCATAAGCAATGACGACTACTCGTAGTACTTGGATCTACATAAGATCTGATACGTGTGTCCGCTTGTGTGTGTGTGCCACCCACGACCGAACCGATACAACCCGAACCGACCAAACATTACTATACGCTTTATACATGTCATTAATGCTTGACCATAACTGTCAATAGGTGTTTGACCGATCATTGCATTCAACTGTTGGAAATCTCGACCTTTCATACTTACCACTTAACATGTGAGTTTCGTGCCCCTTTTTATGCTTATACTATTTTACAAACATTTACAAACGGGGGAAAAGTATGCTCGCTCGTTTTCTATGCTGTACAACATACATACAATTTTCATACAACGAATCAACGTGATACTGTGTTGCAAGTACTTATCTGATACAGGCTTGGGTCTGCTGTGTGGTTCTATCTTTGCAACTATTTAATTCCAGTGTGGGAACCGACGGTTAGGTATTGATAGTACTACTGGTTGACACCCCCACCCTCGTGTTGGTATACTAGTTAGTACCAACAATAGCCAGGTACGGGTCTTGGGTGAATATACGCCGACAATTTCTTTGTGTACGTCGCTAGGGTTGGTTGCAAAGCTCATGTCATGTGATTTTACTTGTGTATATAACTGTACTCATGGTATTCCATATCATTTACTTTATACAGCATCACTTACACTTTTATTACTTAAACCTGCGAGCTCACCAACAATTTTGTTGACCATTTTGAGCATATCTTTTCAGGTGATCAAGCTAGCTGAGGTTCTAGGTGTGCTGCCTTAGAGGAGACCCTAGGGTGCATTTTTGGACTAAACATGTTTGGCAAACAGTTATTTTGAACAATGTTGAACTATGTAAACAATTACAATCTTTTGAAACTTGTTCCCGGGTTGTGGGAAATTACATTACAT
>CM046447.1:73035953-73055953 GCA_025506515.1 Flaveria trinervia | reverse complement strand
CCAGTCAATCTCCTCTCGGGGATAAGCCAGTCTGGGCCAATCGAATCCATCATCAGGTATAGGTGCGGGAGGTGGGGATTCAGATCGTGTAGGTGATTTGGGTCGTTTACCCCGAGCTCTTGAAGACGATGCCATGCTGCAAAGATGTGTGACGTGTATGCCAATGAGTATACAAGTAGATGGAATAAGGCACAGGTAACTAATTAACTGTGTGCGGTTATAGTCTAGTGTGTATGCAACCTAGTTCCCTATAACCAATGGCTCTGATACCAATCTGTCACACCCTCAAAATCCACTTGCGGAGTTTTACCGCGAGGCTGTGAACAAACCAGGATCACAGTCAATAGTTAATCAGAACGACTCTAAATGCCATAATTTAACAAAATCAACCAAACCTAAACTTTAAACAATGCGGAAGCGTTTTGAAAACAAACCCAGTCAATAAAGTATAACTATGGCAAAAACAAGTGCCAACCCAAAAAGAAAACTATAATTGTTAAAATGTCAAGTTGTCTTGAAGCATCGTGTCTTAAAATACATTGAACCGTGCAGTGCTCCTATGGCAAGCAAGCTAAGGACCTGAGAAAAGCATACTAAAATGTCAACACATAGGTTGGTGAGTTCAAGAGTTTGAGTTCAACAAACATGTAAACAGTTGTGATATATATAAGCAGTGTATGGTAATAGATAGCTAGTCTATTATCAGTAAATATTAATACATAGTGATTTTGCAATTGAAGCTGACTGTGATAGTTGTTGCCTCCTGTCACGACTTACCATGTCGTGACAATGTTCAATAGGACAAATTGCACCGGTTGACCTCGAGTCACACAGGTGGGGCTCGTCAGACCCAGTAGTACTACCCAAGTTTCCCCGCTATTAAATATTAACAATTCAAAACTGTGAGGACTTTTCTCATGGTAAACAGCACTATATTAATATTCTACACGACTTAAATAATGAAAGCGTTCGTATAAATACCAGTATGCTATCTCCCCCAAAAGAGATTAAGTAAAGAGTGGGGCATGAACTCACCTGATGTATGCAAAGGTACTTAGGGTTTATTTTGAGAAATGAGAGGATAGCCAACCTTCACAGGTTACCTAGATCATGTGAGTACATAAGTACGTGTAAATAAAAGACATGTGAAACCCTAATCATACCAAAATCAAAGACTCAAGCTTCCAGACAAATAGACACGCTTGACTTAGTTGACCCGTTTGACCCGTTGGTGACATTATGAGTTATAATTCAAATAAAGCCAATGAGCACATATAACATACATGATTAACATTCAAATAGTATCATACATATGCTATATCAACCAGGTGTATCACTTAGATCATCATACAATCAAGTACTATACAAGTCATGCGAATCTAGAACATTAACATATCCACTAGCTACAATACAACTAACATGTCATACAAGGTTCAACCATTCATCACATGCCATGTGAAGCCACTCACGACTTCACATCTTAAACCCTGCCAATCCTACTAAGTAGGGGCCTCAGATCCGCACGCGTGTATAATGATCATAACCATATTCTTTAAGCATATGCATTGCATTCACAACATCACAACAATCAATTACCAGACCCAAGCATGATGTCCTACTACTACACAACATCCAAACCATACATGATTACCAAGTCCAAATATCACCCATGATTATCCAAGCATGCCATACAACTAATTAACACGTTCTATCACACTAGAATCTATCCTTGAACATGATAGCAGGTCCTATCATCCCAAACATGATCATAACATCGTACTTCAACGTTTACACAAATAAAGTTGCCCTTTTGGGAAAGAATATCCCAAAATCTATCAACATCCAAAGCATACATGAATTCATCAATAATATACCAATTCAAGCTCATACAAACATCTAGACAAGATCACAACACTTAAACATCCCAATCTAACAATCTTCATAAACAAAAGTTTCTTCTTTTGGCAAGCTATGATCAACATCATCAAATTAAAGATTTCTAGCATTCATAACAACAATCTAGCATCTAATCATCATCATGAACTCATCCATAACATCAATCCATCACTAGATTACTACTACATGCAAATAAAGTATTCTTAGTAACCTATGAACAATGCATCAAAATCCCAACTTTCTTGCATAAAACATGTATTCTAACATTCATACAACCTATTAATCATCAAACATTCATCAAACAATCATCATCATGCATAATCACAACAATTTCGAATTAGGGTTTGTTTCATAACCAAAGTTCATGATCAATCCACTAAAAACATAGAATTCTTGCATAATCGACGTTAACTAACAGTATACAATCTAACTAACATGTTAACATCATCAAACAACATCCAATTCGACCCATAAGGATCAATTTCGAATCTAGGGTTCGGCCATAATGAAGAACATCAAAAAACATGAAAAATCTAACCTTTAAACTTGTAATTGCTTGAAATTGATGCTTCCTAGTGTTATATAACTTGTAATCGAACAAAACCACACGAATTTGCTTGTTCAAGGTGATTTTCGAAGATGGAGAGGGATAGGGTGAATGTCGCGGCCGAAGGTGGTGAATTAGGGTTTGAGATTTGTTTTATTAATTTTTATTTACATATTTACCCTTTTAACCCTTGTAATTTGTATTTTATAAAAACTAAGCTTTAAACTCTTTGTAAAGTGTTTTTAACTTCATAATATAAAGATATAAACTTATAAAATCATTATATATCTTATCTTTATAAAACACAAGACATACGAATAAATAGACACGTTTCCGCGTTACGCGATAAATTCTTTAATTAACCGTTATAAATGTGTAAACACATAAACATAAACCAATACTCACATAATCACTTAGATTCACAACAAATTAACATTATTCATTATTATTAGTCACCAACATTCAACGACAACTAGTGTGTGCTCACGACACGTGTATGCAAGACTTAACGGAACTAACGGAGCTTGGTAACGGAAATTTACCGGATGTCACATTATCCCCATGTTGAAAGAATTTTCGTCCCGAAAATTACGTTACATGAGAGAGTGTTCCATCACTGGTTTCCATCACTAGTCTACTGCATTGGCACACAGAAATCGAAATCGTGTGAGTTTTGGATGAGTTGTCACATCATCCCCATGTTGAAAGAAATTTCGTCCCGAAATTTAAATCAATACCTTCGTCTGTTGGCATCGTTCCTTCGAATAGTTGAGGGTACTTAAGCTTCATTTGATCTTCCCGTTCCCATGTGAATTCCGGTCCACGTCGCGAATTCCAACGGATTTTAACAATAGTATCTTGCTTTGCTTAAGTGTTTTCACCTCACGGTCCATCACCTCCACTGGTTCCTCAATAAAACACAATTGTTCATCCACCTGAATTTCTTCTAGTGGTACGACCGTCGTTTCATCAGTTATGCACTTGTTCAAGTTTGACACGTGAAATACATCATGAATCCGCGCAGCGAATCAGGTAGGGCTAATCGATAGGCTACTGGACCTACTCTTTCCACAATCTCAAATGGTCCAACGTACCTCAATTTAGTTTCCCTCGTTTACCAAACCGAACTACGCCTTTCCATGGTGAGACTTTCAACAAAACCTTGTCACCAACCTGAAACTCTAAAGGGTTTCCGTCTCTTGTCAGCATAACTCTTTTACCTGTCTCGCGCTGCAGCATACGGTTCCGTATCTGTATAATTTTCTCAGTCGTCTCATGAATTAACTCGGGACCTGTTATCTGACTATCACCAATTTCTGCCTAACAAACCGATGATCGACATTTTCTCCCATACAACGCCTCGAAAGGTGCTGCCTGTATACTAGTCTGATAACTGTTGTTATAAGAAAAACCACCAATGGCAGGTGAATTTCCCAGTTATTCCGAAGTCAATCACACAAGCACGTAGCATATCCTCCAACGTCTGTATAGTACGCTCACTCTAACCATCCGTCTGTGGATGATATGCAGTACTCATATCCAAACGTGTACCCAAGGATTTCTGCAATGATTGCCAGAAATGTGACGTGAAACGAGCGTCACGGTCGGAGATAATTGAGATCGGTACCCCATGTCTCGAAACGATCTCCTTGAGGTACAGGCGAGTTAACTTCTCCATCTTGTCGGTTTCCTTTATTGCAAGGAAATGAGCAGACTTTGTCAATCGATCCACAATAACCCATATCGTGTCACAACCAGTACTAGTCCGGGGTAGTTAGTAATAAAGAAATGGAGATTTGTTCCATTTCCACATTGGAATCTCGGGTTGTTGTAATAGTCCGGATGGTTTTTGATATTCCACTTTACCTTCGAGCAGGTCAAACACTTGCTCACGTACGTAGCTACATCCGCTTTGATGTTAGGCCACCAATAGTGAGCCTTTAGGTCATGGTACATCTTGTCGGATCTAGGATGTATAGAATACTTAGATTTGTGTGCCTCGCTCATAACTAAGTCTCTCAGATTTCCATGAACAGGCACCCAAAGTCTATCCATGAAATACCGAATTCCATCCTCTTTCATCACTAGCTGCTTATCCATTCCCCTTAACAATTCAGAACCAATATTTTCCACCTTTAAAGCTTCTATTTGTGCCACCTTAACTTGTTCGGGCAGTTGGGTACTGATAGTAAGCTGTAAAGCTCGCACCCGTCGGGGTTTAGCTGTTTCCTTCCTGCTTAAAGCATCGGCAACTACGTTCGCCTTTCCCGGATGATACTTAAATGCGCAATCATAATCATTAGTAGTTCCACCCAACGTCGCTGCCTCATATTCAACTCTTTTGCTCAAAGATATGTTGAAGACTCTTGTGATCGGTGTAGATAGTGCACTTGGTACCGTACAAATAATGTCTCCAAATCTTTAAGGCAAAAACTACTGCGCCCAATTCTAAGTCATGGGTAGTATAGTTCTTTCTCATGAACCTTTAGTTGTCTCGAGGCGTAAGCTATAACCTTATCTCGTTGCATCAAGACACAACCCAATCCTTGAATGGATGCATCGCAATACACCACAAAGTCATCTGTTCCCTCGGGTAATGCTAATATCAGGGCAGTACAGAGTTTTTGTTTTAATAACTGGAAAGCTGATTCTTGACTCTCAGCCCATTTGTATGTCGTTCCTTTGTGAGTCAAGGCTGTGAGAGGTTGTGCGATCTTAGAAAATCCTTCTATGAATCGGCGGTAATATCCTGCTAACCAAGAAATTGTCTTATCTCACTTGGTGTTTTGTGGTGTAGTCCAATTCTTTATCGCTCAATTTGGCAGGATCAACGTGTATTCCTTCTCATTAACAATATGACCTAGGAATTGTACCTCTCTTATCCAAAAGTCACACTTTGAGAATTTAGCATAAAGCTGCTCATTTTCAACAGTTCGAAGATCATTCGTAAGTGCTCTTCATGCTCCTCCTTGGTCCTAGAGTATATCAGTATATCATCGATGAACACAAGACAAACTGATCAAGATAAGGTTTGCACACGCGGTTCATGAGGTCCATGAACACAGCAGGTGCATTAGTCAACCCAAAAGGCATGACTAAGAACTCATAATGACCATAACGAGTACGAAATGCAGTCTTGGGAATGTCTTCTTCTCGAACTCTGAGTTGATGATAACCAGATCTCAAGTCAATCTTCGAGTAATAGCTTGATCCTTGAAGCTGATCGAACAAGTCGTCGATACGAGGTAAAGGGTATCGGTTCTTGACTGTTACTTTGTTTAACTCTGATAATCGATGCACATCCGGAATGTTGCCATCCTTCTCTTAACAAAGAGTACAGAGCTCCCCAAGGTGATGTACTAGGTCGAATAAAGCCTTTATCCAGAAGCTCCTGAAGTTGTGAGGACAACTCCTGTAGTTCGTTTGGTGCTAATCGATAAGGTGCCCTCGCAATCGGAGCTGCGCCGGGAGTCAACTCAATCTGGAATTCCACTTGGCGGTGCGGTGGTAATCTAGGAAGATCTTCTGGGAACACCTCCGGAAAGTCGCGTACTACGGGAATATCCTCCATTCTCTTTTCTTCCTTTGTGCTTATCGGTACAAGTGCCAGGATAGCCACGCGGCCCTTCCGTAACAACTTTTGAGCTTTCATATACGAGATGATGCCTATCACAGCACCACTCCTATCACCTTTGACGGAAGAATTTGATCACCAACCGGAATCCGTATAATCTTCTCGTGACATATGACTTCCGCTTGCTTGCTAGAGAGCCAATCCATGCCTATCACAACATCAAAACTCCCACCGTAAAGGCATGAGATCTATAGCGAAAATATGACCAGCAAGTTCTATCCTACAGTCTTAAGGATATGCGTTACATGGATTTGTTTACCGTCGGCTAATTCCACAGTGTACTTAGATTCTAAAGCAGAGGGTATATCACTTAAAAGACTACAGAATTTTAAGGACACAAAACTCCTATCAGCTCCAGTATCAAATAGTACCGTAGCAAAACAACCATTAATAGGGAATCTACCAGTAACAGTTGGTGGGATCATTTAGAGCCTCAACTGAGCCAATGACGAAGGCTCTCCCTTTGGCTCCATCTCTATTGCCGCCATTTCCAGTGCCATTTCCACCATTGTTGTTATTATTGCCATTGTTGTTGTTGTTACCATGATTGTTGGTGTTGTTGTTGTTGTTGTTGGCATTTCCGTTCCTTCTTAGTTGTGGGCAGTTTCGTTTGTAAGCCCTTCTTTCCCACACTCAAAACAACCCTTGGGGGTTTCTTGAGATTGTTGTGGCCTCTTCATTAGTTCACCACGGCAATCCTTCGCAGCGTGTCCAATCTTTCCACAACGTTGACACTTGAAGTTATCACACCGTCCCACATGGTGGTAGTTACACCGTGGGCATTTGGGGTGTCTGCCGCCGTAACCGCTGGGTCCTTGGTTATTTAGGGCAGTTTGGTTGAAATTGCGGTTATTATCGAACCCCGCTGTGCTGCTGAACTGGCTGTTGCTGCTGTTGGGATTGTTGTTGACCGCCAGACGTGATGATGATGATTTGTTATTGCTGTTGCTGGGAGCATCCCCTTCCTTTTGTTGTCGGGCACGCTCGCCACAGCCCCCGTTGGGTAACCGCCCTTGCTCTACCGCCTGATCAGTAAGTCTATGGGCAATTTGAATGGCCTGGTGAATGTAGTGGGTTAGAAGCTGTTACCATACTTTGGATTTCAGGCACCAATCCTCGTATGTAGTGCTCGATTCTCTTATGTGCCTCATTAACCATTCCTGGACACAATGTGGCCAGCTTATGAGTACGGGTCGTGTAAGCCTCAATTTCTGAACCCTTCATCTTAAGCTGCCAGAATTCCATCTCCAACTTTTGCACCTCATTTCGAGGACAGTACTCCTCGATCATCATATCCTTGAACTCATTCTAGGGAGTCCATTTGCCATCGCTTGTCCAAGCATCTGGACTTGCGCGTTCCACCAAGACAGTGCAGCACCCTCCAAAGTCCCGGGGCATACTTTACTTGATCCGCTGGTGGACAGTTACATTTGGAGAAAACGGACTCAGTCTTCTCAAACCAGCGTACAAGCCCTATATCCCCTGTACCGCTGTAGGTGTGTGGTTTACAGTCCATGAAGACTTGTATGTACACACTGGTGGTCCTGTTTTAACACAAACACATTAATCAAACATCCCCTACAGTTATAAAGGATATCAGATTTGTTTTTCTATCATTGTTTACCTGCCGGCTGACCCGCGTGGGCAGCAGCCACTGCCGCCTAAACATGCTCATTAATTAGAGCAGCCAATTTGCGGGAGTCATGTTAATAGCACCACCACCCTGTTCTCCGGTGCGACGTCCACGCCCGCGTCCACGACCACGTCCACGTCCACGTCCACGGGCGTCCATTCTTTTCACTTTATATTCACAATACAATAATGAGTAACATCATACACATTAACTCATTGAAGCGTAGTAAACAGTAAATGAAAGAAATAACGTATCATCACAACCACAACATTCATAACAAAAATAATAACCAAAGCAAATAAATTGCAATAAGTCACAATGTATTTAGCAATGTCAAAATTGAAGTTTTGTCGTTCGTGTGGGGAAACAACCCTTCCCACATAGGTTTCAAAGAAAAACACTACGTAGTCTAAGTCATATAAAGAAGTCAATCGACAATGTCTGACCCTCACTATCATCCTCCATCTCCTCCGGTTCCTCTTCCTCGGGTCCTCTCGGGATCTTCCTCATCCTCAGAGTCTGCGACAGGAGCAGGAGCTATAGCAATCTGGAGTGCTGCTAGTTGAGCTTCTAGAGTGGCAATCTATTATCGCCTATGGCGTCCCGCTGTTCACGAGCAGTCACGCGTCCTTGGAGTGCCATAACACCATCTTGCATATGGTGACAACCGTTCAGCGTCTTCGCGTGTTCTTCCTTGAGTTCGTCCAATTGATGTCTCAGGTTGTACACCTCTTGCTGTAGTGTACAGACATCACCCGTGAGTCGTCTCACACGATGCTGTTCAGTATCCAGTGCAGCCATTAGTGCAGCAATCAATTGCTCGTTGAACTGCGCCGTTCGTGGGAGTGAAAACATGGGTTGATTGGCATTGTTCCTAGTCCTTGGCTTTAGGACAGGTACGCGTTCCCTAAACATGATGTGGTTAACAAACTAGGATAAGAACGCCAGTCACGCGGAGGGTCACGCTTCATCAATGCGAATGGTTGATCCTAGTCAATCTCCTCTCGGGGATAAGCCAGTGTGGGCCAATCCAATCCATCATCAAGTACAGGTGCGGGAGGTGGGGATTCAGATCGTGTAGCTGATTCGGGTCGTTTACCTGGAGCTCTTGAAGACGATGCCATGTTGCAGAGAGTGTGTGAAGTGTATGCCAATGAGTATACAGTAGATGAGAATAAGGCACAGGTAACTAATTAACTGTGTGCGGTTATAGTCTAGTGTGTATGCAACCTATTCCCTATAACCAATGGCTCTGATACCAATCTGTCACACCCTCAAAATCCACTTGCGGAGTTTTACCGCGAGGCGTGTGAACAAACCAGGATCACAGTCAATAGTTACTCAGAACGACTCTAAATGCCATAATTTAACAAAATCAACCAAAACACAAACTTTAAACAATGCGGAAGCGTTTTGAAAACAAACCAAGTCAATAAAGTATAACTATGGCAAAAACAAGTGCCAACCCAAAAGAGAAACTATAATTGTTAAAATGTCAAATTGTATTGAAGCATCGTGTCTTAAAATACAATGAAACCGTGCAGTGCTCCTATGCAAGCAAGCTAAGGACCTGAGAAAAGCATACTAAAATGTCAACACATAGGTGGTGAGTTCAAGAGTTTGAGTTCAACAAACATGTAAACAGTTGTGATATATATAAGCAGTGTATGGTAATAGATAGCTAGTCTATTATCAGTAAATATTAATACATATGATTTGCAATTGAAGCTGACTGTGATAGTGTTGCCTCCTGTCACGACTTACCATGTCGTGACATGTTCAATAGGACAAATTGCACCCGGTTGACTCGAGTCACACAGGTGGGGCTCGTCAGACCCATAGTACTACCCAAGTTTCCCCGCTATTAAATATTAACAATTCAAAACTGTGAGGACTTTCCTCCTGGTAAACAGCACTATATTAATTTCTACACGACTTAAATAATGAAGCGTCGTCTAATACCAGTATGCTATCTCCCCCAAAAGAGATTAAGTAAAGAGGGGGCATGAACTCACCTGATGTATGCAAGGTACTTAGGGTTATTTTGAGAATGAGAGGATAGCCAACCTTCACAGGTTACCTAGATCATGTGAGTACATAAGTACGTGTAAATAAAAGAATGTTGAAACCCTAATCATACCAAAATCAAAGACTCAAGCTTCCAGACAAATAGACACGCTTGACTTAGTTGACCCGTTTGACCGTTGGTGACATTATGAGTTATAATTCAAATAAAGCAATGAGCACATATAACATACATGATTAAATTCAATAGTATTACATATGCTATATCACCAGGTGTATCACTTAGATCATCATACAATCAGTACTATACAAGTCATGCGAATCTAGAAACATACATATCCACTAGCTAATACAACTAACATGTCAAACAAGTTCAAACATTCATCACATGCCATGTGAAACACTCACGACTTCACATCTAAACCCTGCCAATCCTACTAAGTAGGGGCATCAGATCCGCCGGTTTAATGATCATAACCATATCGTTAAGCATATTAATTGCATTCACAAATCACAAACAATCAATTACCAGACCCAAGCATGATGTCCTACTATAACACAACATCCAAACCATACTGATACAAGTCCAAATATCACCATGATTATACAAGCATGCATACAACTTGAATGTAACAAGTTCTATCCCACTAGAATCTATCCTTGAAACATGATAGCAGGTTCCTATCATCCCAAAACTGTTGGGTTTGTTGTACCAAAACAATGTCGTTTAACCATTTTAAACAAGAAAACGCAGCGGAATATGAACTTAATATCCTATTCAATAATCTGAAAATTAAAGTTCATAATATTATTTTAACAAACCCAAAGACATAGGATCATATGTATGTGAATAAACTAGTTATCAAGAAGCAAAAAAAACAACCAAAACAACATCAACAATCTACCTTTATAGGCTGTTGAAGAACCGATTTTAGAGCTGCTGGAAATCGTGATATTGTAGAAGAGGGGGCAATTTTGGATGGCCAAAACACCAAGGATAGGTGTCCTCAAGTGCTCATACCCACAAGCCTTCAAGAAACACCATTTTTGCTAGGGTTTGACACCAAAACGACCATGAAGATGCTGCTGGAACATCCTTCCAGCACCAAATCAAGCATGAAGATGCTGCTGGAACATGTTTCAGCCGAGTGTTTCTTCAAAAGGGAGAGAACCATTCTCTCCTTTGGTCATTCCAAATGTGTGTGAGATGAGAGGATGAAGATGTGTGTGTGTTTTCTCCAAAGAGACTCCAAAAAGGGAAAAGAGTTGCTGGAACTAAAGGGGGGGCGAACCCTTAGGGTTGCCCACTCCTTTCTTTTATTTTTGCTTAAAAGTCCTTATACATTAACCTTATTACAACTAAAGATTAACATAGATATATATATATACATAATTAACCTTTTAATATATATACACACACACTTTTATTATTTGATGTTGCTTAACTAATTTAAACAACATTACAAATAATATCCATGAACAAAATATCCTCATAATTTGTTCTTTCTCACATACAATTATTTAAAACCCATTTTCTAAATTGGTGTGATTATTTAATTGCATGATCATATCATCAATTAAATATTAATTGGTGTTTGCTAAGCTTGTTATTGGGTATGACCCGACTTGGATCACAACGTACTAACCACATCAATGTTCTATGTGTCTTGGGCATACAGAATCCAACAATCTCCCACTTGCACAAGATACATAGAGGATTGATGCAAGCAGTAAATACCGCCTAACAACGGTTTACTACCCTTAATACGCGTGACTTAAAGCCATTCAATAACATCATCCCCTTCAAGTATCCAACTTGAAATGATTTAGGTGAATCAATCATCTATCCTTTTGTTACAGATGTCATGTTAAATCCAAGGACACAGAATGATCATTCCTTGTTGATTTAACTTAATCAGGCCTTAGACATCATGCTCTCAACGAATAAGAGGAACAAATTCCATCTTGACTACATACGTTTCTCACAATCACCTTATGTTGTACCCAAACATAGCCTTATGTACTGACCATTATTTCAGAGCAGCGAAGAACTAGCTCAAGGTATAACACTTGGTGAATATCAAAACCCAATATGTATCTCAGGTCAGAGGATACCAAATGATATTCGCCTTTACTCAAATTACTTATGATCAATCTAAAGATTCCATGTAGTAAAATTGAGACGCGGGTCAGTCCAATATTTGTATCCCACAAATATCTATGAACCTTGGTAGCAACCAATTGCTCTATATTCATACCATATAAATATCTACCAATCCATGTCATAATAGTCTTACATTCATATCTGTTCCCACAAATATGACCGACTACGGACATTTAGAATAATAAACATATTCATGGATGTAAACATGCTAAAAGGGAACATGACTCAAAAGGTCAAAATTACAACTGTTCCATACATTAAATACTAAACAGATCAATTCCAATCACTAGAATATCGAAGTCCTAAGGCACAAGTATGACCCTCATACTTTGCCTTCGCAAGGAGCTTCGTGAGTGGATCCGTAATGTTTTGATCTTTTTGAACTTTATGAATACATATCTTTACCCTTTTCAACTCCATCCCTTATGATGTTGAATCTCCGCTCAAGGTGCTTAGTCTTTGATGAGTACGGGGTTCCTTGATTTGAGCAATCCCACCCACGTAATTACCAAAGATCTTTAGGGAGTCTTGAATGGTAGAGACCACCCCTAGATAAGCAATGGACAAGCTTATCCATGCAGCTTCCAAAGCTGCCAATGAAGCGGCTATGTATTCGGATTTTAGACTGAATAATGCTACCGTGTCCTGCTTTGAACACTTCAAGGATACCACACCTCCATTCATAATGGAAGTACACCTGATTATGATCGAGAGTTGTATCGATCTGTTTTGGAAGTCCTTATCTGTGCAACCCTTTACACAGATTTTCACTTCAACAGATCCGTATATTAGAAACATATCCTTAGTCTTACTAAGGTGCATCAACATACTTTTAACAACCATTCAATGGTTATTTCTATTGGTATCTACTTTGTCATACCTGATAAGCATGACTCGTCCGGTTTAGTGCATATCATGAGACAAATGACGGATCCTATAGCAGATGCGTATGGGATATCCTTCATTTGATTTTGCTCATCCTATGAGCTTGGACATTGAGACGTAGTCAACATGGTCTCTTTGAAAGGGTATCATACCTTTCTAAGAGATTTCCATCTTGAACCTTTTCAAGATTTTATATATGCACTTTGGTTTGACCCTATCAACCACCTCGATCTATCCTTATAGATCCTTATTCCAAAATGGGTGATTTCAAAGAGATCCTTTTATGAAAAACATCTTCCAAGCAAGGTTTAACACCTTCCAAGGTTGGAATATATTTTTCAAATAGCAGTGTGTCATCAGCATACAACACTGAGAGTATACTCCTGCTCCACTAGCTTTCATATATACACACCCTTTTGATGCTTGTTTCAATCCATAGATCTATCACTTAACTTGTATACTTTATTGGGATGTCGCGGATCGACAAAACCTTCATGCTGAACTATGTGGACAGTCTCTACGAGATGTCCATTAAGGAAAGCGGTTTTGACATCCATTAGCCAAAACTCATATTCAAAATATGCAGTTATGGCACTTAACATCCTAATCGACCTTAGCATTGCCACGGGCGTAAGACTTTCATCATAATCAACCAATTGAGTTTGATGAAAACCTTATGCTATAAGTCTTGACTTATAAGTATTCAAGTCTCCATGTATATTTGTTTTCATCCAGAAAACTCACTTGTATCCAACCGATTTGGAGTTTAAGTGGAGGTTCAGCCAATTGCCAAACTTGGTTGTTATACATGAATTGCATCCTTACGTTCATGGCCTCTAGCCATTTGTCCCAATCCAAATTGGACATAACATCTTGGTGTATGGTTAGCCTACAGGGTATAACCACATAGCATCCATTCATGAAATATCCTTATCTTTCAGATGGAATACTAACTCTACCAGATTTGTGAACGTTTTGTGTGTGTTGATCAACCTCTTGATCTTTATCAACAACCTCCTGCTGATTGCTAGTGTCAATCAAATGTGTATCGCCTTGTGGATTTTGATCCTTATCAAGTTCCACAGTTCTATACGTCATTCCTTCCATAAAGGACTTGGTTTCAAGAACCATAGACTTTGGAGCAATAAATACTTCTGATTCGTTGAGTCAAAGAAACGGTATCTTATACAGTCTCTTTGGATTCTAAATGAATACACACTTTCTTTGTCCGGGTCATATTCATAATATGAGCCTTAGAGAGCGATGCGAAAACCCAAAATGATAAAGGTGGTAAGTTCATAGCCATAATAAATTGAACCATATCCAAATAGGGTTCAGTTTCTCCTTTATCTGAATGAAGAGCATAGATAACTATGCGGAGTTGATTTTCTACTTCATTATTGAAGATTTTGAACATTTCAAAAGCTTCATACTATGTGTCATCAAGTGCACACAATAATAGCGACTGCAATCGTCGGTAACATTAATGAAGTATCTTTCACAGTCTTAGACATTGTCTTAAAAGGATCATATGCATCCAAATGCATCATTCCTAATTAGTCTTTGGTTCATACTTATCAAATGAAACATTTTCATTTGTTTCCAAAAGACCATTCTTTTGAAGTGTTTGAATCTAATTCTGGTTAATGTGACCAAGGCGACAATGTCAAAGATAGTAATAACTTAAACCCATTTTAAGTTTCTTTATGCTAAATGTGTATCAACGAGTTATAATAGGATGATCTATCATGAACCAATTCATGGATGTCATTAAAAGGCATATCCTTAAAATGATATACATCATTCAAAACTCAATACCATTATTTACAAATTTTGAATCATGATCATATTGTTTTAAAAGGAAACATTAATCATGTTCCTAGTCAAACTAGGTGCATACAAAAATGTTTTGAGAACAACTTCCAAACCATTTGAAGGTCTCAAAATAGAGTTTCCCTTCTTGAAGCGGACATTTCTTTTGAACCCTTTTGCAACAATTGCAA
The DNA here is from genome assembly GCA_025506515.1 of Flaveria trinervia. Taxonomy (NCBI): domain Eukaryota; kingdom Viridiplantae; phylum Streptophyta; class Magnoliopsida; order Asterales; family Asteraceae; genus Flaveria; species Flaveria trinervia. Next base: position 73,041,166 of record CM046447.1, on the reverse strand, counting down.
GTATGAGTCTCACATCCGGTATCCAATACCCATGTGATTGAAGAAATGGCTTTTAAAACAGCGTATGAATCATGGAATTGTATTTGAGGTTTGCCCAAAACCCTTCTTGTGTTTCAACTCCTTGAGATAGAAGGGACAATACCTTTTTATAGTCCTATCTCTCCACACTCAAAGCATGGATCGTTCTCCGTTACCTTAGGCTTCATAAGCTTAGGTTTTGAGGTTTCGCTATAACCTTTGCTTTGACGTATTCCTTTCCTTTAGCAATAATTGCTTTAGGATCGGGATTGGCCACTTCTTATAGCCTCCGTTATTGATTGAGAGAATAGGTAGAACCTCTCTACTTATCCCCGCCTCGGTTGCTTTGAGCATTGCATGAGGTTCACCGATGCTCTTGTCCCATCCGTTCATATTACAGTTTATTATGAATGTCTCAAACCTTTAGTTAGGCAATCAAGGATCAAATCCTTGGCCAACTACTTTGAGACAGGACAGCAAAGCATCTTGAGGCTATCAATATGGCTTTTATCTTAAGGATATATAAGATGATATTGATTGGGTCTTTTCATGTGACATGTATAAAGTGCTTGAACCGTTTCAAAGCAATCTTATTAAAGTTTGTGGAAGGAACATTTCCCTTTTAGATTAACATGTCATGTGCCCCATGAGGCTCCAAACCCTTTTGGAGTCTGGGAATCATATTCCCAACATGAGATCGGATGCTTGCACAGAATCCTAAGTGTGCTTAACTCAATCGTCAAAAGGCCATAACATCAACAGCGTGGGTTGGTGAGGTATGGGATCGTCAAGGACATAGACCTTTACTCATTCTTGAGAACGATTCTCAAGTTTCAAAATGAGTCCATAAGATAATTATGGTTAGGACTATCCCTCTCGAGAATAGGTCGCAGTGATAGGGAAGGGACGATCGGGGTGGTAGCATTATAGTTAGAGGTCATCATTACAAAATTGACAAAGTTCATATTAGTATTTCTCATAAATTTATTTTAATCGTTAATACCCTTAATGTCTCATAGACAATTAACAATTAAAATCTAGAATCCAACGTTACATTTAAATGATGGTTAGGTGACCTTTATCCCATTATTTAAATTAACAAGGTAGTCGACAGTTGACAATTGCAACCTATTGCAACTTCTAGTCTTATGGGATCGGTTAAACATCATATGTTTAGTCGGCATGTTTAATCCCATCAACACCATTGTACGCCATGCTTCGGTGACCCTAAGCACATGGTTTCCAATTCAAGTCGTCCTACTTACACACACGTGTGAGTTTTTACATATAAGCGGTTAGGTGACCTTTATCCCACAAGTATGTTAGACTCACCTCAAGGACACAAGTTCCCTACAAGTGGTTAGGTGACCTTTATCCCACAAGTAGTTCCCAAGTGATTCGAGTGTCGTGTAAAAGGATGGTGTTAGACTTGTTACCAAGGGTTTTAAGTTTCCATTAATTTTAGACTTTGAAAACACTATGTACCTTGTAATTGCATGCTTTCAAATACATGGTACCCTATGGTTCTCTTTTAATAAAACCTCTTTTATTTTGAAATCATTAATCCTTTTAATAACCTTTTATTAATTACTTAATGATTTAGAACCATAAAATTCAGCTTGTTATCATAATTTATTTAGATCGTTAAGCATATTCATATATCAAACAATCAACATAAAACAAGCAAGCATAATCATACAAACATATGTGCATAACCATAGCCACTAAGTTGACTACACTTGTTTGCCATCACAAGTGTTGTCATAAGGTCTTTTCCTAAGGGTTCAACACAACACAAATGATGAGATCTCCAAAGACCCCCACTTGAACTTGCATCCAAATGCTTCAAGTCCATCCTTTGTGTCTTCCTTTTGTGCTTCCTTCCCGAGCATCTTCTTTTACAAAATTATACATCCTAATACATATTTTCTAGTAAAGGAAAAAATGCTCCTAATCTATTTATTACATTGCCAAATGAATAAATAAATTACAAACCAAATGGAAACACAAAAGAAATTACTACAACCCATAAAGAAAGAATACAATCAACATGACAATTCCATAATCAACCAAACCCAAAACAACCATGGTCAAGGCTATGTTATGCACTAAAATTATGTATCCATATACATCATACTAAGAACCAAAATGAACCCCATTGACCCTAAATTTTCAGCCAACATAAACCAAAAATCTAGGGTCTTTTGTCCAAACAAAACACAATCAACCAAATTGATATCTTTCCTTTCAAGGTTTAATCACTAGCATGTTTGATATAACCTTGAAAGATTGGGGTATCATCAAATCAATACAAAACAGCCCTAAAATTGGTTGTTAAACCTTATATAACCAATTATACAAGAACACATGAAACTAATCATCCACATAACCGGCTCTTGATGCCAATGTTGGGTTGTTGTACCAAAACAATGTCGTTTAACCATTTTAAACAAGAAAACGCAGCGGAATATGAACTTAATATCCTATTCAATAATCTGAAAATTAAAGTTCATAATATTATTTTAACAAACCCAAAGACATAGGATCATATGTATGTGAATAAACTAGTTATCAAGAAGCAAAAAAAAACCAAAACAACATCAACAATCTACCTTTATAGGCTGTTGAAGAACCGATTTTAGAGCTGCTGGAAATCGTGATATTGTAGAAGAGGGGGCAATTTTGGATGGCCAAAACACCAAGGATAGGTGTCCTCAAGTGCTCATACCCACAAGCCTTCAAGAAAACATTTTTGCTAGGGTTTGACACCAAAACGACCATGAAGATGCTGCTGGAACATCCTTCCAGCACCAAATCAAGCATGAAGATGCTGCTGGAACATGTTTCAGCCGAGTGTTTCTTCAAAAGGGAGAGAACCATTCTCTCCTTTGGTCATTCCAAATGTGTGTGAGATGAGAGGATGAAGATGTGTGTGGTTTTTCTCCAAAGAGACTCCAAAAAGGAAAAGAGTTGCTGGAACTAAAGGGGGGGCCGAACCCTTAGGGTTGCCCACTCCTTTCTTTTATTTTTGCTTAAAAGTCCTTATACATTAACCCTTATTACAACTAAAGATTAACATAGATATATATATATACATAATTAACCTTTTAATTATATAATACACACACACTTTTATTATTTGATGTTGCTTAACTAATTTAAACAACATTACAAATAATATCCATGACACAAATATCCTCATAATTTGTTCTTTCTCACATACAATTTATTTAGAAAACCCATTTTCTAAATTGGTGTGATTATTTAATTGCATGATCATATCATCAATTAAATATTAATTGGTGTTTGCTAAGCTTGTTATTGGGTATGACCCGACTTGGATCACAACGTACTAACCACATCAATGTTCTATGTGTCTTGGGCATACAGAATCCAACAACCCAAACATGATCATAACATCATACTTCAACTTTCACAAATAAAGTTTCCCTTTTGGGAAAGAATATCCCAAAATCTATCAAACATCAAAGCATACATGGATTCATCAATAATATACCAATTCAAGCTAATCAACATCTAGACATGTCAACAACACTTAAACATCCCAATCTAACAATCTTCATAAACAAAAGTTTCTACTTTTGGCAAGCTATGTCAACATCATCAAATTAAGATTTCTAGCATTCATAACAACAATCTAGCATCTAATCATCATCATGAACTCATCCATAAAACATCATCATACTAGATTAAACTACATGCAAAATTAAAGTCATTATCTCGAACTATGAACAATGCATCAAAATCCCAACTTTCTTGCATATAAACAATGTATTTAACATTCATACAACCAATTAATCATCAAACATTCATCAAACAATCATCCATCATGCATAATCATACAATTTCGAATTAGGGTTTGTTTCATAACCAAGGTTCATGATCAATCCACTAAAAACATAGAATTCTGCTAATCGACGTTAACAACATGGATACAATCTAACTAACATGTTAACATCATCAAACAACATCCAATTCGACCAATAAGGATCAATTCGAATCTAGGGTTCGGCCATAATGAAGAACATCACAAAATGAAAAATCTAACCTTTAAACTTGTAATTGCTTGAAATTGATGCTTCCTACGTGTTATATAACTTGTAATCGAATCAAAACCACACGAATTTGCTTGTTCAAGGCTGATTTTCGAAGATGGAGAGGGATAGGGTGAATGTCGCGGCCGAAGGTGGTGAATTAGGGTTTGAGATTTTGTTTATTAATTTTTTATTTACATATTTACCCTTTTAACCCTTGTAATTTGTATTTTATAAAAAACTAAGCTTTAAACTCTTTGTAAAGTGTTTTTAATTCATAATATAAAGATTAAAACTTATAAAATCATTATATATCTTATCTTTATAAAAACACAAGACATACGAATAAATAGACACGTTTCCGCGTTACGCGATAAATTCTTTAATTAACCGTTTATAAATGTGTAAACACATAAACATAAACCAATACTCACATAATCACTTAGATTCACACAAATTAACATTATTCTTCTTATTAGGTCACCAACATTCAACGACAACTAGTGTGTGCTCACGACACGTGTATGCAAGACTTAACGGAACTAACGGAGCTTGGTAACGGAAATTTACCGGATGTCACATTATCCCCATGTTGAAAGAATTTTCGTCCCAAAAAGCGTTACATGAGAGGTTTCATCACTGGTTTTCCATCACTGGTCTACTGCATTGGCACCAGAAATCTAATCGTGTGAGTTTTGGATGAGTTGTCACATCATCCCCATGTTGAAAGAAATTTCGTCCCGAAATTTAAATCAATACCTTTGTCTGCTGGCATCGTTCCTTCAGAATAGTTGAGGGTACTTAAGCTTCATTTGATCTTCCCGTTCCCATGTGAATTCCGGTCCACGCGCGAATTCCAACGGATTTTAACAATAGGTATCTTGCTTTGCTTAAGTGTTTTCAACCTCACGGTCCATCACCTCCACTGGTTCCTCAATAAAACGCAATTGTTCATCCCCCTGAATTTCTTCTAGTGGTACGACCGTCGTTTCATCAGTTATGCACTTGTTCAAGTTTGACACGTGAAATACATCATGAATTCCGCTCAGCGAATCAGGTAGGGCTAATCGATAGGCTACTGGACCTACTCTTTCCACAATCTCAAATGGTCCAACGTACCTCGGATTTAGTTTCCCTCGT
>CM046447.1:72855953-73025953 GCA_025506515.1 Flaveria trinervia | reverse complement strand
ATAATATTGTTGAACAAAATATTCTAATAAGTTGTTCCACCTCATATGCAACTTATTTAGAAACCCATTTTCTAAATTGGTGTAAATATTTAACTGCATGATCATTCATCAATTAAATATTAATTGGTGTTTGCTAAGCTTGTTATTGGGTATAACCCGACTTGGATCATGACATACTAACCGCATCAATGTGTCTTAGGCATATAGAATCTAATAATCTCTCACTTGTACAAGATTCATAGAAGATTGATGCAAGTAGTAAATACCGCCTAACAACGGTTTACTACTCTTAATACGCATGACATATAGCCATTCAATAACATCATCCCATTCGAGTATCCTACTTGAAATGATTTAGGTGAACTAATTATTTATCCTTTTGTTATAGATGTCATGTTAAATCCAAGAACATAGAGTGATCATTCCTTGTTGATTTAACTTATCAGGCCTTAGACATCTAACTCTCAACGAATAAGAGGAACAAATTCCATCTTGACTACATACGTTTCTCACAAACACCTCGTGTCATACCTGAACATACCCTTATGTGCTGTCTACTATTTCAGGACAGTGAAGAATTAGTTCAAGATATAACACTTGGTGAATATCAAAACCCAATATGTATCTCAGGTCGCAGGATACCAAATGATATTCTCCTTTACTCAAATTTACTCATGATCAATCAATAAGATTCCATGTAGTAAAATTTGAGATGCGGATTAGTCCAATATTGTATCCCACAAATATCTATGAACCTTGGTAGCAACCCATTGCTCTATATTCATCCTTATGAATATCAACCAATCCAAGTTCATAATAGTCTTACCCTCACACTTGTTCCCACAAGTATGAACGACTACGACATTTAGAGTAAACAATTTACTCATGGATTAAATATTGGATATTATATGCCCAAGACACATATAAGATTGATGTGGTTAGTGCGTCATGATCCAAGTCAGGTCATACCCAATAACAAGTTAGACAAACACCATCAAATATTTGTTTATGATAGGATCATGCAACAAATATAGACACCTAATTTAGAAAATTGGTTTTCTAAATATTGCTTTTGTGTTAGAACAAAATTATATGGATGATTTTGTTCAAGAGAGATTTATTGTTTCATTATTTAAAATGGTTAGATAATGACTTATAAAGAGTGTTGTGTTATAAAATTACAACTAGGTTTTAATTTTACAACATGAATTAATAAAAGGGTGCAACTAATACAAAATAAAAAGTGTGGGAAAACTTGTTTTTGGTTTGAAGTTGCGGCCGCCCAAGGGCATTGGGAGACCCCCCTTTTGTCTTGGTTCTTGTATGACTTAACTTATGCAACACACCACAATCAACTCTCCTAAGACTCTCTCTCACACACACTAGAAACTCTCTCAACTTGCCTGCTTGATTTCGTGCTTGGAGCAGAAACATTGGGGCTGAAGTTTCGAGTTCTAGTGAAGCAAAAGAAGAGGTTCTTTTGGGTGTAGCAACCTAACAAGCAAGGTGTTTGAAGGGCTTGGGGTATCACGGATTTGAGGCCTTCTCTTTTGAAGATTAGTCACTCAAAAGCATCATCATCTTCATCTATTTCGATCTTGTTTTGCTGCTGCAAGGTAGTTTATGGCAGCTTCTTTATGGCTGTCCATAATGCTAGTTTTATGTCTTCCTTGCTTGTCTATTCACATAAATGATCGTTGTAAAATGGTTTGTTTTATACACTAATATGGTCACCTAAAGAACATATATTTCAGCTTTGAAAATCATTCAAAAACTAATATTATCCGCTGCGTTTTCTGAAAGTTTAAATGGTTAAACTACGTTTTATGTTCTTGCAAACCCAACATTAAACATGCTAAATTGGAACATTAATTGAAGCATTATAACCAAATAATTTTATTCAAATAATAGAGAGTTCCACATATCCAAATACAAAATTTACAGATCAAATCCAATCACTAGAATATCGAAGTCCCATGGCACAAGTATGACCTTCATGCTTTGCCTTTTCAAGGAGCTTCGTGAGAGGATCCGTAATGTTCTAATCCGTGTGAACTTTGCGAATACATATCTTTCCCTTTTCAACTTCATCTCGTATGTAGTTGAATCTCCGCTCAATGTGCCTAGTCTTTTGATGAGCACGAGGTTCCTTGATTTGAGCAATCGCACCCTCGTTATCACAAAAGATCTCTAGGGGGTCCTGAATGGAAGGGACAACCCCCAGATCAGCAATGAATTTCTTTAACCATGCAGCTTCTTGAGCTGCCAATAAGGCGGTGACATATTCTGATTCTGTAATTGATAGAGCCACCACATCCTGTTTGGAGCTTTTCCAAGAGACTGCTCCTCCATTCAGAATGAAAATATATCCCGATTGTGACCGAGAATCATCACGATCGGTTTGGACAATGTTTAAAACCAAAAATTTCAGTTTATGTTGGCTGAAATTTGAAGGTTTTAAGTGGGGTTTCATTGTATGTTTTGATGATATGATCATTGGTTGTTAGTGTGCATAACCTAGCCTTTGACCTTGTGTTGTTTGGACGCTTGCAATGTTTGTTTTGGTTGTTTTCTCTTGGGATTGTAATATTATTCATTTGTGCTTTGTTTAAAAATGTAATTTGTCTATTTATTCATTGAGATGTAATAATAGATTAGGAGCCTTTTTCCTTTTACTAGAAATATGTATTAGGATATATATTTTGTAAAAGAAGATGCTCGGGATGGAAGCACAATGGAAGACACAAAAGAAGGACTCGAAGCATATGGATGCAAGTTCAAGTGGGAGTCATTTCCAAGATCCTTAATGGAAAAACAACTTCCAAGCCAGGTTTTTACACCTTCCAAGGTTGGAATGTCATTTCCAAATAGTAGTATGTCATCAACATACAATACTAGGAAAGTTATTATGCTCCCACTAGCCTTCTTATACACACAAGCCTCATCAACATTTTTTATGAAGCCAAATTTCTTTACCTCCTCATCAAAACGATGATTCCAGCTTCTCGACGCTTGCTTCAATCCATAGATTGATTTCTTTAACTTGCATACTTTATTAGGATGTTTTGGATCGACAAAACCTTCAGGCTGAACCATATAGACATCTTCCTCAAGATATCCATTTAGGAAAGCGGTTTTGACATCCATTTGCCAAATCTCATAATCATAATGAGCAGCTATGGCAAACAATGTCCTTATAGACTTTAGCATCGCAACAGGTGAGAAGGTTTCATCATAATCAACCCCTGAGTTTGAGTGAAACCCTTTGCTACAAGTCTAGCTTTATAAGTATCGAAGTTTCCATGCATATCGGTTTTCTTCTTGAAAACCCACTTACTTCCAACTACCTTGGAATTAAGAGGTGGTACAACAAGTTCCCAAACTTGATTATCATACATGGATTGCATCTCAACGTTCATGGCCTCAAGCCATTTGTCACAATCCAAATTGGACATTGCATCATGGTATGTGGTTGGTTCATCTGAATCTACCACATAGCATCCATCCATGAAAAATCCGTATCTTTCAGGTGGATTACTAGTTCTACCACTTCTACGAACGTTTTGTGTGTATTGATCAACCATTTGATCATCTTCAACATCTTCATGTTGAGTGCTAGTTTCAACCAAACGTGTATCGGGTTGTGGTTCTTGATCCTCCTCAAGATCCACTGTTCTACTGCTAGTTCCTTCCATAAGGAACTTTGCTTCTAAGAACTCACCCTTTCTGGCAACAAACACCTTTTGTTCCAGTGGATCATAGAAATAATATCCCATAGAATCTCTACGATATCCAAAAGATACACTTGGTGGATCGGACTTCCAATTTGCTTGGGGTGGGAGTCTTAACATAAGCCTCACATCCCCAAACCCTTAAGTATGATAGGGATGGAACTCTTCCATGCCATATCTCAAAAGGTGTCCTTTCCACCTTTTTGGTTGGGGCCATATTTAGAATACGGGCCGCGGAGAGCAAAGCGAAACCCCAAAATGATAGAGGTAATGTGTTCTAGCCATCATAGATCGGACCATATCCAATAAGGTTCTATTCCCCCTCTCAGACACACCATTGTGTTGTGGTGTTCTTGGTGGAGTGAATTGTGAGACAATCCCACAATTCCTAAGATGATCTTGAAAGGCATCACTTAGGTATTCACCTCCTCTATCGGTGCGGAGAACTTTAAACGAATTGTTAAGTTGATTTTCTACTTCATTTTTGAAGATTTTGAACATTTCAAAAGCTTCATCTTTGTGCCTTAATAAGTACACATACCCATAGCGACTATAATCGTCGGTAAAGGTAATGAAGTATCTTTCACCATTCCTAGTCATTGGTTTAAAAGGACCACATACATCTGAATGTATGATTCCTAATAAATATTTTGCCCTTTCGCTAGTTCCACTAAAGGGTGCCTTAGTCATTTTACCTTGTAAACAAGATTCACATACATCAAATGAATCACATTCATTCGTTTTTAAAAAGACCATTCTTTTGAAGTGTTTGTATACGTTTCTTGTTTATATGACCAAGACGACAATGCCAAAGATAGGTATCACTCAAATCTAACTTGAGTTTCTTGGTGTTAGTATGGTACAATGAACTATTTAAAGCATTTTCATGAACCAATTCATAAATACCATTAATGGGTATAGCTTTAAAATAGAACATATCACTTAAAGAAACATGAATATCATTTTCAATAAAAGATAATACATAATCATAAAGTCTTAATTGGGATACAGAAATAATATTCCTAGTCAAACTAGGAGCATACAAAACATTCTTCAAAATAACATCCAAGCCACTTGGAAGTTTTAAGATGTAGTCCTCACGAGCTTCAACTTGGACTTCGGTTCCATTGCCCATGAAGAGGCTCACATCCCCTTGATTGAAGTCCCTACTTCTTTTGAACCCCTGCAACAAATTGCAAATATGAGTTCCACATCCGGTATCTAATACCCATGTGTTTGAAGATGTAACATTAAGATCAATATGAATCATGTATATTGTACCTGAGGTCTGCCCGGCATCCCTCTTGGCTTTCAACTCTTGGAGATGGACAGGACAATTTCTTGCCCAATGTCCAATCTCCCCACACTTGAAGCATGGGTCACTGGTAGCAACCTTTTGCTTCTTCTCTTGCGATTTAGGTGGCACCCTTGCCACCCATTTCCCCTTTCCCCATACGGGTCCCTTACCCCTAGCAACCTTTGCCTTGGGTGCGGGATGAGGCCTTTTCTTGTTCCCACCTTCATTGATGGTGAGAACGGGTAAAACCCTTTTACCCATGGCCGCCTCGGCCGTTTTCAGCATTGAGTGAAGCTCACCAATGCTTTTGTCCCACGCATTCATGTTGTATTCAACACGAATGTCTCGAACCTTTTGGTAAGGCCATTAAGGATCAAATCCGTGGCCAAATCCTTCGAGACAGGACAATTAAGCCTCTCGAGGCGGTCAATATGACTTTTCATCTTAAGTACATAAGATGAAACAGATTGGTTGCCGTCCATACGACATGCATGGAGTGCTCGAACCGTTTCAAAGCGCTCAACCCTTGCTTGCGTTTGGAACGTTTCTTTCAGCTGGGTTATCATGTCATATGCTCCATGATGTTCATACTCTTTTTGGAGATCCGGAGTCAGCTCGCTAGCATGAGACAAGACACTTGGACAGAGTCCTCAGTGTACTTGAGCCAATCGTTGTAGGCCTCCTCATCATCCTCAGTAGGTTGATCGGGGATAGGGTCGTCTAAAACATATGATCTTCTCTCTTGCTTGAGAACGATTCTCAAGTTTCGATACCAATCAATAAAGTTGTTATGATTTAGACGTTCCTTTTGGAGGATCGCTCGTAATGATTGGTTGGACGCGGATGAGTTATCATGATTTTCATTGTTGGTGGCCATCTACAAAATTTAACAAAGATCTATTTTAGTATTTTCGATATTGCTATTTTAATAATTAATGCCTTTTAAGGTCATTTTTATATTAAAGTCTAGAACCCAACATTACATTTAAATTGTGGTTAGGTGACCTTTATCCCACGATTTAAATTAATAAGGTGGTCAACGATTGACGGTTGCAACCATTTACAACTACAAGAGGTATGGGATCGACTTTAAACATCATATGTAAAGTCGGCATGTTAATCCCATCAAAACCATTTGGAAACCATATTGTAGGTGATCCATTTAACATGGTTTGCAAATCAAGACATCCTACTTACACACACGTATGAGTTTGCCAAAATGAGTGGTTAGGTGACCTTTATCCCACGAATATGGCATTCTCACCTTAAGTCATAAGTTTCCTCAAAGTGGTTAGGTGACCTTTATCCCACTAAAAGTTTCCAAGTGACTCAAGTGTTGTGTAAAAGGACGGTGTTGATCTTGTTTTTCAAATGTTTTGAGATTTCATAATTCTAGTTTAGAAAACTCTTTGTACTTGTATTTGCATGCTTTCAAATACAAGGTACCCTTTGGTCCTTTTATTAAAACCTATTTTAATCTTTAAAATCATTAAATCATTTTAATAACATTTTATTACCTTTTAATGATTAAGAACCATCATTTTTATAGCTTGTTAAGTTTGTTAATTAGTGTGTAATGCATATCAAAATATCAACCATACAATCAAATAACAAACATACAAACAAGCATAAACATAAACAACCATAATGTGCATAACCTTAGCTACTATTGTGACCACACTTGTTTGCCATCACAAGTGTGGTCATTTGGTCTTTCCTAAGGTTGGAATACAACACAAAATTGAGGTCTTCTTAGACCCCCACTTGAACTTGCATCCATATGCTTCAAGTTCTTCTTTTGTGTCTTCCTCTTGTGCCTCCTTCCCAAGCATCTTCTTTTACAAAATACATATCCTAATACATATTTTCTAAAAAAAACTAATCTATTATTACATCCCAATGAATAAATAGACAAAATACAAGCACAAAACTTTACAACCTAATTGAATGATTATAATCAAATAAATACATTCAATCCAAACCAAAACAACACAAGGTCTTAAGCTAGGTTATGCACTATCATATGAACAATCATTGACATCATTCAACAAACAAAATAAACCGATTAAACCCTAAATTTTCAGCCAACATAAACTGAAAATTTGGGTTTGTTTGTTCAAACAAACAACAACCAAACATGTCAACCAATTGATATTTCTATCTTTCAAAGTTTAATCATAAGCATGAACATATAACTTTGAAAGACATGGGGTTTATTCAATCAACCAAAATCAGCCTATTATGAGGTAATAATTATCCTCTAAAACCGATTTTAAAGTACAAAACTAAGCAAGTTATCCACATAACCGGCTCTTGATGCCATTGACGGGTTTGTTAGAACATAAAAGCAAGTTTAACCATTTAAACTTTCAGAAAAACGCAGCGGAATAACAACTTTAAAACCGATTTTATAAGCTGAAAATTATGTTCTTTAGGTGACCGTATAAGTGTTTAAAACAAACCTATAAATCAAAGGATCATAATATATGAATAAACATGCTGTGTGTACATAAAAACAACACAATATGGCAGCCACAAAGGGGCTGCCAAACTACCTCTTTCAGCAGTTAGAAGTCGACCAAAGAAAGAAGTTAGAAGGGTGAAATATGGCCAAAGCTTCAAAGTTGGATGTCCTCAAAAGTTGACTCCCACAAAGCTCTAAGTAAGCATCATTCTTGCTTGGATTTGGACACCAAAAACACCAAAATGAAAGCTGGCAAAAGACCTTCAAGATAGTGAACTTCCAGCAGCAAATTTGATGATGTGGGAAGATGAAATCGACCAAGGTTCCAAGAGAAGGAACCCTCAAGTGTGTATCCCCCAAGCTTATCTTGCAAACATACCTTCTTGTTAGGAAGAAACACCACAAAAGCTCCAAAAACCCTCAACTTTCAGCTGCTAGAACCGAGATTTTGAGAGAGAATAGAGAGCTTTTTCTTGTTTGCATGTATTGTGAATTATTGAGAAAAGGAGAACCCCAAGACCACTTAATGTGTGTGTTATTCTCAAAACAAAATGGTCCAATGAGAAAATAGAGGGGAGACGGCCAAAACTCATTCAAAATGGGTTTTCCCTCTTTAAATTAAACACATACACACACATTAAAATGGTCTTGCAACTAGACATATAATTACCATTTAATTGTATGTACAAGTTTTATAACTTATAAAATTAACCAATAACTTATAAGTTATAATTTCTCATTATTATTTGGTGTTATTTAACTCATTTAAATACCACTTCAAATAATATTGTTGAACAAAATATTCTAATAAGTTGTTCCACCTCATATGCAACTTATTTAGAAAACCCATTTTCTAAATTGGTGTAAATATTTAACTGCATGATCATATCATCAATTAAATATTAATTGGTGTTTGCTAAGCTTGTTATTGGGTATAACCCGACTTGGATCATGACATACTAACCGCATCAATGTGTCTTGGGCATATAGAATCTAACATATTGAATATATAACAATTGGTTGTTATATTGTGAGATATTGAAAATTATCCTTAGGGAAATTCAATTAAGTTGGTTCTTGTTCTAAAAGTTCAAACCCAAAATACTTAAAATTTTCATTCGGTGGTATGAGAGTCTTGGCTCAAATCAAACACTAATTTTTTATATTCTCATTCAATACAATGAACCCGTAGTTCATTAACTTCATAACATTCATTTTTGAACTGAAATTATCCAAACCATCTTCTACTCCAAACATTCAACAATTGCATAAATTATAATTCATTAATAAGTTTTTGAGCATTTTGTAGGAAATTATATGTTGTTGAAGTTCTAAACAACAATCAAACACTGACTTCTTAAACAGAATCATCACAAAACTTAAAAAACCTCAATGGATCTAAGGATTTTTTTTATAAAACAGTCATCCAGTACATTTTCATCAATTTTTGATCATTCAAACATTGTTTTTGAACATTTTGAATCATTCTAAGTGTTTAAATTTTCATATTTAAGGTTATTCACACTTAAATGAGATTTGTGTTCTTCAATCAACAAACAGATTATTGATTTTTGTGAAGAACAATTCAACCGCTAAAAAACCATAGGATCAACCCTACTTTTTGTTCATACAAAACCTTCATAATATACGGTGACTGTATCGATTTAAACATCAAAAATGAAGAAGAAACATAATGTTCTTTTTAAATTTTTAAATAGTAACTTTTTGATCCAAAAATATAAATTTTAAAAACATATTATTTTGTTTTTAGGGCTTGGACTTTTTGACTGATATCATTAAAAGTTATTAGCTAATTGACATTTCTTAAATGGATTATTCTTTTATTTAACCAAAGACTTTGACAATGAAATTCAATAGGATATTCATTCATTCATTCAATCATTTCAATTATTTAATTCCTTTATTTGGTAAATTTTAAAATTTACAAAAATAATTATGAAAAAAAAAATCCTAGTGAATTTAAATTTAGCACCGAGCTAAATCAACAAACAAATTTTGACACAAATCGTTAAGTTTAAAACTTAACAAGATGTCTAATGAAATTTAAGGCCAAATAGTGATCTCAAATCACCCAGACTCAAGAACAAAGCAGGCTTCAAACATTGGAAAACAATGTTTAAAAATTGGATTATTTTTCAAGACCCGGATCTATGGACATCCATGACCGAGGGAGGAGACTGGTCATGACTACAACATAGAAAAACTAGTTAGCTTGAAAAGTAGTAGCTGCTATTGACCTATAAAAGGTTAAAACAGACATGAAGGCTTACAACATTCTTGCTATGAGTCTACCTTTTGATATCTTAATTAGAGTTTAAAACTTCAAAACAGTCCCTAGACTATGGAAGGTACTTCACACCATGTATGAAGGTAGTGATAAAATTAGGGAAATCAAAACAGAAAAGTTAAGGACCTGATATGAAAACTCTCATCATGTTTAGAGAGAATCAATACCACAACAACTTCATATATTTGTTCAGCTGGTAAATGGGATGATAGTTTATGGTCTCAAATACAAATATATGGAGATCAAACAGAAAATATTGCATACACTTCCAGAGAGCTTGTCACAGTCAGGCTCTTTGATGAAAGCAACATTGGATCTTGAAGTATTATCATTGGATGCACTAGTGGCCAAAGTAGAGCCACTAGAGTTAGATGAAAGATTCGGGAAAAATAGTACAAGAAGACATGTTGAATCTTAAAAATTCAAGGAAATGCAACAAATAGACATGGCATTCTTAACTTGCACTAGTGAGGAGGAAGATGAAGAATTTCTGGATTCAAGTGAAACCTCTTTCTTCTCTACTCCTGAATCTCCTCAAAAGCAGCAAAAGTCCAAAAATACTATTGTTCATGCTTTCCATGAAGCAACACCTCAAAACAAACAACATCGACATCTGTCCAGCTCCAACAAACAACTTTCAACAAAGACTAAATACATTCATAAATTTGAGAAACCTATGGATGCTTTAACAATCATCTAAAGCAACTTTTGCAACTTTTTCAACAAGCTTTGAAGCCTACTTAGGGGCTAACCTCACTACATCACATATCATACAACAAGACTTGGATGAATTACCTCCTCATAGGGTTAAAGAAGTGTATCTATAATGGTCAATGCCAAAGATAACATACAAATCCAAGAAATTCCTACAAATGAACAGGGAGTTAAGCATGGATAATAAAACCTAAAATGGTTTTTATAAAACCAACATGAGATGCTACAACTGCCAACTCTATAAACATTTCTCTCGAGAATGCCAACAACCTAAAGTTGACAAAAACATCTAGAAACACAAAACTCTAGTAGCTACCACTTAAATAGATAAATTCAACCACCCATTAGCATTCCTACTGCCCCAACACCATAGATCACATAGTACAGTCCCAACCAACACTCAAAATCATCTGCAATGATTATCAAATAAGATGGTGAGTGTGACTTGAATATGTACGAGGAGAGATCCAATCTCCCGATCATGCCTACATGGAAAACATAGAGGATAAATATCTTAGATACCAAAAGAGGTAAGGGAAAATTTCAGTACACAAGCATGCATTCACGAATTCACTAGATATAGAAAGCATGCGGATCAACTTTCAAAGAAAGTGATTTAAGCAATCACTATAAATGACAGTTTAAAATCAGAGCAAACACAATATGAGATTAAAATACTATCAATGAAAAATGATTTAGGCAAACTTCTATCTGATAAATTAACACTTACAACTCAAGTATATCAACTTTCCAAATCATGACTTAGTCAAAAACATTACAGGCTAAAACTGAATGAAACTTTAGAAATTTCCATTACAGGCTAAAACTAAAGTGAAACTTTAGAAATTTTAGGTGAGTAATAAGAAGTTCATAGAACTACTTACTCAACAAAGGGCTTTCAAAGCCCTTTCTGGATTGAGATATAATAAGGACAATCCACCTTATGATGAGAATTATATCTTACTTCTTGAATCAATAACAAACAAACAAGGGGAATCCCTGGAACCCCATAATAGGATTAATGACTCCAAACCATCATTGTCACCATCATCATCCAAATAATCATTAATATCCAAAACACCTTTGATATAATTTGTTAAGTGTCAAGCATCACCACAAATCAAATCAATAGACTTTTATCCAAGAGAAACCAATGAGTATGACGAACAAACAACAGATGAAGATGGTGACGGTTTATTTTATGATGAGTTAGATCAAACAATTACTGAAACTAAAAAGGTTTTAAGTGTGGTTGACACCCCCCAACAAAATAGACAAAGCAGACACAAGTTTTTGTTATCTGCTTAGGTGGAACAAAGGCTGAATCTTCTATTGTATTCACCAAACAAACAAACACGGAGAAAGGAAAAATCCCTATTCAGCCAAAACAACCAACTATAAATTTTGATATACCTTTGAAATCAAATCTGAAATCAAAACTAAAATCAAAAGTTTCTAATAAACACAGTACTACATATTTGCCCTACTATGAGCGGTTTTATCAATACACCCACACTACTGAGACGTGCAAATATGGCATGTACTGCAAAATTGTAACATGAACAATCATAATACTTTAATCCTGTCACTTTCACAATTATTATTCAATCTACGAAAAAAACAATCACAATACTACAAACTGATTTTTTTAACAAGAAAAATAAAAAGCAAAAGAAACAACCTCAAGTTGAGAAATCAACTGAGAAACAAACAGTTGTTCCTAACAAGAACAAAGGAGGAGTACAAAGACAAATTCCTCACGTAAAAGTTTTTTTAAATAATGAAAAAAAAATTTATGACAACTTTAAAACAAACAAGATACATAAGTCTCAAAACAGATCCACATCTGACATTAGCTTTCAAAGGAGAAGAGCTCAAAGCATATCTCCACACAAAGCTAAATAGACACAAAGGAAATAAAGTATATCCACAATTTCTAAACCATCATATAATGCTACAATAGAAGAAATATATGTTATGGGAAGAGATGGAAAACCCAAGACCATCTTGGCTTGGGTTGCACCCTCTAACTGATTTCTTTATTTATGCATTGTCATCAAAGAAGGCCTAACAACATATGGTATGTTCATAGTGGATGATCCCGACACATGACTAGCAATTGTTCCCTCTTTCGGGATTTTAAAAGCAAACATCAAGAAAGAATAGCCTATGGAGGTGATAAAACAGGTGGAATGATAACTAGTCAAGAAATTGTGTCCAATGGGTTTATCAGCTTTGAAAATGTTATCTACTGCTCTAATCTTAGGTTTGATCTTCTCAATGTATCCCAAATCTATGATAAAAGATATGTCACCTTGATATGTCACCTTGTTTGACTCCAACAATTACTACATCCTCAATATGGGTTTTCAATGTATCTTTTCAAAACACCCTGTCAGAACAACAGATACATAGTTCATATGAACATTGTTTCAGCATCAAGCCCTGAACATGTTAATTATCAAAAGCAACAGAAGATGTTTCCCAATTATGGCATAGAAGATTGAGACACTCAAATATTACTGTAAAACCCAGTTATTTTTTAAAAAGAAAAGTAATAAATGAAGAATAAAGGAAGGAAACATCAATTAACCCAAGATGAGGGGTTAAAAGTGTCAAAAGGACAAAATCTTTGAAAAGTTGGTGTAAAAGTGGGTATGGCCACCCACCTCTCTTCACATCACCTTTTCAATCGTTTTTAGATAGAGAGAGAAAGAAAGATAGCAGAAACTCTCAGTTGAAGAAAAGAAGAAGAAGAAGATTGAATTCAAGGTATGAATTCGAGGTTTTTAAGTGTTTATGATGGGTTTTGTCTCGGTTATATGCTTATGTGCTTATGTGTTTGTTTGAGTGTTCGTGTGTGTGTGTATTTGGTGTGTTCTAGGTGTTTGAACTCACTGGCATACGGGTTAGAAGGAAGATACACCCAAAGTTGCACCAGGTGAGTTTCTAGAACCCGGTTTTACTTGTTTTAAACTCTTCTTGGGGCTGAAAATGTATTAAAACGATTTGACAATGTTTATATATGTATACCCGTATGTATTATGCATGTTTGATGATGTTCCTTAGGTATTATTATGTTTTTCATGCTTAGAATGGCCTTGGTAAGCTTAGAACAGATAGGTTTGATATTAGGATTCGAGAATATCTTAGAAATATGTTGAGCAGAAGGCTCATGCGCCTAAATAAGGCTCATGCGTCTGGAAATGCTTAGAAATGCCTAAGCCTAGTTCATGCGCCCAAATAGTACCCCCCCATGCGCTTAGAATTTACATTCGGATGATTAAGTGTAGGGCCATGCGCCCCAATAGTGCCCATGCATCCGAATGCTCATGCGCCTAAGTGTCCATGTGTCCGAATAATCCCATGCGCCTAAGTTTCCGTACGCCGAATAGTGTCCATGCGCCTGAATAGTTCATGCGCCTAAGTGATAAAGCAGTTAAGTGTTGGCGGATGCGCCTGCATAGTGATGAAACGCCCGAACAGGGCTCATGCGCCCAAATAGTGTCAAAGCGCCTAACACTTGAAATTTATTACAGAATTTTTGGGAGTCTATGCTTTTAGGGATTTGACCGAGGTTTGACTAGGGCTTATTAATGATGAGTTTCATGCATGATTATGATTGTTTTATGATTGTTCCATATTATTATTATTATTACTATTAGTGTGTGACTTTACGTGGTGTGTTTATTATCGTAACGTAAAGTATTACTAATAATAATAAAGTGAAGGAGCAATAAGAAAGAGAAGTGGAACTCTTATAAAATGTTAACAAGTCTTGCAAGCTTACAGGAGGGGCACGACCATGTTGTCATTAGCTCAACTGTGTTGCGGGTTAGCTACCCTATGATACACACGGGGCCAGTCAATTGAGATTGGCGGACCTTTGCAGCATACCCTAGGTGATTGGGTCGGCCTTGTATACAGTAATCATAGCCCTTTTTAGGGACATAGAGGGCCCATCACCAGTTTCTCCCGCGCATACAGTTTAGGGTATTGTTCATTGGTCCATACAGATAGTGAAAGATAAAAATAATGGTGTACAGAATAAACAAGGCATACAGTAAAGAGAAGAAGCATTACCTAACTGTATAGTTACTGTGTGCTCATGTATACAGAGATGTATTTTCACAGAAAGGGTATTTTCATATGTATACCTTATAGAAAGTATTTTTATTACTTTTAAAACTAGAACTCACTCAGCAACGCTGACTTTTATACATTTTCAGTTGGTAGGTAAATATTGTTGAGGATGGCACGAGGGTGAAGCTACTCGGCAGGGAAAGACTGACATCTATTCATACTTGATATTGTTGTTGTTTTGTAATGCAATTAAACAATTCTTTTGTAATAAGTTAAACGATGGTGTATTGCTCAACAACAATGTTTTAAATAAAATGGTGTTTCCAATTAAACCATTGTACGTGATGCTTCGGTGACCCTATGCACATGGTTTCCAATTCAAGTCGTCCTACTTACAGACACGTGTGAGTTTACACATACAAGTGGTTAGGTGACCTTTATCCCACAAGTATGTTAAGCCCACCTCAAACACACAAGTTCCCTAAAAGTGGTTAGGTGACCTTTATCCCACAAGTAGTTCTCAAGTGATTCGAGTGTCGTGTAAAAGGATGGTGTTTAACTTGTTTCCAAAGGGATTTAAGTTTCCATTAATTCTAGTTATGAAAACTCTATGTACCTTGTATTCGTATGCTTTCAAATACATGGTACCCTATGGTTCTCTTTTAATAAAACCTCTTTTATTTTGAAATCATTAATCCTTTTAATAACCTTTTATTAGTCACTTAATGATTAGGAATCAAAAAATTCAGCTTGTTATGATAATTTATTGAGATTGTTAAGCATATCCACATATCAAACAATCAACATAAAATGAATAATCAAACAAGCATATATCAAACAACCACATGTGCATAACCATAGCCACTATGTTGACAACACTTGTTTGCCATCACAAGTGTTGTCATTTTGTCTTTCCTAAGGGTTGAACACAACACAAAGATGAGATCTCCAAAGACCCCCACTTGAACTTGCATCCAAATGCTTCAAGTCCTTCTCTTGTGTCTTCCTTTTGTGCTTCCATCTTGTGCATCTTCTTTTACAAAATTTATATCCTAATACAAATTTTCTAATAAAAGAAAGCACACTTAATCTATCTATTACATTGTCATAGAATGAATAAATAAATTACATCCAAATACAAAACACAAAGAATAATATTACAACCCATTATGAATGAAATCAACCAAAAACAAACATCCATTCAAAACCAAATCAACACAAGGTCAAGGCTAGGTTATGCACAAATATGAAACAACATATACAACATACTGAAAGATTTGATCTGCCCAAGATACATATAAAATTGATGTGGCTAGTGTTATATGATCCAAGTCGGGTCATACCCAATAACAAGCCAAACAAACACCGGCAAATATTTAATTGTTGATTAGATCAAACAAATAAATATATATATTTAAACACCAATTTAGAAACCGGGTTTCTGAATCATTGCTATTGTGAATGAACAAAATTATATGTATAATTTTGATCATTGAAATAAGTTATTTTATTACTTAAATTGGTTAAGTAATAATAAACAAAAGTGTATTGATTTTATAAAAGATAAATGGGTTATACTTTTATAAAACAAGAATGGAAGATTGGATTCTTTTTTTTTAAAAAATTAGAAGTGAAGACAAAGGGTGCCTTATACGGCCACCCTTGGTCTTGGAACTCTCCTTTTGTGGTTTTTAAGAACATGCAATGAAGGGTCCTTTCTACTCTTCCATTAACACACCTTTCACTACACACACTTAGCAAGATTTCTCTCCCAAAGATCTCTCTCTATTTTCGGAACTTAGAGGCAGAAAAGTAAAGATTTTCAGCCTTCAAAACCTGCTTTCTTGGCTGAAAATTCGACTTTGAAGAGATCATTCAAGTGGGTGTTGCAATCCTAGCAAGGAAGGGTGTTATACAAGCTTGGGGTACAACCTCTTGAGGATTTCTTGCTTGAAGTTTCAGCCTCAAATCTCATCATCCTCATCTTCTCATTTTCGGGTTTAGGAAGCTACAAAGGTTGTAGTTCCTTGATTATTTGTTGTTTTACTATGTATGCATTATGTATAAAGATCCATGGCTTGGGGTTATTATAAAATGGGTTTTATAATCAGATCTTATATGTTTTAAAATATTATTCCGCTGCGTTTTCATATAAATCATGTTGTATGAAGCTTTGATAAACATGTTAAAACCCCATCAATGGCATCAAGAGCCACTTATACATATGCATATGATGATGTTTGTTTTGAATATTTGGATGTGATTAACAAACCATCAACTAATACAAACTATAAACGTGTAAATTGGTTCTCAAATCATTAAGCAAAATACAATGGTTCTACAAAAGGAATTAATGGTTTACAAAATAAAATAGGTTTTATTCATAAGAACCAATAGGATACCATATAGTTGAATGCATACAATCATATGGTACATAGACTTTTCTTAAAAAGGATTGTGAAATCGTATATCCCTTTTGTTAAACAAGTTAAACACCATCCTTTTTCACAACACTTAGGTTACTTGCAAACTCTTAGTGGGATAAAGATCACCTAACCACTTTGAGGGAACTTGTAATTTGAGGTGAGAATACTATGTTTGTGGGATAAAGGTCACCTAACCACTTATATAGTAAACTCACACGTGTGTGTAAGTAGGACGACTTGATTTGTAAAATATATTGAATGGATCACCTAAAATATGTTTTATAAAAGGTGTTGATGGGATAAACATGCCGTGATAAACATATGATGTATAAACGATCCCATGCCACTAGAAGTTGCAATAGGTTGCAATTGTCATTTATGACTACCTTGTTTTTATTTGAATAATGGGATAAAGGTCACCTAACCAATATTTAAATATAACGTTGGATTCTAAAATTTTTTTTAGTCTATGAGACATAAAGGGTATTAATAAATGAAATATAATTATCAACGATTACTAAAATAGACTTTGTAAACATCTTGTAGATGGCCGACAACAACAACGCTAATAATGATGTACCAAACCAAAACAACCAATCCCTAAGGGCGATTCTTCAAAGGGATCGTCTAACACCTAACAATTTCATGGATTGGTACCGCAACTTGAGAATTGTTCTCAAGCAAGAAAAGCGGGCCTATATCCTTGATGATCCCATCCCCGATGAACCTAACGAGGAGGATGTGGAAGCCTATAATGATTGGTTAAATATGTGGAGGACTCCATCCAGGTCTCTTGTCTAATGTTGGCAAGTATGACACCCGAACTCCAAAAGGAGTATGAGCTCCATGGAGCCTATGACATGATCACTCAGCTGCGGGAAACGTTCCAGCAACAAGCTAGAGTGGAGCGCTTCGAAACGGTTCGAGCTCTTCATGCATGTCGGATGGAGGAATCCCAATCAGTTTCATCTTATGTTCTTAAGATGAAAAGCCACATCGACCGCCTTCAAAGGCTGAACTGTCCCGTCTCAAAGGAGTTGGCCACGGATTTGATCCTTAATGGCCTAACTAAAAGGTTTGAGGCATTCGTCATGAATTACAACATGAACGGATGGGACAAGAGCATAATGAACTTCATTCGATGCTCAAATCAGCTGAGGCGGGAATGGGTAAAAGGGTTTTACCCGTTCTCACCATTAATGAAGGTGGAGAAGGAGAAGGTCTCTACCCCTCCCAAGGCAACTGTTGCCAAAGGAAAGGGGGCACGTTTGGGGAAGGGGAAGATGGTTGTTAGGGCGGAACCTCCAAAACCCAAGGAGAAGAAGCAAAAGGTTGCTGTGAACGACCCATGCTTCAAATGTGGTGAGATAGGGCATTGGATGAGAAATTGTCCAGTCTATCTCAAAGAGTTGAGAGAAAAGAGGGATGCGGGGCAAACCTCAGGTATAATATACATGATACATATAGAATTAAATGTTATTTCTTCTAACACATGGGTATTAGATACCGGATGTGGAACTCATATTTGCAATTTGTTGCAGGGGTTCAAAAGAAATGAGCATTATGAGAAAGGGGAAATAAGTCTCTTCATGGGCAATGGTGCAAAGGTTCATGTGGAAGCCCAAGGAGACTACATTTTGAAACTTCCAAATGGTTTGGAAGTTATTTTAAGTAATGTATTATATGCTCCTAGTTTGACTAGGAACATAATTCTGTTTCCCGTTTAAGACAATATGATTATGATGTCAAGTTTGTTGACAATGATATTCATGTTTCTTAAATCATGTATTTTATTTCAAAGCTATACCTTGTAATGGTATTTATGAATTGGTTCATGAAAACGCAACATATGATAGCTCAATATACCAAGCAACCACCAAAAAACTTAAATTGGATTTGAGTGATACCTACCTTTGGCATTGTCGTCTTGGTCATATAAACAAGAAACGCATACAAACACTTCAAAAGAATTGTCTTTTAAAAAAAATGAATGTGATTCATTTGATGTATGTGAATCTTGTTTACAAGGAAAAATGACTAAGGCACCCTTTAGTGGAACTAACGAAAGGGCAAAAGATTTATTAGGTATCATACATTCGGATGTATGTGGTCCTTTTAAGCCAATGACTAGGAATGGTGAAAGATACTTCATTACCTTTACCGACGATTATAGTCGCTATGGGTACGTGTATTTATTAAGACACAAAGATGAAGTTTTTGAAATGTTCAAAATCTTCAAGAATGAAGTAGAAAATCAACTCAACAAATCAATTAAAGTTCTCCGCACCGATAGGGGTGGTGAATACCTAAGTGATGTTTTTCAAGATCATCTTAGGAGTTGTGGGATTGTCTCACAACTCACTCCACCTGGAACACCACAACATAATGGTGTGTCTGAGAGGAGGAATCGAACCTTATTGGATATGGTCCGATCTATGATGGCTAGAAGCACATTGCCTCTATCATTTTGGGGTTTCGCTTGCTCTCCGCGGCTCGTATTCTGAATATGGCCCCAACCAAGAAGGTGGAAAGGACACCTTTTGAGATATGGCATGGAAGAGTTCCATCCCTATCATACTTAAGGGTTGGGGTTGTGAGGCTTATGTTAAGACTCCCACCCCAAACAAATTGAAGTCCGATCCACCAAGTGTATCTTTGTTGGATATCCTAGAGATTCTATGGGATATTATTTCTATGATCCACTGGAACAAAATGTGTTTGTTTCCAGAAAGGGTGAGTTCTTAGAAGCCAAGTTCCTTATGGAAGGAGCTAGCAGTAGAACAGTGGATCTTAAGGAGGAACAAGAACCACAGCCTAATACACGTTTGGTTGAAACTAGCACTCAACATAAGGATGTTGAGGATGATCAAGCGGTTGATCAATACACACAAAACGTTCGCAGAAGTGGTAGAACAAGTAATCCACCTGAAAGATATGGATTTTTTATGGAAGATGCTACGTGGTTGACTCCGATGAACCAACCACATATCATGATGCAGTGTCCAATTGGATTGTGACAAATGGCTTGAGGCCATGAACGTTGAGATGCAATCCATGTATGACAATCAAGTTTGGGAACTTGTTGTACCACCTCCTAATTCCAAAGTAGTTGGAAGTAAATGGGTTTTCAAGAAGAAAACGATATGCATGGAAACTTGGATACTTACAAAGCTAGACTTGTAGCAAAGGGTTTCACTCAAACTCAAGGGGTTGATTTTGATGAAACCTTCTCACCTGTTGCAATGCTTAAGTCTATAAGGATATTGTTTGCCATAGCAGCTCATTGATTATGAGATTTGGCAAATGGATGTCAAAACCGCTTTCCTAAATGGATATCTTGAGGAAGATGTCTATATGGTTCAGCCTGAAGGTTTTGTTGATCCAAAACATCCTAACAAAGTATGCAAATTAAAGAAATCAATCTATGGATTGAAACAAGCATCGAGAAGTTGGAATCACCGTTTTGATGATGAAGTAAAGAAATTTGGCTTCATCAAAAACGCTGATGAGGCTTGTGTGTATAAAAGGGCTAGTGGGAGCACAATAACCTTCCTAGTATTGTATGTTGATGACATACTACTATTTGGAAATGACATTCCAACCATGGAAGGTGTAAAAACCTGGCTTGGAAGTTGTTTTTCCATCAAGGATCTTGGTGAAGCCGCCTATATTCTGGGAATAAAGATCTATAGGGATAGATCAAGGCGGCTTATTGGTTTGAATCAAAGTGCATACATTGACAAAATCTTGAAAAGGTTCAAGATGGAAAACTCTAAGAAAGGTACTGTACCTATTCAAAGAGGGACAATATTGAGTACAACTCAATGTCCAAGCTCCAAGGAGGAGCAAAATAGGATGAAGGCAATCCCATATGCATCTGCTATTGGATCCATCATGTATGCAATGATATGCACTAGACCGGACGTGTCATGCGCTTTAAGCATGACAAGTAGATACCAGCAAAATCCTGGTGATAGTCATTGGATGGCTGTCAAGAACATTCTGAAATACCTAAGGAGGACTAAGGACATGTTCTTGATCTACGGGTCTGGTGAAGAGGAACTCGTTGTAAAAGGTTACACGGATGCGAGTTTCCAAACCGATCGAGATGATTCACGATCTCAATCAGGGTACATCTTTATTCTGAATGGGGGAGCTGTTTCTTGGAAAAGCTCAAAGCAAGAAGTCGTAGCGTTGTCCACTACAGAGTCAGAATACGTCGCCGCTTCAATGGCAGCACAGGAAGCTGCATGGCTGAAGAAATTCATAGCCGATCTAGGGGTAGTCCCTTCCATTCAGGATCCCCTAGAGATCTTTTGTGACAACGAAGGTGCGATTGCTCAAATCAAGGAACCTCGTGCTCATCAAAAGACTCGGCACATTGAACGGAGATTCAACTACATAAGGGATGAAGTTGAAAAGGGAAAGATATGTATTCGCAAAGTCCACACTGATAAAAACATTGCGGATCCACTCACAAAACTCCTTGAAAAGGCAAAGCATGAAGGTCATGCTTGTGCCATGGGACTTAGATATTCTAGTGACTGGGTTTAATGTTATACTTTATATTTGAATATTAGAACTTATGTTATTTGACTTAATTACATGGTTATAATATTCATTTGTTCTTCTACTTTAGCATGTTTAAATCCGTGAATAAATAAGTTATTCTAAACGTTCGTAGTCGATCATACTTGTGGGAACAATTATGAATGTAAGACTATAATGAACTTGGATTGGTTGATATTCATAAGGTATGAATATAGAGCAAGAGGTTGCTAGCAAGGTTCATTGATATCTATGGGATATATATTGGACTGACCCGCACTCAATTATTTCTGCATGGAATCTTTGTGATTAGTCATAAGAAATATTGAGTAAAGGCGAATATCATAGTATCCTCAGACCTGAGATACATATTGGGTCTTGATATTCACCGAATATTGTATTTTGACTTAGTTCTTTGCTGTTCTGAAATATTGGCAGTACATAAGGCTGAGTTCAGGTATGATACGAAGTGATGTGAGAGACGTATGTAGTCAAGATGGGATTTGTTCCTCTTATTCGTTGAGAGTTAGATGTCTAAGGCCTATTAAAGTTAAATCATCATAGAATGACAATTCTGTGTCTCTTGGATTTAACATGACATCTGAACAAAAGGATAAATGATTAGTTCACCTAAAACATATTCAAGTAAGGTACTTGAAAAGGATGATGTTATTGAATGGCACTTAGTCATATACATTAGGGGTAGCAAACCGTTGCTAGGCGTTATTTGCTACTTGCATCAATCTTCTATGAATCTTGTGCAAGTGGGAGATTGAAAGATTTGATCTGCCCAAGATACATATAAAATTGATGTGGCTAGTGTTATATGATCCAAGTCGGGTCATACCCAATAACAAGCCAAACAAACACCGGCAAATATTTAATTGTTGATTAGATCAAACAAATAAATATATATATTTAAACACCAATTTAGAAACCGGGTTTCTGAATCATTGCTATTGTGAATGAACAAAATTATATGTATAATTTTGATCATTGAAATAAGTTATTTTATTACTTAAATTGGTTAAGTAATAATAAACAAAAGTGTATTGATTTTATAAAAGATAAATGGGTTATACTTTTATAAAACAAGAATGGAAGATTGGATTCTTTTTTTTTTAAAATTAAAGTGAAGACAAAGGGTGCCTTATACGGCCACCCTTGGTCTTGGAACTCTCCTTTTGTGTTTTTAAGAACATGCAATGAAGGGTCCTTTCTACTCTTCCATTAACACACCTTTCACTACACACACTTAGCAAGATTTCTCTCCCAAAGATCTCTCTCTATTTTCGGAACTTAGAGGCAGAAAAGTAAAGATTTTCAGCCTTCAAAACCTGCTTTCTTGGCTGAAAATTCGACTTTGAAGAGATCATTCAAGTGGGTGTTGCAATCCTAGCAAGGAAGGGTGTTATACAAGCTTGGGGTACAACCTCTTGAGGATTTCTTGCTTGAAGTTTCAGCCTCAAATCTCATCATCCTCATCTTCTCATTTTCGGGTTTAGGAAGCTACAAAGGTTGTAGTTCCTTGATTATTTGTTGTTTTACTTATGTATGCATTATGTATAAAGATCCATGGCTTGGGGTTATTATAAAATGGGTTTTATAATCAGATCTTAATATGTTTTAAAATATTATTCCGCTGCGTTTTCATATAAATCATGTTGTATGAAGCTTTGATAAACATGTTAAAACCCCATCACATACAAGAACCAAATAAATCTCCATATGACCCAAAATTTTCAGCCAACATAAACCAAGAATTTAGGGTCTTTTGTCCAAACAAAAAAACATAATCAACCACTTGATATCATTCTTTCAAGGTTTAATCACAAGCATGTTAGATATAACCTTGAAAGGTTGGGAAAGGTTATATAACACACCACAAAACAGCCCCTATAAGGTTGTTAAAGCCCCATAAAACCATTTTACAAGGACAAATGAAACTAGTCATCCACATATCCGGCTCTGATGCCAATGTTGGGTTTGTTGGACCTTAGACAAACTAGTTTAACCTTTAAACTATTGAAAACGCAGTAGAATATAACCTTAAAATTATCATTTGTAATCTGAAAAATTAAGGATAATAACATGACAACAACAAACCCAAGAACATAGGATGATTTATATGTGTTTGAACTAGCTATCAACTACAAATAACAAGCATAATATGATATACAAACTACCGTTTGTATGCTGCTGAAAATGTGATGAAGGAGGAAGAATATGAGGTTCTTGAATGACCAAGACACCAAGGAGAGGTGTCCTCAAGCATCCATACCCACAAGCATCAAGCAAAGACCACTCTTGCTAGGATTTGTGCACTAAAATCGGATCAAGAAGGCTGCTGGAGCCTTGTTCCAGCCGTGAACAATCAAGAAGGGTGTTGGACCCTTTTCAGCCTTGAACTCTTTCTTCCATAAGAAGAGTTGATGTTCTTGTGACCCTTCTGCATATGAGAGAGAGAGAGAGCTGGATGGAGTGTGTGTGTGTTCAAGGAGTTTCATTCTTTCAAGACCACCAAAGAAAACCAAAAGGGGCGGCCGAACCCAATTTGGGTTTTAGGTTTTCCCCCAAAAAGTCCCTTTTAATCTTTGTTAAAATAGTTATATAATTAACCTTTTAATTATATAATATACACACACACTTTTATTTTGATGTTATTTAACTAAATTAAACAACATTACGAATAATATCCATGAACAAAATATCCATATAAGTTGTTCAATCTCATATGCAACTTATTTTGAAAACCCATTTTCTAAATTGGTGTATTTATTTAATTGCATGATCATATCATCAATTAAATAATATTTGGTGTTTGCTAAGCTTGTCATTGGGTATGACCCGACTGGGATCATAACGTACTAACCACATCAATGTTCTCTGTGTCTTGGGCATAAAGAATGCAACAATCTCCCACTTGCACAAGATTCATAGAAGATTGATGCATGCAGTAAATACCGCCTAACAACGGTTTACTACCCTTAATACGCATGACTGAAAGCCATTCAATAACATCATCCCCTTCAAGAAACCAACTTGAAATGATTTAGGTGAATCAATCATTTATCCTTTTGTTTTAGATATCATATTAAATCCAAGGACATAGAATGATCATTCCTTGTTGATTTAACTTAATCAGGCCTTAAACATCTTGCTCTCAACAAATAAGAGGAACAAATTCGATCTTGACTACATACGTTTTTCACAATCACCTCGTGTCACATCTGAACATAGCCTTCATGGTATGTGGTTGGCTCATTGGAGTCAACCACATAGCATTCATTCATGAAAAATCCATATCTTTCAGGTGGAATGCTAACTCTACCAGATCTGCGAACGTTTTGTGTGTATTGATCAACCTCTTGATCATCATCAACAACCTCTTGTTGATTGCTAGTGTCAACCAAACGTGTATCGGATTGTGGATTTTGATCCTCATCAAATTCCACTATTCTCTACGTTATTCCTTCCATGAGGAATTTAGTTTCCAAGAATTCAGCCTTTCGAGCAATAAATACTCTTGCTCTGTTGGATCAAAGAAGTAGTATCTTATACAGTCTTTGGTTTATCCAACAAATATACACTTAGTGAATCGACTATCTTGGTTAGGTCCATATTCAAAATACGAGCCTCGAAGAGCATTGCGAAAACCCAAAATGATAGAGGTAGTGAGCTTATAGCCATCATAGATTTGAACCATATCCAATAGGGTTCGATTTCTCCTTTCAGACACACCATCATGTTGTGGTGTTCCAGGTGGAGTAAGTTATGAGACGATCCCACAACTTCTTAGATGGTACTAAAAGCATCACTGAGGTATTCACCTCCTCTATCTGAACGAAGAACATTGAGATTTTTATTGAGTTGATTTTCTACTTCATTCTTGAAGATTTTGAACATTTCAAACGCTTCATGTTTGTGTGTCATCATGTACACATAACCATAGCGACTATAATCGTCGGTAAAGGTAATGAAGTATCTTTCACCATTTCTAGTCATTGTCTTAAAAGGGCCACATACATCCGAATGTATGATTCCCAATAAGTCGTTTGCCCTCTCGTTAGTGCCACTAAAGGGCGACTTGGTCATCTTACCTTGTAAACAAGATTCATACTTGTCGAATAAAACATTTTTCATTTTTTTTTCAAAAGACCATTCTTTTGAGGTGTTTGAATCCGATTCTTTTTTATGTGACCAAGACGACAATGTCAAAGATAAGAATCACTTAAACCCATTTTAAGTTTCTTGGTGCTTGTTTGGTATAATGATCTATTATAGGATGAATTATTATGAACCAATTCATAGATTCCATTAAAAGACATAGCCTTGAAATAAATATATCATCTATACAAACATAAATACCATTTTTAACACACTTTAATTCATAACCACATTGTTTTAAAGGGAAATCAAAATTGTGTTCCTAGTCAAACTAGGAGCATACAAAATGTTCTTAAGAACAACTTCCAAACCATTTGAAAGTTTCAATATATTGTCTCTTTGGGCTTCGACATCAACTTTTGCTCCGTTGCCCATGTAGAGACTTGTGTCACCCTTCTTGAAGTGCTTATTTCTTTTGAACCCCTGCAACAAATTGCATATGTGAGTTCCACATCCGGTCTCCAATACCCATGTGTTTGAAGAAATAACATTTAAACCAATGTGAATTATGAAAGTTGTACCTGAGGTTTGCCCAGCATCCCTCTTGTTTCTCAACTCTTTGAGATAGGTTGGACAATTCCTTTTCCAATGTCCTATCTCGACACACTCAAAGCATGGATCATTCTCCGTTACCTTAGGCTTCTTAAGCTTAGGCTTTGGAGGTTCCACTTTAGCCTTTCCTTTCCCTTTTCCTTTGATGTACCCCTTTCCTTTGACAACATTTGCCTTGGGATCGGGGAATGACCTTTTCTTTTTGCCTTCGTCATTGATTGAGAGAATAGGTAGAACCGTTCTACCCATTCCTGCCTTGGCTGTTTTGAGCATTGCGTGAAGCTCACCAATACTCTTGTCCCACCTGTTCATATTGTAATTCATTATGAATGTCTCAAACCTTTTAGTTAGGCCATTAAGGATCAAATCCGTGGCTAGCTCTTTTGAGATGGGACAATTAAGCCTCTCGAGGCGATCAATGTGACTTTTCATCTTAAGTACATAAGATGATACCGATTGGGTTTCTTCCATGTGACACGCATGAAGCGCTCGAACCGTTTCGAAGCGCTCTACCCTAGCATGTTGAAGGAACATTTTCTTCAACTGGGTAATTATGTCATATGCCCCAAGATGCTCCAAGTCCTTTTGGATTTCGGGAATCATAGTTCCCAACATGAGGCAGAAAACTTGCATGGAATCCTCAGTGTATTGAAGCCAATCGATATAGGCCTCAACATCCTCGGGGTCGAGTTGGTCAGGAATAGGATCGTCAAGGACATAGGCCCTTTTTTCTTACTTGAGAACAATTCTCAAGTTTCGATACCAGTCCATAAAGTTATTATGGTTAAGACGATCCCTTTCTAAGATTGTTCTCGGTGATAGGGTAGGGACGGACGGGGTGGTAGCATTATTGTTTGCGTCCATTACTACAAAATTACAAAGTTCATTTTAGTATTTTAGAAAAATTGCATTTTAATTATTAATACCCTTTATACGTCTCATAGACAATTAATAATTAAAATCTAGAATCTAGCGTTACATTTAAATCATGGTTAGGTGACCTTTATCCCATTATTTAAATCAACAAGGTAGTTCTCAAGTGATTCGAGTGGTCGTGTAAAAGGATCCAGTGGTTAGGTGACCTTTATCCCATTATTTAAATCATGGGATCGGTTAAACATCTTATGTTTAGTCGGCATGTAAAATCCTATCAACACCATTGTACGCCATGCTTTGGTGACCCTATGCACATGGTTTCCAATTCAAGTCGTCCTACTTACAGACACGTGTGAGTTTACACATACAAGTGGTTAGGTGACCTTTATCCCACAAGTATGTTAAGCCCACCTCAAACACACAAGTTCCCTAAAAGTGGTTAGGTGACCTTTATCCCACAAGTAGTTCTCAAGTGATTCGAGTGTCGTGTAAAAGGATGGTGTTTAACTTGTTTCCAAAGGGATTTAAGTTTCCATTAATTCTAGTTATGAAAACTCTATGTACCTTGTATTCGTATGCTTTCAAATACATGGTACCCTATGGTTCTCTTTTAATAAAACCTCTTTTATTTTGAAATCATTAATCCTTTTAATAACCTTTTATTAGTCACTTAATGATTAGGAACCAAAAAATTCAGCTTGTTATGATAATTTATTGAGATTGTTAAGCATATCCACATATCAAACAATCAACATAAAATGATAATCAAACAAGCATATATCAAACAACCACATGTGCATAACCATAGCCACTATATTGACAACACTTGTTTGCCATCACAAGTGTTGTCATTTTGTCTTTCCTAAGGGTTGAACACAACACAAAGATGAGATCTCCAAAGACCCCCACTTGAACTTGCATCCAAATGCTTCAAGTCCTTCTCTTTTGTCTTCCTTTTGTGCTTCCATCTTATGCATCTTCTTTTACAAAATTTATATCCTAATACAAATTTTCTAATAAAAGAAAGCACACTTAATCTATCTATTACATTGCCATAGAATGAATAAATATATTACATCCAAATACAAAACACAAAAGAATAATATTACAACCCATTATGAATGAAATCAACCAAAAACAAACATCCATTCAAAACCAAATCAACACATGGTCAAGGCTAGGTTATGAACCAATATGAAACATCATATGCAACATACAAGAACCAAATAAATCCCCATATGACCCTAAATTTTCAGCCAACATAAACCAAGAATTTAGGGTCTTTTATCCAAACAAAAAAACATAATCAACCACTTGATATCATTCTTTCAAGGTTTAATCACAAGCATGTTAGATATAACCTTGAAAGGTTGGGGATTTATAACATCACCACAAAACAGCCCCTATAAGGTTGTTAAAGCCCCATAAAACCATTTTGCAAGGACAAATGAAACTAGTCATCCACATATCCGGCTCTGATGCCAATGTTGGGTTTGTTGGACCTTAGACAAACTAGTTTAACCTTTAAACTATTGAAAAACGCAGCGGAATATAACCTTAAAATTATCATTTGTAATCTGAAAAATTAAGGATAATAACATGACAACAACAAACCCAAGAATATAGGATCATTTATATGTGTTTGAACTAGCTATCAACTACAAATAACAACCATAATATGATATACAAACTACCTTTTGTATGCTGCTGAAAACGTGATGAAGGACGAAGAATATGAGGTTCTTGAATGACCAAGACACCAAGGACAGGTGTCCTCAAGCATCCATACCCACAAGCATCAAGCAAAGACCACTCTTGCTAGGATTTGTGCACCCAAATCAGATCAAGAAGGTTGCTGGAGCCTTGTTCCAGCCGTGAACAATCAAGAAGGGTGTTGGACCCTTTTCAGCCTTGAACTCTTTCTTCCATAAGAAGAGTTGATGTTCTTGTGACCCTTTTGCATATGAGAGAGAGAGAGAGAGTTGTATGGAGTGTGTGTGTGTTCAAGGAGTTTCATTCTTTCATGACCACCAAAGAAAACCAAAAGGGGAGAACCCCTTAAGGGGCGGCCGAACCCAATTTGGGTTTTAGGTTCCCCCCTAAAAAGTCCCTTTTAATCTTTGTTAAACTAATGTTAAAATAGTTATATAATTAACCTTTTAATTATATAACATACACACACACTTTTATTATTTGATGTTATTTTACTAAATTAAACAACATTACAAATAATATCCATGAACAAAATATCCATATAAGTTGTTCAATCTCATATGCAACTTATTTAGAAAACCCATTTTCTAAATTGGTGTATTTATTTAATTACATGATCATATCATCAATTAAATAATATTTGGTGTTTGCTAAGCTTGTTATTGGGTATGACCCGATTTGGATCATAACGTACTAACCACATCAATGTTCTATGTGTCTTGGGAATAAAGAATCCAACATTCATTTACTTTTTTTGTGCAGAGAAAGGAATGAGTCATCAATTGAGTGTAGCAAGTACTCCCTAACAAAATGGAGTTGTTGAATAGAGAAACAGAAAATTGATATAAGTAGCCAGATCTATGCTAGCTAACTCCCTATTACTCATATGCTTTTGGGTTGAAGAAAAAACATAACTTGCTACATTTAAAACAGGACATTAATAATCAAAGAACAAAACAAAACTCCATATGAGTGAATGTTTAAAAGAAAACCTTTCATTAAATTTCTTGAAGCTTTTGGATGTTTTGTTTCAATATTAAACACAAGAGAACATTTATCTAATTTTTCTCCAAAAGTTGATTATGGATTCTTTGTTGGATGTTCTGTAACCTCAAAAGTTTACCGAGTATACAATCCAAGACTTAACATACTAGAAGAAACAACAAATATTGTTTTTAATGAACACTTTTTCACTAAGAAAGTCATTGGATAAGACTAGTTGTTTGATATTAACTCACTAACAAAATCATTTGACTCATCTTACTTAGATATTTCAGGTACAGAGGAAGACATTGAATATCCAATGGGTCCCTGTCCAACTATTGATGTTCCTTTAACTCTGGATCCTCCAATAAGAAGAAACATAGCTCATTCCAGTACTCCTCGAGATCAAACAAACACATATAGAGGAACATCAACAACCACTCCAACATCATCAACTCAAGTGACCAATCAACCATAATCTTCAGTTGACCCTCGACCAAGCAAACAAACAATTTCACATCATCCAGACACTATTGAAGAAGATGATGACTACCATTGATTACCAGACACCAATCATGATGATAAAATCTTAGATTTCTTTCATGATTCACCATAACATTCCATGAATCTGCATAGCCAGATAAACCCACAACATCAAATAACCTTGCCAATCCAATAAAACCAATCTTGCTTCAATATCCTTGTTAATCAGATTGAAACCACCAGAGCTCACATATATCATCCTTTGGAGAATATTATTGGTGATCTCAATGTCAGATTGACCAAGAAGTCAAACTGATACAATAAACATCTGCCTATTTTCCAGATTTCTATCACTAATTGTTCCTTAAAATATCACAAAAACACTCAAAGACAGTAGTTGGATTGAAGAAATGCAAGAGGAACTACAACAATTCAACAAGCGAGAGGTATGGCAATTATTTGACTTACCAAAAGATCAATATGTCATTGGGACAACATGGCTATTCAGAAACAAAGCAGATGACAGAGAGATTGTCATCAAAAACAAAGCAAGGCTTATTGCCCAAGGATACACTCAAGAAGAAGGCATTGATTATGATGATGTCTTTGCTCCTGTAGCTAGGCTAGAAGCCATACGAGTGTTCCTTGCATATGCCTCTATGGAAAGATAGATGAAGAGGTATATGTTGCTCAATCACCAAGGTTTGAAGACCCAGACTTTCCTCACAGTGTCTACAAGTTAAATAAAGCTCTGTATGGTCTTCATCAAACACATAGGAAGTGGTATGAAACTTTATCTAAGTTTATACTATAGAATAGGTACACAAGAGGGAAGATTGAGCATAGATTTTTCCTAAAGAGAAAAGAACAAGACGTGCTTGTTGTACCATTCTATATGGATGACATAATTTTTGGCTCCACCAACATACAACTTTGCAAAGACTTTGAAGCTCTCATGCAACTAAATTTCCAAATAAGCTTAATAGGACAACTCATTTTCTTTCTTGGTCTACAAGTTCAACAATCTACTAAATGAATTTTCATCATTTAGAGCAAATATATGAATCAGATCTTGAATAAATACAATATGACTGATAGCATATCAAGCAAAACACCATTTGCGACTGGACTGAAGTTTAGACTAGATCTAAAAGGCACATTGCTTAAACAAAATCTCTACAAATTCATGATAAGCTCCATGATATACCAAACTACAAGCAGACTAGACATCATGTATGTAGCTTGCATGTATGCAAGATACCAAGTAGATCTAAAGGAATCACACATTAATACTGTAAAGAGAATTTTGAGATATTTAAAAGGCAAACCAGCCCTTGGTCTATGGTATCCCAAGGATGGAGTTTTCTCTTTATTTGCATACATCGATAGTGATTATGCTCGATGAAACCATAACAAAAAGTCTATAACATAAGGATGTTAGTTTCTTGGGTTAAGATTGATATCCTAGCAGTGAAAAAAACAAACAAATATGTTAGCATCAACAACTGAAGCAGAATACAAAACTTCTTTATATGTTGTTCTTAAGTTCTTTGAATTTAAAAGCAAATGCTTGATTATGGCTTTAATTTTCTTAAAACACCTATACACATAGACAATTATGCTTCCATGTTTATCACTAACAATCATGTTCAACATTCAAAAAGCAAACATATTGATATCAGATATCACTTTCTAAGAGATTGCTCAGAAAAAGGTTTAATAAAGTTGATCAAAGTCCACACATGCAATCAATTGATTGACCTTTATCAAAACCTTTTGATTCAACAAGATTTGAATTTTTGGTTTAGTCAATTGGTTTGATTTAAACCAACCACGTAATGTTTTCCAAACATTAATCTCAAACAAACATTCATGTTTTCCACTAACAAACAAGTTTGAATCATACATACCAACGCATGAGAAATGATAATACACTAGATTACTTCCTCAATTGAGTTATTTTCCACTTATAAGACTAACAATACTTTGTGTGATGTGTGAATATGGGACACATAACATCACATACAATAGTGAAGAACTAAATTCTTATGATTATGTGGTAAACAACACCTATCTGGTTTATGGTAAGTATTGGTCTATCCAATATGGAGTGCTTGTAAAGTAACTACTATACACCAAGTGAAAAAGTTTATAAATTGCTCAACCATTCAAGTGTCTCCTTTGTTATGATTATCATAGACCTGGAGTACACTTAGGCATTCTTGGTTGTCCTAAGCATGACTTGAATGACCATCATGATCCGAAAGGATTCCCAATAAAGAATGCATCCATCTTGGATGAACAATCAATAAAGTCTTTTTAACTACATTCCTTATGGATGAATCAAAAGAATCCCAAAGAGGATCACTTTCCAAAGTAAATTGAAAAAAATCCCAATATGGATTAAACAATGATCATATTGAGCAATTATCCTCCTAAGTAGCTAGGTCTTAAGTATTGCAAGTGCCTTCTAGCATATCTTTCGGAGGATTGATCTTAACATACAATCAGGTATGGGGTACATACAAAATCATGTTAATACACCCAAAATATGAAAAATCACTCACTGTTTCAATCAATTATCACTACCATGCATGAGTTTATGTGGATAACAATATCTAAAATCAACATTGTATTAGTTTGTGTATATTCACAAAATCATTCAAACAACTTAATGAGGATTTTTTACTAGTATGATCTCATGTCATGTGTACATGGTTCATGTCAAAATTATGAAAATCATTCTTGTCATAGATAAAGTATTATCTTTCTAACAAGGTTATCATACAAACAATCACATCAGACTTTGATAATTTCCATAAACCAATTTCAAGTTTTTGTAATTTTATATGTCAAAGGCAGCAGAATATGTGCGTATGTCACAAAATTTAATATTTAATATTTAATATTTAATATTTTATGTTTTAAATAAAGCCAAGTCAAGCAAGCACTCAAACACAGTAGTTAGACACATATACATGCATAATACTATTGGTAAGTGATATCTTATCTAGATATATCCATATATTAATCATGTTAAAATTATAAAATTTTAACAAACATACAAATTTCAAAATAATTTTCAAGCAAAAGCAAAAATTAAGTCTTTATAGCGTATGTATTAAGTTACAACTAATGAGCAAAATTTTCTAAACAAACCAAATTTTTTAAAACATTAAAGATGGAAACATTCAATCATACAACCATTACAATCGTTGAAATCAAACCCAAGCACATATTATTACTAACAAACACAACAGTAAACAAGCAACATTAAAGATGGAAACATCATCCTTAGAGTGAGTATTGTTGGACTCAACAAGTGCATTGAATGATAATGCTTGTCATAATCAAACATAATGTATTCTAACATTCAAACAATCTTTAACTAACACATTAGCATCATTAACATTCATAACATACACTAAATATTATGTAAATTTCTTTTTCTGGTTTCTAGATAAAAGAAATTTTGCATAAGGGTCCACGGAGGATGAAGAACTATCCATAGCAGATGTATCCATACCAAAGCATACACAACGGATGACCAATGTCCATAATGGATTTCAGCCTTAACAAATGAACATCCATAGTGGACAACTATCAAGTCAATCATACATCAAGTGTTCATAGCAGAAAACATCCAAGACACAACAAACAACTTATTTAACATTCATAGCAGATAACTGATCATGCACAGTGGATAGTCTTTCATCCACAGCGGACGACTTAAAGACTTGGGATTTTATGTATTGTATTTTATATAAGGGCACTTTTGTAACTGCATATAGCTTTTTGTCTAGGCTATAAATAGCAGTATACCCTAATCCTTTGTAAGCTTTTGAACAATCAATTCAATCAAGCATTTACTATTACCATTCAACGGAGTGGCCAACGACAATCAACTCCCACCGCTCGACCTTGAGCAACCAGCCCTATCACAGCACTCCCTGCCTCTGACAACCCTCCTCCACTTAGGACAGCACATTTTGACGAGTTCTAGCATTTGCTGCAACCCGGCTAGCCTCGAGAGACGATCGAAGTAGCCACTCGGTAATAGTTTTCCCATTCATTACTCATGTTACATAGCGGTTTTGGGTTGTCAGGTATGTGATACGCTTGATTTTATGCATGCTCGTGTATTTATATCTTAGATTTATACATATGATTAGTCGTGATGCGGCTAATGTCGGGTTCAAGAGAGATACATTCGATCCTGTGTATGCTAATATTTATTGTCTGTGTGTGTTGATGTCGTGTATGTATCTATAGTGCATGTGTGAACTGGGATTGTGTATAGTTACCTTGGGTTGTACATAGATTTCATGTATATATATATATATATACATATATATGTGTGTGTGTATGTGTGTATGTGTGTGTGTGTGTGTTTTGTGTATGTTAGTTCAACTGGGCATTTGTGCAAGTTTGGGGGTTGTTCATCTTCGTACGGGTGAATCTCTTATGGTGGGGACTGTAAAAAAAGAAAATTTGGTTTTAATGTGTGGATGCATGTGTTGGTTTAAGATAATTGTAAGTATGGTATATGGATGTTGGTGGTGTCATGCATGCAAGCTCGGGTAAGCGTGTTAATAATTAGAAGATTAAGTAAATGATGAGTGTGAACAATATGCATATGCATTAATAAATTGATAAATTCATGTTTATTAATAAATTCATGTTTTATCATAGGTGTTGTAATTAAGCTTGTGTGTATAAATATGCATGTAGAATATGGTATGTATATGTATGATTTTATAGGTGCTAGTATTGTGCATTGGTTATGAGTATTTTATGCATGAGTGGCATGCATATTGATGTGAGCCATTAAAGAATGATTCTGATAATTGGGCTTTATTTCTTTTACATACATGCTCCAGTCACATACTCAATCTTTTCTAATGACAAGGATATTTGAAGTTGTTCGAGACAACAATAAAGGTTGTTCATGATGTGTAATCTGATTGTGTGCTTTCTAATGATATGATGATGATGTGAGTGAGAGCTTTGATGAGAGAAGGATGAGGACCTCTTGCCAATTTGTTGTGACCGCTTCTTGGTGCATTTCTTTATCTTGACAAATGCCTATTTACACCATAGTTATAACACTTAACTTTGGTTTTGTCACATCTAAGTTTAATATTTTCATTCATGCTCAACTTCTTTCCCTTAATGTAGAATTTCTTAGCTCTAAGTGTGATCATGGCCATATGCCATTAAAGATCGACCTCTTCGACATCATCGGATCCATTCTTTTAAATCATCTTGGATCAAATGAAAGTTGGCTTTTTTTATCATTGGTGTGGTTCATAATGGGAATGTCTAATTTGTTGGTTTGTTCAGATGGGGTTGGTGGTTTGTTGAATTTGACTTGAGGGGCTGACATGAATGCTTCTGATCTTAGGCTTTCAGGTGTTGACATAAAGTCATCTTCTTCTATGATGAAGACATTTTCCATCGAATGACTTTTAGTTGGAAATTTTTATGCCTTAATAACTATTGGACCACTTAGATTTCTTGACTTATCATTATGTTCCAATGCTTGAATCTTTGCTATCATGATGTATAAGTTGTTACAGGCCAAATTAAGTGTGTTTTTCAGCATCGTCACACTTTGCTTCTAGCTCTCATGTAGTGATTGTAGCATCTTTTTATTAAGCTCATTCTCCTTGTAGATCACTCCCATGATCTCTAGATCATTCACTAGCTCAACAAACCTATGAAGTTGTCTTGATATGTATTCACCTTTAACATGATGAAATGTCCCACACTTATTAACAAGCTTGTCTTTATGAATTTTATTAACTTCACTACTTCATTCACACATGATACAGAGAGCATCCTATACTCATTTTACAATGCTATTTGTCACCAATCTTTGGAGCACATCTAGCTTCAAAACTTGAGTGAGTAAATTGTATGCCTTCAAATAAACTTTGATCTTCTTGTAGTCTTCTTGATTGAGGACCTAGTTGAGATCTTCCATTAGAATTCTGACAATCATGTACTTATCAGCATCCAAAGTACTGGGGATGAAAGCATCTCTACAGATAGAAATCAAGTAATATACATTAGCACCAATCAAAGAATTTCTAAACCTCATTTACTATTATTAAAAATTTGATTTGTGTTTCAACATGGATGATTTAGGATTATGATCTCTAGCACTTTAATTTCATGAATCCATGATTGTTGATTGACTTTAATTGGTTAAGATAGTGATTAGATTGATTTTATAATTACTACATTAAGTTTAAGATTATTTTACATCCAAATGTATAATCAGTCCAAATAATAGTTATGTGTGACAAACTAATGCGGTCAACAGTCATTGGATTCAAATGTGGTCAACAGTTC
This sequence comes from Flaveria trinervia, assembly GCA_025506515.1. NCBI lineage: Eukaryota > Viridiplantae > Streptophyta > Magnoliopsida > Asterales > Asteraceae > Flaveria > Flaveria trinervia. Next base: position 72,989,250 of record CM046447.1, on the reverse strand, counting down.
CTTCACAAATGTGATGAACATATTTGTTCTTCACCCTTGTAAATGGCAAATATGATGAGAACTAGTGTTCACGAAAATGCGATGAACAGTTCACTAATGCAATTGCGATGAACAATGATTTTCAAGACAATTGTAGCGAACAATTGTCACTGTGGAGAATGTGATGAACATTGTTGAACACCAATGCAAGAATAGTGTTCCATTCTATTTATCTATCTTTGATGATATTTCTTTTCATTTTCACTCAAATTTTTGATGCAAAACCTTTTGATTAGGAACTCTTAACTAATCTTAGGTTATTCAGCTCACAAACACTCGGTAATTTTGTAAATGGGTTTCATTTTGCCGTAAATTTGATCAATGACACAGTGTTCTTGAAATTATGATAAATTCTAAGTTTTAATTGATTCAAATAATGAATAAATCTATTTAGATGTCTAATCAATTGTGTTAAACATACTAAAAAGCAAATCAATGATAGTTCGGATGATAATCGTGAAGAACAATAGGTGTTTTTCATGATTTCAAGAGCCAATGCTATGATAACAATTGACTGGGTGATAATCAACGAGATGGAATATATTAGATGATTTTAATGATGATTTGCATCAGAAATATAAACATCAATGATCAAATGATCAAAAGTGCTAATAACAATATAATGTATTGTATTGATTTTAATGAATACAAAAGTTTCTATTGTTAGCTTAGAGTTTGTGTTAGAGTTACAAATAGGTTAAAAACCATATCTATTTATATGTAGGACACTATAATCTATACAATGACCTAAATTACCCTATACGCATGCAAAATATTAAATACAAGTTAAATGATAGCACTATTACAAAAAATAGTTTCTTCACCCACATGTATTTTGTAGATCCATATTTGTTTTTCTGGCCGTACAACTCTTGTCCGCTTTTCTTATGTTATGCATAAGTATTTCTTTTGTATCACTCATATTAGTGTCTCTGTTCCAGAGGAATGTTGATCAGATAATCCATACTAAATACGTTGCATTTCTTCATCTGTATAAATCCACACTTGTATGTTTTCCGACTAGAACAAAATTTATCACAACTTGAACTAGCATGCATGATTCTTTCAGGGTCTAACAATCACATTTTCCAAACCGTCATCATCTTGTTGATTGCTTTGAATAATATGCTCGAGTTTAACAATAACATCACTAGTCTCTAGAACCAATGGTTGATCCTCAGTATTTTGTTTAGCCAATATCATTTTGGGTTCAGGATCTATAGTTGTAGTCTTTTTTATTTGAGTAACAATAATAGGCTTTGTTTCATTAAAGTGTTGTCCACTTAACTCTCAAAACTCAAAGGATCTACTAAGATTTGGATGCACCGATGTAGATGTAAGTTTGGATGTAAGCTCTCTTAAGTTGTTCTCTACGATCTGATCATTGCTAAATAAAAACTATTGTTTATGTTATAGGCTGTTGATCATAGTAGCCTTTTCTTCGTTCATCTAATGTAAATCATTAATGTGTTGAGTTTTCTCCAAGATCTCTCTCTCTCTTTAACACTTGAACTCGTTGTTCCGGTGAAGCTTTTGTTGGTGAACTTGTAAAGAGCGTGTCTGTTCTAGAGGAGTGCTCACCAGATAATCCATACTAACTATGTTGCATTTCTTCATCCGCATAAACCCAGACTTGTATGTTTTCCAACTAGAACATAATCTAACATAACTTGAACTAGCATGCATGATCCTTTTAGTGCCCAACAATAAAAATTTGCCAAACCGTCATTATCAACATGTTGAGTACTTTGCATAATTTGGTCGGGTGTAACAATCACATCTAGCACATAATCTATCATAACTTGAACTAGCTTGCATGATCTTTTTAGGGCCCAAAAATGAAAATTTACCAAACCATTATTATCATCATGTTGAGTACTTTGCATAATATGCTTGGGTGTAACAATGATATTAGGTTGATCTTCAGTATTCTCTTAGGTCAATACCATATTAGGTTCAGGATCAACAATTGTAGTCTCTTTTGTTTGAGTAACAACGATAGGTTTTGGTTCATTAAAGTGTTGACCAATTAACTCTTCAAACTAAAAAGATCTACTATGATTTGGATGCACCGATATAGATGTAAGTTTGGATTTAATCTCTCTTTAAGTTCTTCTCTATGATCTAAACATAGCTAAATAATAATTGTTGTTGATGTTCTAGGCTATTGATCTTAGTATTGTTTTCTTGGTTCATCTGATGTAATCATTATGTGTTGATTTTTCTCCAAGGTCTCACACTCTCTATCACTTGGACTCGCTATTCCGGTGAAGCTTTTGTTGGTGAACTTGTAGAGAGTGTCTCTGTTCTAGAGTTGTGTTGATCAGATAATCCATACTAACTACATTGCATTTCTTTATCCGCACAAACCCACACTTGTATGTTTTCCAACTAAAACATAATCTATCACAACCTGTACTAGCATGCATGATCCTTTCTGGGTCCAACAATCAACATTTGCCAAACCATCATCATCATGTTGAGTAATTTGCATAATATGCTTGGGTGTAACAAGCACATCACTAGTCTCTAGAACCAAAGGTTGATCTTCAGTATTTTCTTCGGTCAATACCATTGGGTTAGGGATCAACAGTTATATTTACTTTTGTTTGAGTAAGAATGATAGGTTTTGGTTCATTAAAATGTTGTCCACTTAACTCTCCAAACTCAAAAGATATACTATGATTATGATGCATCGATGTAGATATAAGTTTGGATTTAAGCTTTTTTAATTTGTTCTCTACAATCTAAACATAAATGTATAAGAATTGTTGTTGATGTTCTAGGCTATTGACCTTAGTATCGTTTTCTTAGTTCATCTGATGTAAATCATTAATGTGTTGATTTTTCTCCAAGGTCTCTCTCTCTCTATCACTTGTACTCGCTGTTCCGGTGAAGCTTTTATTGGTGAACTTGTAGAGAGTGTCTCTATTCTAGAGTTTTGTTGATCAGATAATCCATACTAACTACATTGCATTTCTTCATCCGCACAAACCCACACTTGTATGTTTTCCAACTAAAACATAATCTATCACAACTTGTACTAGCATGCATGATCCTTTCGGGGTCTAACAATCAACATTTGCCAAATCATCATCATCATCATGTTGAGTACTTTGCATAATATGCTCGGGTGTAATAATCACATCACTAGTCTCTAGAACCAAAGGTTGATCTTTAGTATTTTCTTCGGTCAATACCATTGGGTTCGGGATCAACAATTGTATTTACTTTTGTTTGAGTAACAATGATAGGTTTTGGCTCATCAAAGTGTTGTCCACTTAACTCTCCAAACTCAAAAGATCTACTATGATTATGATGCACCGATGTAGATATAAGTTTGGATTTAAGCTTTTTTAATTTGTTCTCTACAATCTAAACATAGCTGTATAAGAATTGTTGTTGATGTTCTAGGCTATTAATCTTAGTATCCTTTTCTTGGTTCATTTGATGTAAATCATTAATGTATTGAGTTTTCTCCAAGATCTCTATCTCTCTAACACTTGAGCTCACTTTTCCAGTGAAGCTTTTGTTAGTGAACTTGAAGAGAGCGTCTCTGTTATAGAGGAGTATTGATTAGATAATCCATACGAACTACGTTTTCATCATCTTGACTTTTAGTAGCAGTAGTTTGGACACTACTGGTGTGAACATTTGTGCTTCAGTAGTTGGTGCTTTAGTAGTTGTCATCTGTGTATCAGCTACAATTTTTGATTCTGTAAACCATCACCAGAATCTCTTAATGAATACATTCGCTAACAAACACCGGTGGCTCTAACATGATAGGTGAAGCAGTGATCATCACGGTTATAGGTCTTTAATTACAAAACCTTTTCCTTTAGCCCTACCATATGTACCAATGTCTAGTGTAGCTCTCTTCTTTCCTATTGTCTTCTTCCTTCTCTTTATAGCTAGAGAATCTTTACGAACAAAGTCTGTATCAGTGTCCTTAGCAGTACATTTTAGTGGTGTAACTGGCACTCTGGGTCTTTCCTGAAAATATATAAGGAACACTACCAATGTCTTCACTTGTCGTGTCACTTGAACTGTTCTTGGACCAAGATTCTATCTCTTTATCAAATGTTATCTCCCTTTGACAAAAAGAATTTTCCAAATATCATCAAGAGTTCTGGAAGATGAACCAACAAGATTAGGCTGAGGTTGTTCTTCTGTAGTTTGTTATTGTTGTTTTGATTGTTGAAAATCATTAGAAAATTTGCCAAGTTTGACAAAGTGACCACCTTTCCAAGTATTTCCTCGAGAACCCATCACATAAGTAAATAAATCCTTCTTCATGACAATGACAGAATATGTAGTAGACTAAGAAATAGCTACTCGGGATGGGCAATGATAATTGTCAACTGGATAAATCGAGGATACATATTGAACTTCTTACTAGCAAATGTTAATACATTCTTCAACATCTTGGTGAAGATAGCCTTGATATCTTGTAAGGTAGATCATCAACAAGATATACCAGAAGTGATCCAAAAAGTGCACTTAGGCTATCTAGACCAGACTTCAGGTTGCTCAAACAACGCCCAATGAATTAAAGCATCTAGAAACGAAGTAGATGCTTCTTCTCTAAAGATGGATACCTATGACCATATCCCATCATCTGAAGATAATCTATGGTAATAGGATTAGGCTGATCTCCTAACTGTAGTACACGATAGATGACCTAAGCATTGATCACAAGCCTTCTTATTTTAACCCTAATAACAATACATTTCTCTTATTCAGCATCTCTGTCATTTGCAACTGATGTTCAAAACTCATCAATAACAACAATGTAAATAGATGGATTGGTTTTCTTGGCATAGTGAATCATGGATGTCTTAAGTCCTTCGATAAGTAAACAGAAAATAGCTTTATTTGCCCCAACTTCTCCAAGATAAGCAACAACATAATGGTTCTCATTCAAAACCATTGATCTAGCCATCTGCAATTAAATTAAACAATTAATTAGTTTCTAATTTTATTAAAATTCATGCTTGAAAAGTATGAAAACTTTTTAAAACTTAAACTTGTCACTCAAAAGACTAGACTTTTCGCATGCAAGTAGTTTTGAAACAATGGCAACTTATTGCATGAATAGTATCTACTCATATTGAATTAATTTTGACCAAAATCCAACTTCTCATGGGACTTGTCAAAGATACTCATGCGATTAGTTTCATGTGAACAACAAAGGTATTGTGTTCGTTCATCTTTGTAGTTACTTTTCGCATACGACAACATCAAAACCCATTTTCAAATTAAAGTCATTATACTAAGTTTCAACCATTAAAATTTTTGTATTAGTGTTGTTTGATCATTTTTAAGTATATTAACATTCAATATCATCAAACCAAATGTATATTTGTGTTTAAAGTTTCGGTTCGATTTCAGATCCATTCAATTCAGTCTTTTAATCTTCAATATAACTTTGTGAATGTCTTTTAGTCACTAATTGAACACGATGAACCAAGATAATCAAGTAAATGAATCAACACTTAGAGAGATTATAAAAGAAAAGTAGAACATGTATGCGATGCGGAAACTGAAATTGTCATGCACTACAACCTTCCTTTATTGGTTGTAGACTTCTCGTGCGAGAAGTCCAAATTCGCATGAATGGACTTCTTGTGTGCTAGAAGTCGTAAAATTTTAAATTTTTTTTTTTAACTTTTTCAAAAAGTTAACCTTTTTCTATAATTTTGACTTTTGTGTTTAACCAATTGTTCAATTTAACCACAAACCTTTATTTTGAATAAAACACTTTATTATGGAATAATACAATCTCTTTGTACTTCAGAGAATAATACATATATATATATATAATATATATACATATATATACATATATATATACATATATATATACTATATATATACATATATATATATACATATATATATACATATATATATATACATATATATATACACATATATATATATACATATATATATATACATATATATATATATATATATATATATATATATATATATATAATATATATATATATATATATATTATGACAATCACTAATTCAGAGAATGACACCCTTTACTACGACAAGATTGTAACTTTTAGTTTGTTGTATGTAAGGCTTACGTAAAAGCTAATACACCTAAAACATCCAAAGTCTTCCTGCATGCATGCACTGAAGTACAGAAGTAGAGATGCTTTAGAAGTTTTACACCATACACTAGAAAATACTATAAGTGTAAAATCTTCTAAAGCCAATACCAACATCTTCCGAAGCTTAAGTGAAGTTTTTCGAAGCTTCAAGGACAAAGTCTTTCGAAGCCAAGAGGTGAAAACAAATTATCTTCCAAAGAATTTTGAATATGTGCTTTTATCTGATGTACTTTACCATAAAGTTGGACCACTTTCCGATGCAACTTTGTTGACTCACCAACTTTCACAAGTTGGTGAAAACGTCCATGCTTTTGGTAAAATGTACATTGAGGTCTTGAGTCTATGTTTTTATACTTTTTGTACTTTTATCATTTTTGTAACATATTAGGATGTGAGTTATGGTATGTTATAGTCAATAGTCAAAAAGCAACCTCTCTTTTGACTTTATATTTGATTTTGTTGTCTAATTCAAATGTTTCCAGCTTGCCTTCAAAGCATGGCTAGCTGTAGGATGTAGTATAAGTATCTCAAGTCTTTGTAACTTTAGAGATGTGCTTTTTACACTTGTAAAAAAACTTGAGAGCAATATACAATATTCTTGAAAACCAACTTACTTGTGTTGTTTGTTCTTTATTCTATCTTTGTATGTTAACTAGTTTCCTATTTAATTTGTTAAGTGTTCTAAACATCACTCTTCTCATTGTGTGTTTGTGTTGTAAGGTGATCAACACTCCTAAACGGTCCTGCAATTGGTGTCAGAGTATTCCAGGCTCTTGATTGTAAGATCTCACCATCTTAGGATCCCCCCCACACACAAAATATTTAATATATCAAACGGTAGCTATTACTAAAGCTGATATGGAAACTTGAACAATGACAAAGTCCCCAATAACTACTCTTGAAGACTTTGACACTTGGTGCCAACGGATGGAAGGTTTCATCAAGTGACAAGACTCCAGGATGTGGAAATCTATTGTCTCGGGACCTTACATACCAAGTACCTCTTCAACTATTGTTGGAGGTGGTATGATTCCAAAGGTTGTGGCTGATTATTCTGATGAAGACAGGAAGAAAGTTGATATTGATCAGAAGGCCATGATAGCTCTTCAAACTGCTCTTCCAAAGTAAATATACAGAGGCTTCAAGAAGTGCAAAATAGCTAAACATTTATGGGATGCACTAAAGCTAATGTATGAGGGGTCAACTAAATCCAAGGAGAACATGAAGGATCTCTTGAAGCAACGGTTTGTGAGCTTCACCTTTAAAACAGTTGAAACCATGACTCAATAATACTTCAGGTATGTTGTGATTGTGGACATTCTAATGGGTGTTGGAGTGACTCTTGAGAATAGGGACATTGTAAGGAAGTTTATGTACTCTCTTCCTAGGCAATGGACACATTATTATGTTGTTATCAAGAGGAATGATAACCTTAAGACTTTTACCCTGACAGAGTTGTTTGATATTTTAAGTGGATACCAAATGGAGATGAACATGCAAGGTTAATCTGGTAACTCCAACAATCAAATGAGTTCAGCCTTCCATGTGGTTGAAAGGGATAGCATAGAACCACAACATCATCTTATATGCTACCCTGACAACTCACAAAAGGGTCCTTTAATCACCTTCCCGGATACACCAAGAGAAAGCAACACTCATGGAAGCCCATTCCAAGAGACAATCTCTTCACATACCATGTAACTTTCTATTCACCATTGAGGACCTAGACTGTATCCATCCAGATGACCTGGAGTACATGGAAATAGTCTAGCAAATGGCTATTCTCACTCACAGAGCCAAGAAGTTCTACAAGCAGAAAGGAAGAAAGTTTCCAAGCAATGCAGCCAGTGGAAAGTTTGGGCTGGACAAAAGCAAAGTAAAGTGTTATAACTATAACCAAATGGGTCACTTTGCAAGGGAGTGCAAGGCACCAAGGACAAATGGCACAAACCGGACCAAACTATACCGAGAAAGCTACACAAAATAAGAAGCCAAAGCAGCAAGCTGTAGTTTTTGTTGAAGGAGGCTTTGATTGGATCTTTCAAGTGGAAGATGCATCTCCAAACCCAGCATTAATGCAAACTATGATGAAGCAAAGGTATTAAAACATCTCTGTACACCTGAATATATTGCTAAAGTTAATAGATACAGGTCCTACAACCTAAGATGAGATCTGATCTTTAGTCCTTAAATATCTTTAAATCTAATTTTAAAAGAGTTGAAAATGATTATAAACTGAAGATAAAGGATTTAATAAAAACCATTTCAACTCTTAAACATGAGCATACAAACTACAGACTCAAATCAAAGATCTTATAACTAAGTTGACTTAATGCCAGGCTGAGCTTGTGCTCAGCAAAGCCAGGACAGAAAAATGTGTTCTTAAAGAGGAGACCTTCAAGAACATAATATCCTAATCCTTGGACTAAAAAGTTTGGTATTAGACTAAGCAGGGACTGGAATCTAGTGAGATAGCTCATCCACACACAATCTTGTTTGTAAGATCTCCTAGGTGTGGAACTTGTGAAGATGAGCTTCCTCTCATAGACACCTTGACTAAAGAGGATGAAGAAGAGATAGTGAAGAATGCCTCTGAGAAGAGTGAAGAAGAGGATTCTAAAAAGGGTTACTATCCTTCTAAGAAGAGTAAGAAAGTTGGGATGACCAAGTCTATGAGAAAGAACTTGAGCAGGAAGAGCAAGAGAAAAGTAAAGAAGGCTCAAAAGATAAAGACCACCTTCAACTCTAAGCTTTTATCTCTATAGGATTTGAGGTGGTGAAGACTAAAGACACTAACTTAAACTCTAGTACCAGGAGTTCTAGTTTATGTTCAACTCATCCTAGCAACAAGAAGAAGGCTAATCAGTTGTGTACCACTCCTACACAACCTGAAATATTCTGGCTCCAAAGGAAGTTCTCACCCTAAAGGAACTTCCACAGTATCCGCAAAGATAAATATGGAGAAAGAAAGTGATCATGTTCAACTTTGTTTACAAAAGAAGGCTCTTAGGAAGAAGAAAATAGATTGTGTCATGTGTGGGAGTACCTTTCATCTTGCTAAGGATTGTCCTTACAATCCAAAAGGTACTATCCACGTGACCAAGAAAGAGACTTCTAAGAGTTTCAAGAAGAACCAAGCTTCAAAAGGAAAAACTTTCCTTTCGGAAGCTCCAAAACGAAGATAAGGCAAGTGGAAAATTGCGTTTGGAATAAAATTTGGTCTCGGAAGAAGGGAATACTCTGAAGCACTAATGCCTGCTGCAATGTTAGCAAGATCTTCCAATGTTCCAGTCATCAAACTTCTGAAGTCATCAAAACTTCTGAAGTGTTGAAGGTCAAGTCTAAGCTTCCAAAGGTGGTGTGGAAGAAAAAAAAAGACCAGTGACTAAAAGTTCTTGACAAACATCAGCAAATGATTCTCAAAATATAAAAATAGAATCTATTACTATTGCATTGTGCTTAACCTCTTTTGATAAGCCCAAGACCAATAAAGCTTGGGTTTCCAAATGTAACTAACCATCTCTTTTTGCAGGGACAACTAAAAACAAACAAAAACGTATGGATCATTGATAGTGGTTGTTCCAGGCACATGACAAGCAATATTTAACTGCTCTAGAAATTTGATAAGATTGATGGAGGACCAGTTGCTTTTAGAGGAGATGCTGATGGTTGCTTTACTAGAAGGGGCAAGGTCACAAATGGTAAGGTCAGCATTGAGACGGTAAACCTTGTCAAGGAGCTTGGATACATCTTTTGAGTGCATCTCAATTTTGTGATCAGAGTCATAAAATGCTCTTTACTGAGCATGAGTGCATTGTTCTCAAGATTGGGGTGGTCATGCCTCATGAGAATATCCTACTTGGAGCCCCTAAGAAAGGGAACATGTACAAGATGGATTGTAACGCCTGGAATAAAGTCTAAGCGAGCCAAATAATAATAATGGGCTTAGGCGAGATTATTTAATGTAAATAAGATGGATATGAGTTATAGATCGAGTTAACTTTTTGGGTTATGTGTCCGGCGAGTTAAAGATCCCAAAAACGCCCGATATATATAAACGGATCAGCTTGAGTAGCTCTCATTTGCAACTCAATACCCTAAATTCTAGAAAGAGAGTGTAGAGAGAGAAAGTGAAGAAATTGAAGATTTAAGGCTTGGTTGATCATGGGATTGAAGATCGGTGTTTGTGGGCATCCAACAACAAGAAAACACCAAGAGTCCAGGTAAGAAACATCATTTAATCTTTCATTTTGATGCCAACCCGGATTTTGGGGCTTGGGTTTTTGAAAATGGTAAAGATTCGCCTAAAATTCACGTTTTTGGTGTAAGAAAACATGTAAGATGCTTATATAAAGATTATTGGGTGATAAACCAATGTTTTGGGTGTAAAAGATTGAATTTTTGGGTCAAAAATAGGTTGGTTCATAATTTTCAGCCCGTTCTACGAAACTGGGTGTTCATCCAATGAAATTATGTATTCATCCAGCGAACTACGGGTCTTCCTGCGAAACTATAGTTTCGCAAGTAGTTTCGCAGACATGGTTATCCAATGAAAGTTGGGCGAAACTGGCAGCGAAACTGGCAGCGAAAATGCTAGTGAAACTGCCAGCAAAACTAGCAGCGAAAGTGCTGATCTTGTAGCGAAATTAGGCAGGAATTAACTCCTTGGAGTGTTAACTTATCTGCAGACTGTGTAGTGCAACCCTTGTTTTGAAATCTTGATTAAGAAGTTACTCATCAAGTACAGGTGAGTTCTAGATCCCCTATTTTAAAGGTTTTGAACTAGTTTGGGGCTGGAAATGCATACTAAATATACGTTTTAACCGACTAAGACTTTAAGAGGTTTTAACGGGAAGATCAATTTTTCTATAAGGAAACGTGCAATATAAAAGTGTTAAAATAAAAAATTTTCACATTGACCTGGCAGCGCGACCCTACCCAGGGGCGTTGCCTCTTGGACCCCACTAGTGGCTGCTACCCCTAGGACCCCGCTTTCAGGGGTTGCCGCCCCCGCACACCTGTCTCGGGGAGAATCAGTATATTTTATGATGACTTATGCTTGTGTGCATATGTTTACGTATGTGAATGTATGATGCATGAGGTTTGTGAAGGTATATGTTATGTATGATGATATGTGGTATGGTTATGCTTATGTTTGATATATTTTCTTATGTTCCTTACTACGTATTATGATGTGACTTTACATGTATGATTATGATAATTAACATAAAGTATTATCTTAACGAAGTGAAAGATTTAAGATAAAGAAAGTGGAACATAATAAATGAACAAATGAAAAGTCTTGCAAGCAGATGAAAGGAGGTTCACAACTCATTGAGAGTTGTCAGCTCAACTGTGTGTTTACAGCTTGTGATTTTGGCCAACTCATAAGGGTTCATACACACAGTAGGAGTTAGTCTTGGTGATTGCTCCAATACGTGTGATTTGGTAATTACTGTTGTCAGGATCGTGTACGTACAAAATACTAACAGATTCAGCGTGAGACCAGATCAAATATTGCGGAATCCTATTTGATTGGCGATCTAATTAGGAGAACGTTAACCTGATCGATATAAATAGAATAAACGTTAAGAACGAGTAGGAATCGATCAAGAACGAACTTTGAAGTTGGATTGGTTGTCTTGGACGTTCTGGATGGCTAGGGTTTATGAATATACGAAATGTCTCTCAAGTCTCTCTAAAAGTTTTCAAAAGTTCTTTTTTCCACGAATTAAGTGGTATTTATAGGTTTGTAGTTTCCATTCGTACGACTGAACCATTAGCATGGTTCAATCGTGCAACTGAATCATGCGACTGAGTCATACGCACGACTTAAGGTTCAGTCGTGCGACTAAGTCAATCTTATGTCTCAATCGTACGACTGATCTAGTCTCCTGGTTCATTCATGCAACTGGTCTGTAAGCATGATGTATTCATGTGTATGGTCCATAAGTATGGTCCATTAGCATGAATAATCACCCTACTAGGTTGAACACATTCCTCAATCATTATTGACTAAGAACCATGCAAAACAATCTCAAACCCATGTAATAAGTTCATACATAAGAATTATACTTGACATAATAATAATATGAAATAATCAAACATGAATAAACATCAACCACATATTATATTTCATTGAAACATTTCATTACACATGTGTAAGACATGAAAGACTTTTAAATTTGAACACATAAACTAGGAACATCATGTATCTACAAACTCCCTCTTGGACCTAGTTTACCCTATTGTCTAACATTCTTCACGTGTTCTTAGAACTTCTTGTACTTCTCCTCTCTTGTGACTCCAGAGTGTATTGCAAATGCAAAGCAGAGCCTTATGACGTGTTGGAACCGTAGAGCTTGTGCAATGTCTTTCGAGTCATAGAACAGTGGCCACTTGTATAAAGTATAAACATCTTCAGCAGACAAGTTAGTAAGCCACATTGGGTCGAATAATGACCGCTTCTCCCGTCTGCCAATCATAATACCACCATTTGATGTGTGGAGTGAAGTCCTGAGGCATTTCCTGTAAGGGAATCTTTGACATTATGCACGGGGGACTCCACTTCAGCACCACCTTTGGTCTTCCAATATTGGATCAACTTCAGACTTACAAATGAACCTCTTAGGTTATTGAGGTCTGAAGTTTACCCATCTGGTGTGGTATTCTCTCTTTAACGTAGCCTCGAACCATCCCGATATCTTTCTTGGGTTGGCATACAAAATATCAAAGCATGTTAGGCGGTTGAGCTCAAAATCAGGAAGAGTCTTCAGATCATGAGGATATCTGAAATACTCAATCCCTTTCTCCCTCTTAATAGCATATACTTCCAAATCTTCAAAATATGCCCATGCTATAATCTTGCCTGACACTTTTACATGTCTTTTGACTCTATAGAGCTTGTGTAGGCATTTTGCTTTTGGGGTGCCCGTTGGGCTTTCATCTCTGCAAAACAAGCTGCCCATCCAGCTTTCTTGATATCAATATTAGCATCTGAAGCTTGGGCTGTGCTTTCTTCTTTCTCCTTTTCTTTCTCCATTTCATCCAACTTATCAAAAGTACCACTGCCAAACGTTTCACCCAAGTTAGGGATAATGTGTCCTTCCGGTCAGTGTACTGTGGATAGTGCTCTACTGTGATATCCTCTATCTCAATCTCATCCACATCTTTCAGCTTATCATCACTCACAATATCAACTTCTGGAGCATCTTTGACAAGCTCGTCAGGATTCAGTTTGAACATTTCAGCGAGCTACTCGTCTGTTAGATCATGTATAATCTCTCCTTCCTCCGGTGTATAGCTCACAGATCTTCTAACAATCCCTTGCAAGTCAAGAATCATGGTAAGTTGAGTCTTGACTTGCTGAAGGAGAGCAACATCATATTCATCTATCTGTTGATCTTCATCTATTTTATTAAACATTAAGCACATCACACATAAATCATTAATCAAGACATTTAAACATCAATAATCATTAATTACATTAATGTAATACATAATTCAAGTACAAAATTTTCAAATATAAAAACATCTAATCATTACTTTTGCCTTGGTCAGTAGTCTCTTCAGCTTGAGGAGCTGAGGACGAGGCTTCTTGATCTTGATTTCTTTTGGTCCGCCTCTCCTTAATTGATGGATTAGTGGCTAACGCAGATGCATCACCTTCTCGATCATCCTCATCATCATTATCACCTTCTTTTCCTTTTCCACTTCCTCCTGCTACCTCGTCATCACCATCATCTTCATCAGATTCATCTTCATCCTCATCATCATCCTCATCCTCATCATCACCATCCTTGATCTTTAACAGTTCACTCTTTGATCCATTAAGCTTTAGTAAAATCTTCTTATTCTTCTCATTTTGACTTCTCAGTACGTGGTGGGCTCGGCCTAATGCTCTCTCATACTGAGCGTTCTTCTCACTTAGCTGAGCGATTTGCTTCGCTTGACCCGCATTCACCGCCATCAACTGATTGATCTGAGTAGCCCTTAGATCATCAGTAGCAATAAGCTTTAGCGCCATCCGGTTCAGGCTAGCCAACTGCTCCTCTCACCTAACCGTGGTAGAGTAGGTCCGGATGTGAATGTGGATTGGTGGAGGGACTAGCTTGTGAGTGGTTGGGTTAGTGGTGGATGTTGTGAAGATGGGAGGAGGGATAGGAATGGATTTTGGTGAAGTAGGTGTATGAGTGGTGGATGGAGTGGTGTTTGTGTTAGTTGATGTGGTAGTGGTGGTGGCTGTGGGAGTGGTGGTGACTGTGGTAGTGGGTGTGGTAGTGGTGGTGGTTATGGCTGTGGTGGTAGCTATGGTAGTGGTGGTAGTAGTAGAAGATGTAATCAAAGTAAACCTTGGCCTCTTACTCTTTTTCTCATAGGATGGGCCATCCTCTTCTTCCTGAAGCCCTGGAGACAGAGGCTCCCTATGAGCTGAGTGGCTGGTCTGGGGTGTAAGTAGGATTAGTGACATCTGTAGCAGCATCCTTCAACCTAGCCTGGCGTCTGCCAACCACCTCTTTCCCTTTGTCGATGGCCACAACCCGGCTCCCGACAATTCGAACGAGTGGCTTATCATCAGACTCTTCCTTTTCATCGAGCAGGAAGTCTTGATGGAAAGCAGCCTTCTCTGTTCCACCAGGTGCATCACCACCTTGACCATTATCATGGTCGTTGTCATCATCGTCATCTTCATCAGTGGGTAACTCAATTGGCTTAACCTCTGAGTCGCTATCATCGCGACGCCACTTCTTGTGAGCGGGCGCCACGTAATCTTCACTGGCCAGATGCCCGAACAATCTCCTAACTAAGGGCTTCACCTGCTTCCCCCGGTAGACCTTCATCCTACCCAATGTGGTATCATCCATCACGTCCAGAATCACAGCAATCGTCTTTCTCCTTTGGCATCAAAGGAATCTTCTCATCAATAATCATCTGCAAAAACCTCAGGTAGATGCAGAAGCCTTCCTTGCCCTTAGCCTTGATGTTCTCTACCATGTAGGAGAATATCATGTGGGAGAAACTAAATGGGTGGTTCAACACTAGAGCAACATATGCATTTTGGATTTGATCAGACATCTCGTCAAACCCTCCTCTCCTAGACGCTATGCACTTGATAATGACATGAGCTAAGTACTTTAACTAGGTGCACCAGTTGCTCTTGTTGAGCACACCTACGTTGATGTCTGTTAGGATCAGTGATCTACGTTTGATTGATTAGAGAGTATAGCAGCGGAATTCTAACAATGAATTAGCCAATTCACAAGAACATAAAAGATATTCAAGGTAAGAACAATACGGTTATAGACGCAGAATTCTGCAAAAGATATTGCATTCAATATTCGCTTTCGTGGTAACAGAATGTCACGATTACAATTAGGTCAACACCTCTTATATAAGAGATGTGACGTCTGCTGATGTCACTTGATAGTGACATCTAACAGAATTTATACAAACTAATGATAGTTAACACAACTACTGAAGATGTCAAACAGCTGACATCTTCTTACAAAAATGCTAAGTGTTAACTATTATTACAACTACTGAAAAGAAACTACTGAAACTATAACAACTGAAGAACATGCTCTTCAGTTGTTTTACAAGTACTGAAACAAATGAAAACTACTGAAAGTAAACCATCACAACAACTGAAGAATGCTTCTTCAGCTGTTGTAACAAACTCTGAAGGCTTCAGTACTTGTACTTGAACTTCAGCTGTTGTCATCAGCTGATGTCTTCAGTCTTTATACTTCAGCTGTTGAACTTCAGTACTTTGGTCTTCAGCTATTGAACTTCAGTACTTTGGTCTTCAGCTGTTGATCTTCAGTACTTTAGTCTTCAGCTGTTGAAGTCTTCAGTACTTTAGTCTTCAGCTGTTGTTCTTCAGTACTTTGGTCGTCAGCTGTTGAAGTCTTCAGTACTTTAGTTCTTCAGCTGTTGCAGTCTTCAGACTTTGTCAAACAGCTGATCAAGTCTTCAGCAGTTGTTGTGATGTCTGTGGGACTTAGAGGTTTTTCTGATCAGGCTCATTGGTTCTTTTGGTCCAACAAACTCCCCCTAAACCAATACAGCCAAAACCTCTAAATTTATTAAAGTTGTCCCACTTATTATGGCAGAAGTATTGGTCTTTTTGTCTTCTAGATCAGCTCAGAAGTGACCTTTTTTAAGCACAGGCCTGGGAAGAAGTCTCAAAGATCTGTTTGGCAAGATATGAATGGGAATTCTGTTTTGGGGAACTGGACACAGAGTTGTTACCCCATTCATGAGATCTACTTCCCCATTATGAGTCTGTATGACTCTCTTGTGTAGGCCTCAAGGAAGGTGATTTGTTCCTCCATGGTCAGCTCTTCAGCACCTCCTTCAAATAATGATTTAGGCCCATAGTACTCAGACAGGTATTTGGCCTGTTTCCCATTCTTTAGCTCCACAGTTGTTATTATTCTATAAGCAAACTCATCCGGGTGATTACCCTCTAGGAACAACTGAAGCTCATTCTTCCTGACTTCCTCAAGCCTCTTGTATACTAACCCCTTTTTCACTATTTTGTTTTCCAGCATCTTCTGTGGGGTTAGATTAGCTTTATAGGCTTTCTTGAAGTCCTCTAGGATTTCCCAGGGTGATACTACAAAGACCAGAGAGATCACTTCATCTACGATTTTTTTCACATGGCCAATGTATCTCTGTGGTATGTTTTTCTTATGAATCCTGTGAGACACCCTGGGATCAGGCCAAATCCTCACTCTTTCCTTTTGATATTGAAAGGTATGCTTGAGAGTGTATAGTCTGAGAGCTTGTTTTTTCATATTGATGATAGAAGATGTGGCTGCATAAGCTTTGTCAACCCTCTTCAGCAATTCCTCATCATGCTGTTTGTGAAGCTCTTCTTCTAGCTTCACTTTAACAATTTGTCTTTGAATTTCAGGAGTATTGCTGAGGAGTGACTTGTGGCCTTATGCAACTGTATAACAGTGAGAGTGGCAGCCTATCTTCATCATCTTCTTCATCATCTTCTAGCCTCAATACCCTTCTCTTCTTCTTCAAGGGTATATCATCGGCTATTGGTTTTGAGGGTAAGGGAGTTGGTTTGGTGGGTTGTGTTTTGGGTGGTTTTGGTGTGGGAATGTTGACAGGCTGTTCTAGCATTTTTGAGGTGAGTGTGGCTTTTGATTGCTTGGCTAGTTCAGTCCTGCTCCCAGCACCGGCTTCATTCAAAGCCTCAATAACTAATCCTTTAGTATATACTTCAGACGAATAGATCTTGGTGGTTATAGCCAAGATGTTGTCCCTGGACCAAGCCTTGATTTCGATCATTGATCTTCCAAGATATTTTGCAATAAACCTAATCATGATCTCCAGCCTTTCTCTTTCTAACACGTCATAACTTACCCATCTATTCTGGATTTCTTTAATCTCTAATCTTCTAATCTCAGAGTCAAGTTTATCAGTGTCATGGCCTTGCCTAAACAACTGATCAATGATGTTGTCCATTGACCTGTTGTGTTCGGCATCAGCCTCTTTTACCATCAGCTCCAAGGCAATCTCCTTTTCCTTCTCTTTCTCAGTCTCCACAACCAACTCCTTCTCCATTTCCACTACTTTCACTTCTATTTCTTTCTCTTTCTCTTTCCTCTCTGCACTCCTCTTTCTTTTTGCTTTCACTGACTTAATCTCCCCCTTTTGGTTACATTGGTTGCAAGGGTTTGATTGTCAGAAAGTTGTTTGCCCACAACCTCCTCTATCAATGGTTGTATTTCTGAGGAAAGCCTCTCATCAATGGTTTTGATCACAATATCAGTGATTATAGGTGTGATGAGAGGGAGGGAATTTTTAAGGATAGCAGCTATTTGCTCAGGGGGGTTCTGTTCCTGAGAAATAGTGCCAGAAGCAGAGGCAGGTGGCTGAGTTTTTGGGAGTGGCTCTGTGTTTGGAGACCTTCAGATGAAGGTGCCATCTGTGAGGTTTTAAAGGCAGATGGTCTTTGATCCTCAGAAGTTTTGGCAAGCAGCTCTTTGAGTCTGCTCACCTCCTCTTCCAGGATGGTGTTTTGGGCTATACATCGTAGAAGAAGCCCAGGTCATCATCAGTAGTTACTGAATCACCTAACCTCCTGATAGGATCAGGATGAACATGCACTGAGTGTAGCTCAGTTGTAGCATGTGCCCCTTTGTCTTGGAACTGGGGACTTCCTGCCTCAGGACTATGTCCTTCATCAGCAGTTGCCTCTGGTAAGGTCTTAGTAATGGTACCAACTACATCCTGATCATATGCTGAAGCAGGATAAGTGGCAGCCTCACCAGAAGTTCCAATCTCCTTTGCTACACTAGGAGAAGGAACATTGTAACCCCTATGTGTGGGTTATCAGATGCACTTTGGTCCTCCCCCTCAATGGTAGAGGTATTCCCAGTTGTAATGGGTATCTGGGGAGGGGGTGAGGAGTGCAACTGAGTCAGCACTTGTGCAACAAGTAATGTAGGACTTTGGGGGGCGGTTGCATGTGGTGATTGGGTAAAGTAGATTGCACCCGGGTGAATGGTGCGCTTCAATGGTAACCCTCTCAAGTGAGATAGGTTCCAGCAGTGTGGTTCCCCAATATTGGTTGCAACAGGATCCTGTTGAGAGGATACCTGTGCAGCTTTGGCAGGTTGAGTCTGTGAGACAACTGGGGGGTTAATACCAGTATGGGTTCCTGTGTTTGTGGTACAGGGGCATCCTCAGGGGACTCATCTCCCTGAGTAGCCTTTTTTGGCTTTTTGGATTTGGGTTTGTGGGGACTTTGGATCTGGATGGTGGCTATGGGTTCCAGCTGTGTGGGGTTTTCGCAGCTTGGCAGCCTGTTTCAGTGTTTGGTCAGAGTTGTGCCTGGAGTATACTTCAGGCAATACAGCCGTTGCAGGGACTCCGAGGCCAACAAGTCCCTCAGCTTTCAGCTGATTCTCTATTATGGCCATAATGACCCGAGGATATAATATGCAGCAGTTAGAAATAGATTTTGAGGCCATATCCTAAGTTCAAGAAAAATGATTTCAGAAAAGTTTAAATCTTGTTGCTCAAGGATAGAGAATAATACCTGCTGCCACCTTGTAGACATTTGATCCTAAGAGGAAGTCTTAGGAGCCAAACAAACATTTACCATGTGAAATATAAGACGTTAGGCATCATGGAAATGTTTCTTCAGTATGGTGGACGCACTAAGGTTTCCCTGATATCCATGGTGGGCAAAGGATAAATCAGTTGTGCCCTTTGGATACCCAGCAGGAAAAGTGGCATCATCCAGGTTTAGGGTTTGGCGAAGTATAGCAGGAGTGATGACCACTTGATGGTTGTTGACGACCGACTGGAGAGACTCGGTGTTGTTCTCCCCAATGGTGAGGGTGACGGTCGTCCAAAACTGGTGAAGGGATTCGGCATGAATGATGGGATTGAGAAGGAAGGCCGTTTTGTAGGGTGACTAGACCATAAGATCAATAGCGTTATCGAACTTTGTCCAGAAAGGTGATTTGTGAGGTATGCTACACAGTTATGTCGTGGTTTGAGATGCATGGTCGCCATTAATGAGAGAGACGTTTTGGAGATTTGAACGTTAGGTTTGAAGAAGATGAAGCTCTGAAGGATTAGGTCTTGGATATTTATAGGGTATGGGTTAGAAAACGACTGAAGGGTTTGGTGTTAGTCATCAGTAGTTTTAAACGACTGTTGACATGGTATTACCCTTTCAGAAGTTGAAACAGCTGAAGTCTTGGTTTTAGGCATCAGCAGTTATAAAACTACTAAAAACCATGGTTTTGACTTCAGATGTTTGAAAATAACTGATAACTTGGAATTAGTCATCAGTAGTTGTGAAACTACTAAAGACATGGGTTGATCATCAGTTGTTGTAAACAGCTGATGACTTGTGTTAGTCATCAGTAGTTGTGAAACTACTGAAGACATGTTTTGTCATCAGTTGTTGTAAACAGCTGATGACTTGGTGTAGTCATCAGTAGTTGTGAAACTACTGAAGACATGGTTTTGTCATCAGTTGTTTAGGATGAAACACAGTTGTAGAAACAACTGAAGAGAAAGTTCTCATCAGTAGTTTTCGTCAATTCATAGCCTTTCAGCTGTTTCATACTGTCCTCAACACTTACTCATCAGCCTTTTTGCTGTTTTCAGTTGTTTCATAGGACATCAGTACTTATCTGTTTTTACTGGCATCAGTAGTTACAACTACATCAATAGTTGTAACTTTATCAGTTGTTGTAACAGAAGCAGTACTATATGTGATATGGTCACTAATGATCATCAGTACTTATTTACTGAGATCATCAGTAGTTATCACCTATTCTAGCTGCAGCATACCAAGCCTTAACACTAGGTTTTGGAAAGTAGAACTATCCAAAGGCTTAGTAAAAATGTCTGCAAGCTCATCAGCACTAGGCACAAACTTAGGATCAATCAGACCTTTTTCAAAACAATCCCTAATAAAATGATGTATGATCTCAATATGTTTGGTCCTAGAGTGCTGGACAGGATTTTTGACAATACACAGAGCTGAAGCACTATCCATTAATAATGGAGTCTTAGTCTCTGTAATGCCATAATCCAAAAGTTGGTTCTCCAGAGTACCTGAGAAGTACAACTTGCAGCTGCAATGTACTCTGCTTCAGCAGTGGATGTAGCAACAGATGTTTGTTTCTTACTCTGCCAAGAAATCAAACAGTTGCCTAGGAATTGACATCCACCAGAAGTTGACTTCCTAGTTAACTTGCACCCTGCATAGTCACTATCTGAAAAAGCAACTAATTTGCAAGAGTGTCCAGTGGAATACCATAAACCTAGAGATTGTGTACCTTGCAAATATCTAAAGATCCTCTTGACTGCAATCAAATGAGACTCTTTAGGAGCAGCCTGAAATCTAGCACAGACACAAGTAGCAAACATGATATCTGGTCTAGAAGCTGTTAAATACATCAAGGACCCAATCATACATCTGTAAAGCGTTTCATCAACAGCTTTACCTTTCTGATCTGCATCCAGTTGTGTGGTGTTGCACATGGAAGTAGAACAGGGCTTACAATTTTGTAAATCAAACTTATTCAAAAGATCTTTTGTATATTTTGACTGATGAATAAAGGTTCCATCAGCCTTTTGTTTGATTTGCAAGCCTAGAAAGAACTGTAATTCTCCCATTGCACTCATTTCAAACCTCTTTTTCATTAATTTTGTAAAATCATCACACAACTGGGGATCAGAGGATGCAAAAATAATATCATCAACATAAATTTGAACAAGTAGCTTATGCTGATCCACCTTCTTAATAAACAAAGTTTTATCAATAGAGCCTCTAGTGAAGTTATTCTTAAGAAGAAAAGTGGAAAGTGTCTCATACCAGGCTCTAGGAGCTTGTTTCAACCCATAAAGAGCCTTATGAAGTTTATACACCCATTCAGGATGTTTATTATCCTCAAAACCTAGTGGTTGACACACATAAACTTCTTCTTTTGTTTTACCATATAAAAATGTACTTTTGACATCTATTTGAAAAACTTTAAGATGGTGGAATGCAGCATAGGCTAAGAACAATCTAAATGCCTCTAGTCTGGCTACAGGGGCAAATGTTTCATCATAATCAATACCTTCTTCTTGTGAAAACCCCTGTACAACCAGTCTAGCCTTGTTCTTAACAATAAGCCCATTTTCATCAGTTTTATTCCTAAACACCCATTTAGTGCCTATTGCACACTTACCCGGGGGAAGAGGAAACAGTTCCCACACTTGCTGTTTCTTGAACTGAAGTAGCTCAGGCTGTATGGCTTCAACCCATCCATTGTCTCTCAAAGCAACATGATAGTTCTTTGGCTCTAGCTGACTGATGAAGAGAGCATAGAAGCAGAAATTAGACAATTGACTTCTTGTTGAAACTCCAGCATTGATATCACCAATAATTTGAGACATTGGGTGATTCTTCAGTTCTTGATAAACAATGATATTTGTGCAAGTGTTTGTAGAACCTTCAGCAGCAGCAGATGTTGAGGCAGACTCTTGAAACCAAGAATTTGATGGTAACTCAAAAGATGTAGAGGAATCAGAGATCTCATCAGCATTTGTTGTGGATGGAACTGCTAAAGCTACAGGAACATCAAGTTTAGCAGACTCAGGCAGTTGGTCACTAAACTTGAATAGGTGAGTATTGATATTATCATCATCATCATCAATACCACCAGGTGGAAGACATGCTGCAAAAGATGATTTATCCACATGATCTGCAACAGCTGGAGGTTGATAAGGAACATATTGCAGTATGTCCAAATCAAACAACTCCATAGGGTTTTGTGGAATCTTGTCCATTGGAGATTCATTAAACTTCACATGCAAAGTCTCTTCAACTATCTTTGTCTTGTAGTTGAAGACTCTGTATGCTTTGCAAGTAGATGAATAACCAACAAAATACCCTGCATCCACCTTAGGATCAAATTTTTGGAGTTGATCCTTTGTGTTGAGAATAAAACAGGGACACCCAAATGCTTTGAAAAATGAAATTAGAGGAGCCAAGTGATGTAGAACTTCATATGGAGTCTTC
Source organism: Flaveria trinervia (assembly GCA_025506515.1). Classification (NCBI taxonomy): domain Eukaryota; kingdom Viridiplantae; phylum Streptophyta; class Magnoliopsida; order Asterales; family Asteraceae; genus Flaveria; species Flaveria trinervia. The sequence continues at coordinate 72,966,526 of CM046447.1, read as the reverse complement.
ATCAACCTCTGATTTACTAAGGCTCTATTCTGCACATAGCAAGCTGTGTTAACAGCTTCAGCCCAAAAGGTCAGTGGCAAACCAGAGTCAGCCAACATGGACCTTGCAGCTTCAATTAGGGTCCTGTTCTTTCTCTCCACTACTCCATTTTGTTCTGGAGTCCTTGGGATGCTAAACTGCCTTTTGATTCCCTTTGAACGATAAAAGTCATCAAGTGTATGGTTTCTAAATTCAGTTCCATTGTCACTTATACACTTGACTGAAAGGGAATACTACTTCTCAACATACAACACAAAGTGGATAATCTTCTGAGCAACCTCATCCTTTGAATGTAGAAAGAAAGTCCATACAAATCTGGAGTAATCATCCACAATTACCAGACAGTATTTCTTCTTTGCCATGCTCATCACTCTCATAGGACCAAATAGATCCATATGCAGTAATTGCAAGCAGGCAGTGGACTTAGGCTCTTCAATAAGAGGGAATGAGACTTTGTGCTGTTTTCCTTTTAAACAAGCAGTGCAGGTTTCATCACAGTGGAACTCCTTTATTGGTAAGCCTCTGACTAAACTATTGTGGATCAGCTGATTCATGTTTTTGAAATTAACATGACCCAGCCTTCTGTGCCACAGTTTAGATTCTTGAGGAGAGGCTTCAGAAAATAGGCAAGGATGGCCTCTGAGATCTATTTTCTTGGAAAGATCTAAGGCATACACTCTTCTTGTCCTGTTGGCTCTCAGGAGAGTGTGATCATCCAACACCTTTTCAATCAAATTCAAAACTTTGGATGACAGAATCCTACAGTTCTGACTGGTGAAAAGAGCAACATGGCCTTTATCACACATTTGACTAACACTCAAGAGATTGTACTTGAGATTTTCCACATGATTAACATCATCAAACTTTATTTCTCCATTGGAGACAAAGCCTTTTCCAATGATGTAACCCTTAGCATCATTGCCAAAAGAAACAAACCCCTTCTTTCCTTGAGAGTAGTCATGAAGAAAAGAGCTGTTCCCAGTCATATGCATAGATCCCCCACTGTCTACATACCAGATGCTACTTTGGCATGTTGAAGAACCCTGCAATCATAAACAATCAGTTAGTTTTGAGACCCAAACCTTTTTGGTTTTGGGTCTGTTCATATCAACATATGGTAAACTAACAGACTTGTTATGAATAACAGCCTAAGGGAATGGAGATGGTGAAGAAGAAGAATCCTTTGGCATGGATTTTCTCCTCTGTGGTTTCAACACAGGAGCATCTAATTGGTTAACTCTCCCCAATAGATGTTGAACCATCATAACAAGTTATGTCTGATTTTGTGATAAAGCTTAGAACCCTGCAATCATAAACAATCAGTTAGTTTTGAGACCCAAACCTTTTTGGTTTTGGGTCTGTTCATATCAACAGATGGTAAACTAACAGACTTGTTATGAATAACAGCCTGAGGGAATGGAGATGGTGAAGAAGAATAATCCTTTGGCATGGATTTTCTCCTATGTGGTTTCAACACAGGAGCATCTAATTGGTTAACTCTCCCCAATAGATGTTGAACCATCATAACAAGTTGTGTCTGATTTTGTGATAAAGCTTTCAGCTCATCAGACACAATAGTGCTTGAGTTTGATGGGTTCCTATGTTGTACCATCTCTCTTTGAGCAACCTCAGCTGTTGCCTGTGTAACCCCTTTCTTTTTGGATTTCTTTTTGGATTTTGGGGTCACAGGTGTTGATGCTGCTGGTACAAATTTGATTTCAAACTCAGTTTTCATTTTATCCATTTTCTCTTTAATGTTTTCATTATGTTTGAGTTTGGAGCCCTTTTTATACCAGCAATCATCAGTAAGATGATTGAATAAGCCACATATTTCACATGGATTTTTCTTCATCTTAAGTTGATCATCTATTGAAGAAGATGAAACTACTAAAGACTTGTTCTTCAACAGTTTACTATCAGTACTAGCAGTTTTCTTCTCTTTAGTACCTGCTTTCTTGATATCTTTTTCAATAGTTTTCCCACCCTTTCTACTAGCAGTTTTCTTCCCTTTAGTACATGCAGTAGTTTGGGCTTGTTCTCCGGGTGTTATGACATTCTTTTTAGTACTTTTAGTACTTTGTGAAATATCACCTGGAGTGATCAACTTAGTGATAATGTGAGTGTCAGCAGTAGAACCATCAACATCAGCTGATAGGTTCTAAGAGGGCTTAGTGTTGACTTCTACTTCTGATGGAGTTGTTTCAGATAGTAGATCACATGATGAAAAGGATTGGTTATTGCTTTCACAATCAGATTCTACCTCTGCTCTGGGAGTAAAATCTGTAGGAGGAGCAGTGTGATTATAACCAATGCCAAACTTCACATTTGAAGCAGATTGCTTACTAAGAAGCATTTCAAAAACCTTCCAAGAATTTACCCATTGATCACACTCTACCTAGGTAGTTGCAAGTGTTTCCTTGAGGTCTCTGTACTTCTCTAGAAGTATCTCTTCCCTAGCCTTATCATCAGTGATTTGGCATTTAAGTTTGTAAATCTCATCATTCTTATCATTAAGCACAGACTCAAATTCAGCTTTGCTTTTGGAAATTGTTTGTTCTAGCTCAATGTTCTTGTTAATTAAAGCTACATTTGCTTCTCTAATAGATGCAAATGCGGCTATGCATGTTTCTGAACATAGTTTGGCCTTTGCCTCAGAGGATACCTGTGATACCTTTGGTGTAGAGGCATTAGAGGATGAAGTATCAGCAGACTCCAAAGCCATAAGAGCTAGATTTCCAAAGGGACTGTCACCACCATGTTGACCAGCACCAGAGAACAGTTGTTCATGACCAGACAAATCATCTGGTAAACTGCTCCAGTCAACAACTCCTGGGGTGAAGAAGCTGTGTTGTTGAGGTTGAGTTTGTTGATGAGATTGGGAAGGTTGAGGTTCAGGTAATGCTTGTGATTGTTGTGCAATAGGAGCTTGAACCGGATTTGACTGAGGCAAGTAATAGCAGGGAAAAGGATATGACATGGGACCCTGGGGGACAAAGTATGCAGGAGATACAGGGTGTGAATGATGACCAGAACCAGCAGGATGTTGCCCTCTGTTTTGTGGACTAGTACTAGGAAAAGTCACAAAGGGTGCAGAAGAGTTAGATCCAGTTGATCTACACTCTCTTGCAAAGTGTCCAAGCCTTTGGCATTTGTGATACCTCAACTTACTCTTGTCAAAACCAACTTTGGTTTTGCCAGAGAGTCCAGGAAATTTCTTGCCAGTTCTCTTGTAGAACTTCTGACATCTGATATTAATCAATGCCATTTGGCTCAGAATAACCATCTCTTCTAGATCATCATCAGCTATTCCTTTCAAATCATCCATGATGAAGCATAGATTGTCACTATTACTGCCAGAATGACTATCAATACCAACAAATGCATGATCAGAACTATTTGAAGAGAAATCAATATGCTCATCATAATTGCTTTCAGATGCAGTATATTCTGACTCATGACCAACCAAGGCAGTGTTCCCTGGTACAAAGTCATCAGTGAGCTTTCCTGATGAGGACAGTTTCCTTTTCTGCTCTATCTCTCTTTCGAATGTAAGCAGTTTCCCATGAAGTTGGGTGAGAGATAGGCTATCCAGATTTGCACTGGAGCGGAGGACAATAGTGTATGTGTCCCATCTCTCAGGCAGTGATCTGAGGAATCTTTTATTCATCTGGCTGTTGGTGTATTCCTGTTTCACCATTTTCAGCTCAGAGATCAAGCAGGAAAAACACTCAAACTGTTGAGTCAGTGTCTCACCCTTTCTATGAGAGAATGTCTCATATTGTTGGGCAAGGATTTCTCTGTTGTTTGCTAAGACCTCATCTGTGCCATCGAATTGTTCCTTCAGTGCATTCCAGAGGTCATGAGCAGTTTCATGATGCATAAGCCCTAAATAGATTTCATTAGGCAGTGCCATGGCCAGAATTCCGTGGGCTTTAGCATCAATCTCAAACAGATTCCAATCTTCATCAGAGTATTGTTCCTTCTTCTTCGGAACCATTTGATTGGTTTTCGGATTGTTCACCATAGGCTTATGTGGTCCATGTACCACAGATGTCCAACAACCTAAACTGCTAACAGACAGGTGATGAAGCATTCTTCGCTGCCATATGTTATACTCAGTCCTAACCAGCATCGGAGGCTTGGTTGAGGAACCGGTATTGCGAGGATCATTAGAAGGAGTAGTCATCTCAGATTCAACCAAATTTAATTAAGCTATAGCAAATTTAGAACAAAACACAACAACGCTTTAATGAAGAAGGCAGGAGAGGAAAGGGTTGTCGTAGGTTCACTAAAGTCTTTTTGAGAGATCTCAAAATGAATGAACGAAAGCGACAAAAATTCAATAATCTATAACCAGTTCTTGCAAATATGCTAATTCAATCAAACATAGATATCAATTAGCAGTTTCAATGATCAATTGTTAGATCGATTAATGATTAACCAGCTCTGATACCACTTGTTAGGATCAGTGATCTACGTTTGATTGATTAGAGAGTATAGCAGCGGAATTCTAACAATGAATTAGCCAATTCACAAGAACATAAAAGATATTCAAGGTAAGAACAAAACGGTTATAGACACAGAATTCTGCAAAAGATATTGCATTCAATATTCGCTTTCGTCGTAACAGAATGTCACGATTACAATTAGGTCAACACCTCTTATATAAGAGATGTGACGTCTGCTGATGTCACTTGATAGTGACATCTAACAGAATTTATACAAACTACTGATAGTTAACACACTACTGAAGATGTCAAACAGCTGACATCTTCTTACAAAAATGCTAAGTGTTAACTATTATTACAACTACTGAAAAGAAACTACTGAAACTATAACAACTGAAGAACATGCTCTTCAGTTGTTTTACAAGTACTGAAACAAATGAAAACTACTGAAAGTAAACCATCACAACAACTGAAGAATGCTTCTTCAGCTGTTGTAACAAACTCTGAAGGCTTCAGTACTTGTACTTGAACTTCAACTGTTGTCATCAGCTGATGTCTTCAGTCTTTATACTTCAGCTGTTGAACTTCAGTACTTTGGTCTTCAGCTGTTGAACTTCAGTACTTTGGTCTTCAGCTGTTGATCTTCAGTACTTTAGTCTTCAGCTGTTGAAGTCTTCAGTACTTTAGTCTTCAACTGTTGTTCTTCAGTACTTTGGTCTTCAACTGTTGAAGTCTTCAGTACTTTAGTTCTTCAGCTGTTGCAGTCTTCAGACTTTGTCAAACAGCTGATCAAGTCTTCAGCATTTGTTGTGATGTCTGTGGTACTTAGAGGTTTTTCTGATCAGGCTCATTGGTTCTTTTGGTCCAACAATGTCCCTAGTTTACTTCATCCACAGAAAGCATCCCCGAACAGTCAGAGAGTGTAGCTTGTTTGGGTGGGCACCATCCTCACCCAGATCTAGGACTCGCCTTAGATCGTTTGCAGTAATACTAATCTCCTGTCCAAGAATCGAGCTCTGAATACTATGAGGCTCAATGGACCTGTCAACTGTAGCACCTTCCCAGAATGTCTGCTGTAATGATCTGTATGGTGTGCAGGGTGTAGATATGGCCTTGAAGATCCTCGATCTCCTCAGAAAGGCTATGATCCCAGTAAACTCGAAAGCATTCCGAGTAGTCGTATCTAAGTGAGCACAAATATTGTGCTTCGTGCTCATCGTCCATTTATCAGCCATGTTGCTACAACGCAAGAAACATATATGTTAGATGTATGCATAACCAAAGATAGTTGGAACTTAAGCTGTTTCGATCATGCTAGTTCAGTCGTGCGACTGAACCATACGACTGAGTTCAGTCATGCGATTGAGCCTGCAGCTGAGTTCAGTCGTGCGATTGAGTCTGCGACTAAACTTAGTCGTAAATTAAGCCATATGGTTGAGTCAGTCATGCGACTAAGTCACCGATGGATTCATTCGTGCGATTGAATTGTGCGCCTGGCTCAATCGTGCGACTGAGGTTCATACGGAGTGTCCATTCGCATATTGCTCTGTTCAACACTCCAACCTTGAATCTCTATCAAAACTTTATATTAGACTTCATGTTTAGACTCATTAGATTCGCAGGGAATCTAAATAGCACTTAAGGTCCTTTAGGTCAACGATTATGTTCATTTAAGTGGTCTATTTTGAAGAGTTATTCTCATTTCTTGATTTTAACTTAATCGGTCCTTAGGGTTCGATTAAACCGGTCATTAGGGTTGATTTCATTCTCACTGTACCTTTTAGAAAACATCTAGCAGGTTTTTCTTCCTGGACAGACCAGCTTCAAGTTAATTTGATCATTTCTAGAGAGATTCATTATGGAATCATACAGGTATATCATAATCATTTAGGACATTCTACTAAAACACTTTGATGCTAGATTCTTGTTTTGTCCGAGAGTCACTAGCACTTTAAGGAAATCATACTAGAGCTATAAGATGCACACAATGATTTTGACTGTCAAAAGTTGCAGCCACGATGATTGTCAGTATATTTGTCCACTTAAATCCATGCACAGATTTTTTACTCACATTGGTGATGAGTTAGATTTAATTATTTCAACAAGCATTTATGGAACCCACACTTATATGGTAATCAACATTCTTCAGGAGATTTTTGAGCGGTCTGCAGGTATTTGACAAGAAGAAACTATTCTAAGAGCTTTCAAAGAGATGCCAAGCCTCAGGTCAGTGCCATCACACAGCAAGAGGTGCAAACAACAATGAATTCTAGAATATTTAGGTTATGCTTATCCTCAGGTCAGTGCCACCACACAGCAGAGAGGAACACGACCTATCTTCTTGTTAGAGCAATTATTTTTCTTTTGCATATAATGCACCAACAACAGAAGTCATTAGCTTGATTGCATGTAGCAGTTTTTTTTTCATGTGCTTTGCTCCTTTTAATGGTCATCTGCACACATTTGTGGCGTTAATTTTGCTTGTCACCCCTTATTGGAAATGCGTTGATTGTGTTAACCAGGGATAAGATGGGAACCCACAGCAAGTTGAACAACTTAGTTTGAACTTAATTCACCAATGAAGTCTACTCATCTATTGTGTTGAATCTACCGACACATCATATGATGAAATAGCAACCACTTGGTCTACTTTCTCTATGTTACCTCAGTAGCAGACTAGTTTTATTATTATTTTTCCTTTTGTTGTGCTTAGACTCCTCAGACGTATACTTTGAACTTAGCATCTTAATCATTTAAATCCTTTTAAAGTCCCAAAAAATTTGTTCCCTGTGTACTATCATTTTCCATAGACTTTGAATCAAACTCACAGATTTGATTTCATTTCTTTTAGCTAAGCTGCCCTCCTCCCTCTTTTTTTAAGTAAATAAATACTGCACTAATTAAATACTAAACTAAACTATTCTCCCCCTAAAATTCTAAAACCAAAAATCTTTTTGTGTTTTTAGATTTTAATAGACAGGAAAATAAATAAGAAACAAAGAAAACTTTTCGGACTTAAGAACTTTCTTCTGCAACATGCACGGTGCACCAAAGGGTTCGAGACACTCCAAGTTTGGTTTACGTCGCTCGAGCAGTTCATAACATGTTTTACCGTGACATTTGACCACCAAGACTCGATTGAGAGTTTAGCATGCATTATCCACTGCCTCGTTCCAAAATTGAATTGGCAGTTTAGAGTCGGCTAACATCATTCTTGTTGTCTCTATCAAGCTACGAGTCTTTCTTTCAGCATCCCCATTCATCTATGGAGTGTAGGCAAACGTAAATTGATGCACAATTCACTTCTCTCTACAGAATGCCTCCATCCACTGATTCTTAAACTCTGTTTCGTTGTCTGATTGAATCTGCCTTACTTTTAGCTTGTAGAGTGATTCCAAAGTACTTACTAGATGTTTGAATGATTCAAATGTCTCTAATTTGGATTTTAGAAACATCACCCGAGAAAATCTTGAGTAATCATCAGTTACTACGTAGCAGTACAAATCTCCAGCAATGCTCTTTGTGCTGACTGGGCCAAACAGATCCATGTGTAGAAGCTCGAGAAGAAGGTCAATTGAATTAACTTTATTTGCCTTGTGAGACTTCTTGGTCTGTTTCCCATTCTTACATGCTACGCAAAAATCCGGAAGCTGGAAAATTTTGACAGTTACTCCGTTCACTAAATCATTCTGTATCAGATGCTTCTTCTTCCTAGGATTAATGTATCACATTCTTCTATGCTAGGAGATGGAATCCCTCTCTGTTGCATTTGACAAGAAGCATTGTACTGTGTGATCAGTTATGGAGGCTTTTGATAGATCCAATACATATAGATCATTATATCTTGAAGCTGACATTAAAAATTTATCCTCCTGAATAACAAAATCCTTCTTCAACATGCAGCACTTCTTATTGTCAAATAAAACTTTGAACCCTTTATCATAGATCTGGGAGATAGAAAGCAAGTTGTTCTGTAGTTGTTGAACGTAGTTGACCTTGTCAAACTTCACTTTCTCGTTCCCCACTTCGCCTTGCGCGGTGATGTAACCTCCTTTATTTCCAGCAAATGAAACATGTCCCCCTTTAATTTGTTTGATGTTGAAAAGGAAAGACGAGTTCCTAGCATGTGCCTGGACGCCCCACTATCAACAATCCAGGTATTTGTGATAGCGTCGTAGCGGACACCCTGCACATTCAAAGGAATTTATTAGTCCAGGTTTGGGACCCAAGCCTTCACTGGCTTGGGTGACCCAAAGGAATCATATATCATGAATTTAACCCACTATCCTTTAGAGGATGAGGGCACATTGTTCTTCTTCTTGTTCTTATTATCAGATAGATTACTTGATTTTTCTTTCCACAAACCAGTTTTGTGTAAGGTTTGTTTATGATAAACAGACGACTGGCTTATAGTTTGAACTTTAGGTTCACTAACACTCTTAGGAGGAGTATTAGATCTCATTTTAGAAAAATTGGTTTTGCATCATAAAGTTCAATTTTCTTTTCGGGCATCTCATAATAAGGACAATTAGGAGAGATATGTCCTCGTTCTCCACAATAGTAGCAAAATCTCCCTTCTACAGATTTAGGAAAATTTTTATATGGGGTTGAGTTTGGTATGGGTGTGACATGTGTCTGGTTGGGTTTTGTCACTTTTCTTTTAGATGTTTTGGCTTCTTTAACAAAATTAATTGTTTTAACATTTTTAACATCTTTAACCTTTATTTTATTTGGACTTCGACGAGTAACACATGTTTGGTTGACTGGATTAGTCATTTTGGGTTCAGATGTAGATGTGTGTGAACCTGACCTTACATTAATCTTTTCAAATTTATCATCCAAATTTTCTATAGGCATCTTATCTTTTGATTTCAATGTAGACTCCTTCTGTTTAGTGTTATTCTTCATAGGTTTTCCCGTTGAATTGGGATCACTAACCAGAGGAGTGGACACCACGTGATTCTTAGCTAGGTTGTTATTTATTGGTCTACATTTAGTATTCAGAAGGTTTGCATGTGATGGCGGAACTACTTTGTAACCTAAACCTTCCCCATTGTTTCGTTCTTTCACTAAGTTTTGAACTATGTGTGAAGAACTAGCCAAACTATGTTGTTTTTGTTTTAATGAATCTACTGCGACATCTAAAACTGCTTTTTCCTTTTTCATTTCTTATAAAGAATTTAAGTAAAAATTTATATCATTTGATTGATTTAAGGCAACAACCTCAGTTTCCCTTAGTTGTTTCCCCAAAAGTTCTATCTTTTCTTTGAAGCTGCACTCATTTTGTTTTAAAATACAATTTGCTTCAGTGCAGAGTTGTAAATCATTTACGAAATTATCATTGTGTTCTAATAACCTAGCAAATTTTAGATCAATGCTTTCCCTAAATTTATCATATTCGGAACAAGCATGGTTTTCAAATAGTTGGTCTTTAGAACTTACCTATGAGGAATCAGACGAGTCAGCCATTAATGCCGTTTCAGACTCTTCGTTGACTAAAGATTCTGAGTTTGTTGCTCTGAGCTCTTCCACAACCAAATGATTTACCACATTCATAGCTTCTTCAGTATCTGACATCGTATGATGGTAAAACCTAGCAAATTCCATGAGTGTGCAACTCACTCATCAGATGGTAGAACCTGTCAATGATGTCATCCAAGCTCTTATTCCCTATGGAGGAGAAATTATCAAATTCCTTCTTGAGAGCTTTAGCCTTCAGTGCTTTGAGTGTTGTGTTTCCCTCATATCTCTTCTCTAATGCTTCCCATAACTTTTTCTCATACTTGTTCTCAGAGAACTGATGAAAGATGTCTTTCGGTATCAACTGAGTCAACAGAGCGTATACTTTCTTCTTAGCATTGAAGAGAATCTTCTAAGCTTCACCCATTCCTTCGAAAGTCAACTTGACTCCATTAGCACTGACTGGTACCGTATAACCAGTCTCTATGGATGTCCAAAGATTTGGCTCAACTCCATTTAAATATATCTCAAACTGTTGTATCCACTGAGGATAATCATCTAACGTTATTAGCTTTAGCGGTTTGTTATGGTTTCCAATCTCATTCTCCAGAAGCAGAAGGTTCTAGATGCGAGAGACCTTTCCGGTAGTAAATGCAGCAAATTGGTCTTCCATTGCTTTAAACTTGGTACATTAGAACAGGACAGTTTCACTCGTGTGAATGGGCTATGAGTATGGATCACTCGTGCGAATGAGCTATACGAATAAGTCACTTGTGCGAATGAAGGATGCGAATGATTTCAATCATGCGATTGGATTCAGTCATGCGTATGAACAAGACGATTAGAACCAAAAGACTGGAGTTGTTCAGTCGTGCGAATGAGGGACACGACTGAGTTCAGTCATGCGATGGATTGTACAAATGATTTCAATCGTACGAATGGGCTATTCGTGCGACTGAAGGCTATTGTATTTGAAAATTCGAATTTTTTGACACTGACACAAAATACGATTTTCCCAGAAAACCTAATGTTTCGTATGATGAAAAAACAAAACTTTAATGCATGTAAACGTCGAAAACTCCTTTTTGAACCAAAAATGGTGACTCTTTTGAATGAAAAACGTTAATTTTACACCAAAAACTAATCGAATCCATGCAAAATCAAGAGCCAAAGCTCAGATACCACTTTTCAGGATTGTGTACGTACGGAATACTAACAGATTGTGCATGAGACCAGATCAAATAGTGCGAAATCCTATTTGATTGGCGATCCAATCAATGAGAACGTTAACCCAATATAAATAAGAATAGAATAAACATTAAGAACGAGTAGGAATCGATCAAGAACGAACTTTGAAGTTGGATTGGTTGTCTTGGACATTCTGGACGGATAGGGTTTGTAAATATACGAAATATCTCTCAAGTCTCCAAAAGTTTTCAAAAGTTCTGTTTTTTCACGAATTAAGTGGTATTTATAGGTTTGTAGTTTCCATTCGTACGACTAAACCATTAGCATGGTTCAGTCGTGCGACTGAGTCAATCTTATGTCTCAATCGTACGACTGATCCAGTCTCGTGGTTCAGTCGTGCGACTGGTCCATAAGCATGATGTATTCATGCATATGGTCCATAAGTATGGTCCATTAGCATGAATAATCACCCGACTAGGTTGAACACATTCCTCAATCGTTATTGACTAAGAACCATGCACAACAATCTCAAACCCATATAATAAGTTCATACATAAGAATTATACTTGACATAATTGTCAGGATCAGCGATCACAAGTTTGATGTATTAGAGCGTGACGTAGCGGAATAAGAACAAGAATTAGACAAATTGTAGCAAGAAGTTGATACTCGTATTGCAATAAGAACAAATTCGGTTATAACGAGAGAATATATTTCTGTAACAAGGAACGTTTCAATAATAGTAAATATTTCTGATCAAATCATTCACTCTATTACAATAGGTTGACACTCCTTATATAGAGTGCACCCGCTGCTGTTATCACGGGAAAGTGACAACTAGCAGATCTATTACAAAAATAACTAACTTTTAACAAACTACTGACATGTTTACAACTACTGAGAACATGTCAGAGTGCTAAGTACAAAATATGAAACTACTGATAAGAAACTACTGAAACTACAATGACTGAAGAACAAGCTCTTCAGTCGTTTTACAAAACTACTGAAAACATAAAACTACTTATGAGCACAACAACTGAAGAAGTATTCTTCAGCTGTTGTGTCAAACTACTGAAAAGATAAAACATAAAACTACTGAAAAGTAAACCGTCACAACTACTGAAGAAGACCTCTTCAGCTGTTGTGACAACGTCTGATACTTTGGTCTTCAGCACTTGTGTCTTCAGACTTTTTCTTTAGCACTTGTGTCTTCAGACTTTGTCTTCAGCACTTGTCTTCAGACTTTGTCTTCAGCACTTGTCTTCAGACTTTGTCTTCAGCACTTGTCTTCAGATTTTGTCTTCAACACTTGTGTTCAGACTTTGTCTTCAGCACTTGTCTTCAGACTTTGTAATCAACTGTTGTCTTCAGCTGTTGTGGTCTTCAGTAGTTGTTGTGACGTCTGTGGGACTTAAAGGTTTTTCTGATCCGGCTCATTGGTTCTTTTGGTCCAACAAACTCCCCCTGAACCAATGCAGCCAAAACCTTTAACTTTATTAAGGTCCCACTTATTATTGGCAGAATGATTGGTCTTTTTCCTTCTTGATCAGTTGAGAAGATGACCCATATAAGCACTGGCCTGGGAATGAGTCTCTGATGATTTGGTTGTCAGTGTATGGATGGGAGCTCTGTATTGGGGAATTGGACACTGAGCTATTCCCCCATCCATGAGACTCACTTCCCAACTATGAGCCTATAGGATTCCCTGGTGTAGGCCTCCAAAAATACAATTTGTTCCTCCATGGTGAGCTCCTCTGCCTCACCATCGAAGAATCCTTCTGGCCCATAGTACTCAGACAGGAATTTGACCTGTTTTCCATTTTTGAGTACCACTGTTGTAATCTGTCTATAAGCAAATTCATCAGGATGATGACCTTCTAACAACAGTGGTAACTCATCCTTTCTGATCTCATTCAACCTTTTATACACCAGCCCTTTCTTAATCATTCTATTCTCCAGCATCTTTTATGGGGGTATGTTTAAGGTGTAGGCCTTCTTGAAATCTTCAAGGATCTCCTAGGGTGAAACTACAAGGGCTAAGTAGATTACTTCATCTACAATCTTTTTCACTTGCCCATTGTATCTCTGAGGGATATTTTTCTTTTGTATTCTATAAGCCACCCTGGGATCAGGCCAAATTCTTACTCTTTCTTTCACATACTGAAAAGTATGTCTAAGAGTATAAATCTTCTGAGCTTGTTTCTTCATGTTGATGATGGAGGAAGTGGCTGCATATGCTTTATCTACTCTCCTTAATAACTCTTCATCATGCAATCTGTGTTGTTCTTCTTCTTCCAATTTCACTTTGATTGCATCTCTTTGTTGCTCAGGAGTTATTGCAAGAGAGAGATCTTTGGCCTTAGGCAACTGCAGAACAGCTGAGATCAGCAGCCTATCTTCTTCATCATCATTTTCTTCTTCTTCCACAAGCCTCGACACCCTTCTCTTCTTCTGCTTAGGTGCATCATCGGCTGTTGGTTTTGAGGGTAAGGGAGTTGGTTTTGTGGGTTGTGGTTGTGGTTGTTTTGGAGAGGGAATGTTGACAGGCTGAGTTAGCATTTTAGAGGTGAGTGTGGCTTTTGAGTGTTTGGCTAGCTCAGTCCTGCTCCCTGCTCCTGCTTCATTCAAAGCTTCGACTACTAAACCCTTAGTGTATGCTTCAGAAGAACAGATCTTGGAGGTTATGGCCAAGATACTATCCCTGGTCCATGACTTAATCTCGATCAATGATCTCCCAAGATATTTTGCAATGAATCTGATCATGATCTCTAGTCTCTCTCTTTCAAGTGCATCATAACTTGCCCATCTTGAGTTAATTTCTTCAACTTCAAGTCTACTTATCTCTGAGTCAAGCTGTGCAGTATCGAACCCTTGTCTATATAGTTGATCAATAATGGCATCCATTGATTTTCTATGTGTAGCATCTGCCATTTTGATCATTTCATCGAGTTGGGGTTCTTTCTCTTTTCCTTCAACCTTCCTCTTCTTATATGTGACATGAAAGTCTTTGTGACTTTCACTCACTTGATCAGTTTCAACTCCCTTCACAGGCTCTTCTTCCTTCTCAGTTTCCTTTTCTTTCAGTTTGCTCTTCCTCTTTGCTTTCACTGACTGACTCTTCCCCTTTTGGTTGCATTGGTTGCAAGGGTTTGAGTAGCAGAAAGCCTTGTGCTCACAATCTCCTCCACCAGGGGTTGTATGATTGAGGGAAGCCTCTCATCCATGGTTTTGATCACAATGTCTGTGATCACTGGTGTGATGAGAGGTAGGGTTTGCTAAAAGATAGCAACTGTTTGCTCAGAGGGGTTCTGTCCCTGAGAAGCAGTGCCAGAAACAGAAGCTGGTGGCTTGGAAGTTTTGAGTGGCTGAGTGTGTGGAAGACCTTCACGTGAAGGTGCCATCTGTGGGTTTATGTTGGTGGCAGATGGACTTGCTTCTTGAGAGAATTGGTCAAGTAGTCTTTGTAGTCTACTGACTTCTTCCTCAAGAATTGTGTTCTGGGCCAGAACATCATAAAGAAGCCCAGGTCATCATCAGCAGATGCTGAAACACCTGACCTCCTGCTTGTAGCAGGATGTACATGCACTGGGTGTAGACCAGTTGTAGCATGTGCCCCTTTTTCTTGGAACTGGGGACTTCCAGCCTCAGGACTATGTCCTTCATCAGCTGTTGCCTCTAGTGAAGTCTTAGCAATGTTACCAGCCTCAGTCTGATCATGTGCTAATTCAGAAGAGGTGACAGCCTCACTAGATGTTCTAATCTCCATATCCACACCAGGAGATAGAACTTGTAAACCCCGGTGTTGTGGGTTGTCAGAAGCATGGAGATCCTCTTCCTCAATGGCTGTGGTTCTCCCCTTTGTTGGTGGTTGTTGGGGAGGAGGAGAGGCATGCAGCTGAGTCAGCACGTTTGCAATGATAATGGTTGGACTTTGGGGGCGGTTGCATGGGGAGATGGGGTAAAAGCAGTGTGCACCTGGGGAGAATGGTGCTCTTCAATGGCAATCTCCTCAAGTGAGGAAGATCCCAGATGTGTGGGTACCCCTTCTGTGGTTGCTACAGGCTCCTTTTGAGAGGAATCCTGAGCGGCTGTGGCTGGTAGAGTCTCTGATACTGCTGGGGGTTTAAACCAGCAAGTATATCCTGCTTTGGTGGTACAAGAGCATCTTCAGGGGACTCATCTCCCTGAATAGCTGTTTTGGGGCATTTGGTTTTTGGTTTGGTGGGGACTCTGGATCTGGTGGTGGTGGCTGTGGGTTCCAGCTGCGTGGGTTTGTGCAGCTTTGGCAGCCATTTTCAGTGATTGGTCATAGTTGTGCCGGGAGTATACTTCCGGCAATACAGCCATAGCAGGGACTCCCAGGCCAACAAGTCCCTCAGCTTGAAGCTGGTTTTCAATGATGGCCATTATGAACCGAGGATATAGTATCCAACGGTTAGCAAGTTGTTTTTGGGCCATATCCTTGAGCTCAAAAATATTATTCAGAAAAATTTAAAGGTTGTTGCTCAAGGATAGAGTACATTACTTGTTTCCACCTTATGGACATTTGATCCCATGATGAAGTCTTGGAGCAAGGCATACATTGACCATATGGAAGATGAGACGTTCGGCATCGGGGAAATGTTTCTTTAGTATGGTAGATGCACTCACGTTACCCTGGTATCCACGGTGGGCAAATGATTGATCTGTTGTGCCCTTTGGATAACCAGTTCGGAAAGTGGCATCATCCAGATTAAGGGTTTGGCGAAGAGTGTCTGGAGTAATGACCACTTTTTGGCCATGGACAAACGATTGAGGAGACTCTCTGTCATTCTCCTCAGAGAACAGAGTGACGTTTGTCCAGAATTGGTTAAGTGATTCGGCATATATGGTGGGATTTACCAGAAAAGCCGTTTTGTAGGGTGACTGAACCATTAAATCAATGGCGTTGTGAAACTTGGTCCAGTATGGCGATTTGGTGAGATGTGCGACACAGTTGTGTCGTGGTTTTAGTTGCATGGTCGCCATGGATGAAGAGAAGTTACAGAGTTTTTGAACGTTAGGTTTGAGAGGAGAAGATAGAAAAACTCTGAAGGTGGGATAAGGTATTTAAAGGGTCAGGATAGAAAACGACTGAAGGTTTTGGTGTGAGTCATCAGTTGTTGAAACTACTGATGACGTGGTATTAACTTTCAGAGGTTTGAAAAGACTGACCGTATTGGTGTGATCAGCAGTTGTTATAAAACAACTGAAGATTTGGTTTTAACCGTAAGACGTTAAAACAGCTGAAGTCTCTGATTTAGTCATCAGTAGTTATAAAACTACTGAAGACCGTTTTGACTTCAGGAGGTGAAACAACTGAAGACTTGGTATTAGTCATCAGTAGTTGTGAAACTACTAAAGACAGTGGTTTTGTCATCAGTTGTTGTAAACAGCTGAAGACTTGGTGTTAGTCTTCAGTAGTTGTAAAACTACTGAAGACATGGTTTTGCTTTAGTTGTTTAGAAAGAAACAGCAGTTGTAGAAACAACTGAAGAGTAATTACTCATCAGCTGTTTTCATCAATTCATAGCTTTTCAGTTGTTTCAGTCTGACCTCCACACTTACTCATCAGAATTAGATCTGAGTTTCAGACGTTTCATTGGTCATCAGTACTTATCTGTTTTTCTGACATCAGTAGTTGTAGCTGCATCAGCTGTTGTGACTACATCAGCTGTTGTAGCTACATCAGTTGTTTTAACAGATAAAGTACTTCAGTACTTGTGAGGTATGTAGCCTTCAGTAGTTATAAAAACTACTGAGGGTAAAAGAACTCATCAGTACTTATATGTGACAATAATGAACTAATGATCATCAGTACTTTTGAGCTGAGATCATCAGTAGTTGTCACTTATTCTAGCTGCAGCATACCAAGCCTTAACACCAGGTTGTGGACAGTTGAACTATCCAAAGGCTTAGTAAAAATGTCTGCAAGCTCATCAGCACTAGGAACAAATTTTGGATCAATCAGACCTTTTTCAAAACAATCTCTAATAAAATGGTGTCTGATTTCAATATGTTTAGTCCTAGAGTGCTGGACAGGATTCTTGACAATACAAAGAGCTGAAGAGCTGTCCATTAACAATGGGGTCTTAGTCTCTGTTATGCCATAATCCAATAATTGGTTTTGAAGCCAGAGTACCTGAGATGTACAGCTTGCAGCAGCAATGTACTCGGCTTCAGCAGTTGATGTAGCAACTGAGGTCTGTTTCTTACTCTGCCAAGAAATCAAACAGTTGCCTAGGAATTGACATCCACCAGAAGTTGATTTCCTGGTCAACTTACACCCTGCATAGTCACTGTCAGAAAAAGCAACTAATTTACCAGAATGTCTAGTAGAATACCATAATCCTAGAGATGGAGTGCCTGGCAGATATCTAAAGATCCTCTTGACTGCAATCAAATGAGACTCCTTAGGTGCAGCCTGAAATCTAGCACAAACACATGTAGCAAACATAATATCTGGTCTAGAAGCTGTTAAATACATCAAGGACCCAATCATACATCTGTAAAGTGTTTCATCAACCACTTTACATTTCTGATCTGTATCCAGTTGTGTGGTGCTGCACATGGGAGTAGAACAGGGCTTACAGTTTTGTAAATCAAACTTTTCCAAAAGATCTTTTGTGTATTTGGACTGATGAATGAAAATTCCATTAGCCTTTTGTTTGATTTGCAAACCCAGAAAGAACTGTAATTCTCCCATGGCACTCATTTCAAACTTCTGTTGCATCAACTTTGTAAAGGCATCACACAACTGTGGATCAAGGATGCAAAAATAATATCATCTACATAAATTTGAACAAGTAGATTATGCTTCCCAGCTTTCTTAATGAATAAAGTCTTATCTATGGAGCCTCTAGTGAAATTATTTTCCAGAAGAAAGTTTGATAATGTCTCATACCAGGCTCTAGGAGCTTGTTTCAACCCATAAAGAGCCTTATCAAGCTTATACACCCATTAGGATGTTTATTGTCCTCAAAGCCTAGTGGTTGACATACATAAACCTCTTCTTTAATTTTCCCATACAAAAATGCACTTTTGACATCCATTTGAAAAACTTTAAGATTTTGATAAGCAGCATAAGCTAAAAACAATCGAATTGCTTCCAGTCTGGCTACAGGGGCAAAGGTTTCATCATAATCAATACCTTCTTCTTGTGCAAACCCCTGAACAACCAGTCTGGCCTTGTTCTTAACAATAAGCCCATTTTCATCAGTTTTGTTCCTAAACACCCATTTAGTGCCTATTGCACACTTACCTGGAGGTAGAGGAACCAGTTCCCACACTTGCTGTTTCTTGAACTGAAGAAGCTCAAGCTGCATGGCATCAACCCATCCATTGTCCTTTAAAACAATGTGATAATTCTTTGGCTCTTGCTGACTGATGAAGAGAGCATAGAAGCAGAAATTTGACAATTGACTTCTTGTTGATACGCCAGCAGTGATATCACCAATGATTTGAGACATAGGGTGATTCTTCAGATCTTGGTACACAATGAGATATGTGCAAGTTTTGTAGCAGGCTCAGCAGCAACAGATGGAGATGGTGAATCATTTCCTTGAAACCAATCAGTAGATGGTAATTCAAAGGAAGTTGAAGTTGTAGAAATCTCATCAGCATTTGTTGTGGATGGTGCTACTGGAGCTACAGGAACATCAGGTCTAGCTGAATTAGGCAGTTGATCACTAAACCTGAAAAGGTGAGTACTGCTATCATCATCATCAGCATCACCAGCAGTACCACCCGGTGGTGAACTGTTGACAGGAGCAACAGCAGGAGTTTGATAAGGAACATATTGTAGTATGTCCAAATCAAATATCTCCACAGGCTTTGTGGAATCTTGTCCTTTGGAGATTCATTAAACTTAACATGTAGAGTCTCTTCAACCAACTTTGTTCTGCAGTTGAAGACTCTGTATGCTTTGCAAGTTGATGAATAACCAACAAAGTACCCTGCATCCACCTTAGGATCAAATTTTTGGAGTTGATCCCGTGTGTTGAGAATGAAACAAGGACACCCAAAAGCTCTGAAGAATGAAATTAGAGGGGCTAAATGATGAAGAACTTCATATGGAGTCTTCATCAACCTCTGATTTACTAGAACTCTATTCTGTACATAGCAAGCTGTGTTGACAGCTTCAGCCCAAAAAGGCATTGGCAGTCCAGAATCAGCCAACATGGACCTTGCAGCTTCAATAAGGGTCCTGTTCTTTCTCTCCATTACTCCATTTTGCTCAGGAGTTCTTGGGATGCTATACTGCCTCATGATTCCCTTTGACAAGTAAAAATCATCAAGTGTGTGGTTTCTGAATTCAAAACCATTGTCACTCCTCACACACTTAACTGGTAGGGAATACTGCTTCTCAACATGTAACACAAAGTTCATAATGGACTGAGCAACCTCATCCTTTGAATGCAAGAAGAAAGTCCATACAAATCTTGAGTAATCATCCACAATTACCAGACAGTATTTCTTCTTAGCCATACTCATCACTCTCACGGGACCAAAAAGATCCATGTGAAGAAGCTGTAAGCAGGCAGTGGACTTAGGTTCTTCTATGGAGGGAAATGAAGCTTTGTGCTGTTTTCCTTTTAAGCAAGCAGTGCAGTTATCTTCACACTTGAACTCCTTCATAGGCAGTCCCCTTACTAAACCATGGTTTATCAGCTGTTTATGTTTCTGAGATTAACATGACCCAGCCTCTATGCCATAGAATAGATTCTTGAGGGGAAGCCTTGGAAAATAGGCAAGGATGGCCTTTGAGATCAATTTTCTTGGAAAGATCTAAGGCATACACTCTTCCTGTCCTGTTGGCCTTTAGGAGAGTGTGTTCATCCAACACCTTATCAATCAAACTTAGAACTTTGGATGACAGAATCCGACAGTTCTGACTGGTGAAAAGAGCAACATGGCCTTTGTCACACATTTGACTGACACTCAAGAGGTTGTACTTGAGATTTTCTACATGGTTAACATCATCAAACTTTATTTCCCCATTGGAGACAAAGCCTTTGCCGATGATGTAACCTTTTGCATCATTGCCAAATGACACAAACCCCTTCCTTCCTTGAGAGTAGTCATTAAGAAGTGATCTGTTTCCTGTCATATGCATGGATCCTCCACTGTCTACATACCAGATGCCTCTGAGGTATGTTGAAGAACCCTGCAAAATACAACAAATTAGTTAGATTTTGAGACCCAAACCTTTTTGGTTTTGGGCCTGTTCTCATCAACAGATGGTAAACTAACAGGTTTGTTGGAAACAACAGCCTGAGATGAAGAAGATGGTGAAGAAGAGGAATCCTTTGGCTTGGACCTCCTTTTCTGTGGTTTCAACATAGGAACATCTAATTGGTTAACTCTTCCCAATAGATGTTGAACCATCATAACCAGCTGTGTCTGATTTTGTAATAAAGCTTTCAGCTCTTCAGACACATTGGTAGCATTGGAGTTTGATAAGTTCCTATGTTGCACCTTCTTCTTTTGAGCAATCTCAGCTGTTACCTGTTTAACCCCTTCCTCTTTGGATTTCTTTTTGGACTTAAGGGTTACAGGATTTGATGTTGCTGGTACAAATGTGGCTTCAAACTCAATTTTCATTTTAACCATTTTCTCTTTAATTTCCTCTTTATGTTTGAGTTTGGATCCTCTTTTGTACCAACAATCATCTGTAAGATGATTGAACAAACCACATACTTCACATGGTTTCTTCTTCATCTTATGTTGATCATCAACTAAAGAGAATGAAACTACTGAAGACTTGCTCTTCAGTACTTTGGAAGCATTTCCTGCTTTCTTGACTTCCTCTTTAGTAGTCTTCAAACTCTTTCTACTGACAGTTTTCTTCTCTTCAGTGCTGACAGTAGTTAGAGTTTGAACTTCAGGTGTTAAATCTTGCTCTCCAGTCCTTTCAGGACTTCCAGAAATAACTCCTGAGTTGATCAACTCTTTGATCATGTGAGAGTCAGCAGTGGAACCATCAACATCAGCTGATAGGTTCTGAGAGTGCTTAGTGCTGACTTCAACTTTTGATGATGCTCTATCAAAGAGTGAATCACATGATGAGGTGGATCGGTTATTGCTTTCTCCATCAGATTTCACTTCTGCTCTTGAAGCAAAATCTGTAGGAGGAGCAGTGTGATTATAACCAATACCAAACTTCATATTAGAAGCAGATTGCTTACTAAGAAGCATTTCAAAACCTTTGCATGATTGTACCCATCGATCACACTCTACCTAGGTGACTGCAAGGGTTTCTTTGAGACATCTCTGGTCTTCCAGAATAACCTCTAGCTTAGCCTTTTCATCATTTAATTGGCATTTAAGCTTATAAATCTCATCATTTTTACTGTTAAGAGCAGACTCATACTCAGCTTTACTTTTGGAAATGGTTTTCTCAAACTCAAGTTTTTGATTTATTAATACTACATTTTCCTCTCTAATAGAGACAAAGGCAGCAATGCATGATTCAGAACATAACTTGGCTTTAGCCTCTGAAGATACTTGAGTTACCTGTGAAGATGATGCATTTGAGCAGGAACCCTCAGTAGACTCCAAGGCCATGAGAGCCAGATTCCCAAAAGGACTGTCACCACCATGTTGACCAGTACCTGTGAACAGTTGTTCATGACCAGACATGTCATCTGGTAAACTGCTCCAGTCAACAACTCCAGGGGTGAAGAAGCTGTGTTGTTGAGGTTGAGAGGTTGATGAGATTGAGATGGTTGAGGTTCTGGTAGTGCATGAGGTTGTGGTACTAAAGGAGCTTGAACTTGATTTGACTGTGGCATGTAATAAAAAGGGTAAGGATATGGCATTTGACCCTGAGGAACAAAATATGCAGGAGATTGTGGTTGAGAATGATGACTAGAATTGACAGGATGTTTCCCTCTGTGTTGTTGACTATTGCCAGGGAAAGTCACAAAAGGTGCAGAGGAATTAGATCCAGATGATCTGCATTCTCTAGCAAAGTGTCCAAGCCTATGGCATTTGTGACACTTCAACTTACTCTTGTCAAAACCAACTTTGGTTTTGCCAGAGAGTCCTGGGAACTTCCTTCCAGTTCTTTTGTAGAACTTCTGAGATCTGATATTTATCAAGGCCATTTGGCTCAAAATATCCATCTCTTCTAAGTCATCATCAGCAATCCCCTTGAGATCATCCATGATGAAGCATAGATTGTCATTATTACACCCAGTAAACTGACTATCAACACTCACAAACGCAGAATCAGAAGTGTTTGAGGAGAAATCAATATGCTCATCATACTGGCATTCAGATGAAGCATATTCTGACTCATGACCAACCAAGGCAGTGTTGCCTGGTACAAAGTCTTCAGTGAGCTTACCAGATGAAGACAGTTTTCTTTTCTGTTCTATCTCTCTCTCAATTGTGAGCAATTTCCCATGGAGTTGGGTGAGAGATAGTTTGTCCAAATTTGCACTGGAGCGTAGGACAATAGTATATGTGTCCCATCTCTCAGGCAGTGATCTGAGAAATCTGTTATTCATCTAGATATTGGTGTACTCATGTTTGACCATTTTTAATTCAGAGATCAAACAAGAGAACCGCTCAAACTGTTGAGTCAGTGTCTCACCCTTCCTATGAGAGAATGTCTCATATTGCTAGGCAAGGATTTCTTTATTATTTGCCAAGACCTCATCTATTCCTCCAAATTGTTCTTTCAAGGCATTCCAGAGGTCATGGGCAGTTTCATGATGCATTAGCCCAGAATAGATTTCATTGGGCAGTGCCATGGCCAGAATTCCATGGGCTTTTGCATCAATCTCAAACAGTTTCTTATCCTCATCTGAGTATTGCTCCCTCCTCTTTGGAACCATTTGATTGGTTTCTGGGTTATTCACCATAGGCTTGTGTAGACCATGTACCACTGATGTCCAACAACCTGCGCTGTTAACAGACAGGTGATGGAGCATTCGTCGTTGCCATATGTTATACTCATTCCTAACCAGCATTGGAGGCTTGGTTGAGGAACTAGTATTGTGAGGATCATTGGAAGGAGTAGTCATTTTCAGTCCAAATACAATTTAATTCAAGCTTTTTTAAAATATTTTACACAGACCACAACAGACTCAATGAAAACCAAGAGAAAATCTCAGGATGAATGACCAGAAACACAGAAAATTCAATCTCTATAACCGTTTCTTGCAAAAATGCTAATTCAATCAAACTTGGATCTTGAATAGCAGTTAAATGATCAATTATTAGATCGATCAATGATTAACCTGCTCTGATACCATTTGTCAGGATCAGCGATCACAAGTTTGATGTATTAGAGCATGACGCAGCGGAATAAGAACAAGAATTAGACAAATTGTAGCAAGAATTTGATACTCGTATTGCAATAAGAACAAATTCGGTTATAACGAGAGAATATATTTCTGTAACAAGGAATGTTTCAATAATAGTAAATATTTCTGATCAAATCATTCACTCTATTATAATAGGTTGACACTCCTTATATAGAGTGCACCCGCTGCTGTTATCACGGGAAAGTGACAACTAGCAGATCTATTACAAAAATAACTAACTCTTAACAAACTACTGACATGTTTACAACTACTGAGAACATGTCAGAGTGCTAACTACAAAATATGAAACTACTGATAAGAAACTACTGAAACTACAACGACTGAAGAACAAGCTCTTCAGTCGTTTTACAAAACTACTGAAAACATAAAACTACTAATGAGCACAACAACTGAAGAAGTATTCTTCAGCTATTGTGTCAAACTACTGAAAAGATAAAACATAAAACTACTGAAAAGTAAACCGTCACAACTACTGAAGAAGACCACTTCAGTTGTTGTGACAACGTCTGATACTTTGGTCTTCAGCACTTGTGTCTTCAGACTTTGTCTTTAGCACTCGTGTCTTTAGACTTTGTCTTCAGCACTTGTCTTCAGACTTTGTCTTCAGCACTTGTCTTCAGACTTTGTCTTCAGCACTTGTGTTCAGACTTTGTCTTCAGCACTTGTCTTCAGACTTTGTAATCAGCTGTTGTCTTCAGCTGTTGTGGTCTTCAGTAGTTGTTGTGACGTCTGTGGGACTTAAAGGTTTTTCTGATCCGGCTCATTGGTTCTTTTGGTCCAACAACAATAATAATATGAAATAATCAAACACGAATAAACATCAACCACATATTATATTTCATTGTAACATTTCATTAAACATGTGTAAGACATGAAAGACTTTTACATTTGAGCACATAAACTAGGAACATCATGTATCTACAACTATGTGTTATTGTAGCGTGCGATTTTGGCTAACCCATAAGAGTTCACACACATAGGGGAGTTAGTCTTAGTGACTACTCTATATGCGTGATATGGGGTCCTTGTCGCATAACCCTAGATGATATGGCTTTGTGCTCAAGAGAGGGGTAAAGCATACGACAGGACCTAGATAGAAGTGAAAAGATAATAAATGTACGAAAAGTGCGATAAGTATGAAATGTGCAAAATGTACGAAACGAACGATGATGAAGATAATAATTATTACCTTGATGCACGTATGATGTGTGATCACATGCAATAGTAAGGAAAATGTTTTAACGGATGAAAGGTAATATAATGTTTTTATAAAAATAGAACTCACTCAGCAACGCTGACTTTTTATGCATTTTCCAGTTAGTAGGTAAATGTTGCTGAGGATGGCACAAGGTAGCTACTTGGCTTGTTTTGGATGGCATCCATTTATGTTGCGATAATGTTTTCGCATTGTAATGCGAAGAAACGATATTTTGTAATTAATGTTGTATTATTTTGCAAAAATGATTATTTATATGAAATGAAGTGATTTTTTAAAATGATTCCGCTGCTATGATTTTGTAAAGTTGATATCAATTATATATTTTATGTGTGATGATTGACCAGCTGTGAGTATCCCGGGAATGGGGCCTTACATGGATTTTCAAGAAACATCTCCCTCATGAGAAGTTTCATGCTTTCTATCTAAAGCAAATAGTGACGAGTCTTTCCTCTGGTATAAAAGAACATTCCATGTAAACTTTAAGAATATAAATAAACTAATTAAGAATGACTTGGTAACTGGAATGCCAAAGAAAGAGTTTACAAGTGATGACTATTGTGTTGCATGTATGAAAGGGAAACAAGACAAGGTATCTCACAAGAAAAAGGAAAGAAACTCCATCACTACTCCCCTATACTTATTAAATATGGATCTCTTTTGCCCTAATAGTGTAATGATTCCAGGATGGACCTCTTACTATTTGGTTATCACATAGGACTTTACAAGATTCACTTGGGTCTTCTTTCTTAGAACTAAAGATGAGATTCCTCCGATTGTGAAGAATTTCATCTTAAAGTTTAAGAATCAATGTGATCACAAGGTCAAAACTATAAGATGTGATCAAGAACTGATTTCAAGAATCATGGCTAGGGTTGAGTAAGATTGATATTCTTACTGAGAATCGAATATGATAATAAAATCAATGATTGAGTGGTGGAAACAACAATCAAAGAACATTCAATGCAATATAATACTCATAAATGCTTTTGTAGTTGTATATATCAAAGTTGATTTACAGAGAATAATTACAACAAAAATTCTCTATCTATCAGCCATCACTCAGTACGAGGTTAACTATTCTATTTATAGGCAGACAAGATGCCTTTACAAAATGACTAAACTACCCCTAACCTATTACATCAGAAACTAGTCTAAGTCTTGATCCGCATCTTTGCTTGTTCATCCGGATTGACAAATGCGGATGAGATAATCTTGATCAGCATTTCTTCACTTGATCATCATCATTAGTATGTTGGTCATCCACATTGGTTAATGCGGATGAACAAATACTTATGCGCATTTGATCGGTCATCCGCATTGGTCAATGCGGATGAGCAAAGTCTTGTCTGCATATTCTTTTGTTCTTCCGCATTAGTCAATGCGGAAGAGTAAATTGTTCTTCAGCATTAGTATTATGTCTTCCGTATTAGTCAATGCGGAAGAGTAATACACTTGTCCGCATCAAAGTTATGTCTTCCGCATTAACTAATGCGGAAGATAACACTTGTCTTCCTTAGCAGATTTTCATCCGCATTTCTTCTTGGACTTGTGGGATTCCAGCTGAGCAATCATCAATTCACCCATTGAGTTGGCATGTATGATCCTTTCAGGGTGCAACAATATTCCCCATAAGGATTATACAGCCTAGTTTTCCTTAATGTTTAGGAGGTGATTGATGTTGTGATGATTCAGCTAGGTCTTTTAATGATAAAAAGGTGCAACTTGTCTTGGATCCAGAATTGCTTTGATCATGTTGACAAAATCTTGAGCCTCTGACATTTTATCCTTGCTCAGTACATGAATCTTCATTCTGCTCATATCATGGATTGCTTCAAGTGGTAGCTTCTTCAAAGAAATAGGTTCTCAAAGAAAAACTGTTGAAAGTCCATCTCTGTGAATCAATAGGGAACCATCTACATCAACTTCAAGCTTGACAATGTTGCCTAATTAGAGAGGTGTCTTCTTCTTCTTTCTTTTCTCTCTTTTTATACTGATCTGATCATAGGCCATCTCTAGTAGTTTGATACACTTCAGAAAGAAATGTAGATCTTCTTCACCCAGTTTGTTTGATATCTCTCTGAAGTGTCTTGTATAGACGTATTGAATGTATGATTGATCCAGTAATCTCACTTCATAACCACTGAACAATCTGATATAAGCACCCTCTTTTCCTCCCCATTTCCTCTCAATCACCAACTCATATGTCATCTCATCATAAAACACATTTGAAATTGGCATTGAGGAATGTGTACCAGCTACCATTTTTCTTTTCAAGGCTTCAGTAGTTTGACTTTAAGTTTAGGGAATACAACTTCTTCAGCTGGATTTGTTTGTTTCTTTTCCAGTGGATTCTTGAATGTTTTGTCTTTCATCATGCATGTAGCTTTCAAAGTGTTGAAGTTGTTTGTTCTTTTGAACATTTTAAGTATTCCTTCAAATTCATAGCCTCTGAACATGGCACTGTGGTTGATTAGCTCTAGGTCGGCCAATTCTTTCAAGTCATGAATCTCAAGTGCATTTACCAAAGCAGAGTACTCAGTAAAGAATTGCACTAAGCCAGAGATCCTTTTGACCATAAACATGTTCCATGCACTATCATACTTCCAGGCAATAATTTTTTGATCTGTTTTGCCTTTTGTGTAGATATTCCTCTAATCATCTCAGCAGTGGTCAACCCTTCTTGAAGCTTTAGTTGAGAGGGTTCAGCAAATCACTCTGAATATCTATGAATGACAGGTGCAAGATAATCTTGATCTTTGTCAGTAAGACTCATGTCATGTGCAGACACTCTTGCTCTTGGCTTCTTGTTAAGCACCTCCTCTTCTAACTTATTTAATTTTTCTTTCTTCTCATTTATCATCTTAAGAGTAGCAGCTCTTAAAGAATTTTTCTTCATGTTAGCCAACTTTCTTTGGTGAAGCCTTGATTTGTGAGGTAATCCTTCATTTCCTTATCAGTCACACTATAAGGATCAGGAAATAGTGGCTCGTGACTTGGAGATGATCTTTTCATTGATGATAGCTTGGATAGAGGAGTCTGTCTTGGCAATGGTCTATCATACCCAGATGTTTTCTTCACAGAAGAACCTTTATGCATAGTAGTATCTTTGAAGATTGACTTTTCATACTTAGTTTCAATTGTTGGATCAAGCAACCTTTTTACTTTCTCTTCCTCCTCCTTCATGCCTTCATAAGTCATTCCAAACACTTTATCGGGATCATAACCTTGATTGATCAGAAACATGGCTTTAATCATCAAGTCATCAGTTTGTGCTTTGGATACCATGTCTTCCACTGCCTGTTCTGCTTTCATGGGACTGTCCATAAGAATATCCTTTTCAGCTTCATATCCACCAGCAATCTCACCTTCTTCTAAATCAATTGTACCAACCAATTTCTTCAATTGAGCTTCTGCCTGCTCATGTTCTTCCAAAAATTCAGCAATTGCTGCTAGACTTCTTGGGTCATCTTTTTGTTTCTTAACTGGTTCTTCTTCAACTATTGGTCTCTTACCCTTAGCCTTTTCAGCTAAGTATTTCCTTTTTCGTGAGTAAGTTTGAAGTTGAGGGCTTGAAGCTTCAGCCTTTTCTACCACTTCAGGTACTTTTTCAGGTATGATTGGCTCTTGATCATTAATTTCAATTTTCTCCTCCTCTTTCTTTTCTATTTCTTTTTCTTTTTCTTTTTCTTGTTCAACCATTCCTCTTATTCTTTCTTTTTGCTCTTCAGTCAGAGACACTACAGGAACAATCTGCATGTTCAGCTCTCTCTCTCTCTAAAGGTACTGGAGATTTTGGGATAAATACAATGGGATCAGAATCATCCAGTTGGTTGTTTACAAACTCCCAGAATCACTATCAACACTAAATTCTTCAGCAGTGAAGCTGTCAAGTGTGCTGAGAAATTCTTCAAACTCATATTTTTCAGTTTGATCAGCAGAGGTTTTTCTAGAATAAATCACCATTTCTAAATTGTGTTCCCCATGCTTTGTCTCACTTGTATTTCCCTCTTGTTCTTCATGTTCATCTACAGACTTGTTGTCATCACTATCAACCATTTCTTGTTCTTCTTTCTCATCATCATCATTCACTTCATCTTTTTGAATCTTAATCATCATTTCAAGCTCAGTGATCCTTCTGTTTTTGCTCTCAAGATCTTTTTCAAGATTGGCTATGATCTCAGATTCTTCTTCTATAATGTTTTCTTGTTCTTCCATGGCTATTGTTTGAATTGCCAAAGTGTCAACATGCCCACTAACTTCTTCTCTTGAATGATTAAGGGCAGCCTTTACAACTTAAATTTCTTTTTCTTTCTCAGTCAATTCAGCCTTATGTTTTTCTTTAAGATCTTTCACCTTCTGTTCCTTTTCATCAAGTTCCAGTATTTTATCATCAATGATTCTGGCTCTTCTATTTAGTATCCTCTCCATTCTTTTAATCTTTTGCATCAGTTCAGTGATCATTTCATCCTTCTCATCTGATCTATTAACCTTTGAATGAGCAAAACTCTCTGAGGGAGCAGTCTTAGAAGTTGCTATCTTTACAAGCATATGAGTGGTGATGATCCTCCTCATCAGAAGATGATTTGGAAGCTTTAGAAGCACTGGTTGATCCTCCTACATCAGCAGGGTAGTCTTGTGATGGCACAGGTTGAAAAGGGGATATAGGTGATTGTTGTGGTGGTGATATTGGAGAGTGATGAATAGGTGATATAGGTGAAGGTTGAGGTGATTATATTGGTGATTGATGAGATGGTGGTATTGATTGAGGAGATTGTTATGGTGATGGTTGTGGAGTTGGTTGTGGAGTTGATTGTGGTGTTGGTTGTGGAGTTGAAAGTGGTGGTGATTGTGGTGATGGTATTGGTGATGATATTGGTGATGGTATTGGTGTTGGTTGTGGTGTTGGTTGAGCAGCAGGTTGTGGTGATGGTTGTGGAGATGGTTGTGCTTCTTGATTTATCTGTTGCAACATCCAGGTAGAAGAGGAGAGTGAGCCTTACTGTAAAAGTTTCTAGGGTCACTCTTCTTTATATACTTGTATGATCTTGCATCATAATGAGGAAAATTAAGCACAGGTCCTTCATTTGCAATGTCAGGGAATGATTCATTGATCAAACATTGGATGAATCTTGGATACATTAGAAACTTGTATCTTTTCCCTTCTCTAATGTTTGAAACCAGGCCATTAAAGACATATGCAGGCATATTAAATGGCCTATTGGTGCAGAGAGCACAAATAGCTGATGATGTGAGGACTGGAATGTCATTCCATCCTGTATTTCTCTTTGACAAGAAGTGTTGAAACATGTGAATAAGGAATCTCCATAATAGATCAACCAATCCTTTAACAATCTGCTTGGCTTCATATCCTCCTTCATAACCAATTTCAGCAAAAAATGTGGCTATGTCTTCATCACTCAGTTCCAAAGGAGTATTTGCATCATCACCAAACCTTAGACATCTTCTAACTGACTCTTCAGTTATGATCAATTTATGCTCACTGTTGATTCTCCCAGTAAGTGATCTAAAGCCATCAGCTTCAGCAACTTTAGCTGTGTTCCAGAAAGACCTTATGAGGTTCTCATAGATAGTTGGTCTGACTGTGATGGCATATGCTATCCTTGTGGTAGTGATGAATCTGATGATGTCTCTCAGTCCCTCTGCTTCTGGGACATCAGGGTTTAAATAACCACTGACATTATGGACCTTACTCCATGTAAGATTTGCCATGTAATCTGCATAAGAGACATGTGTGTCAGTTATCAGTTTGACTGCTCATGGTCAAAATTGAATGTTTAGCATTACTATATCATTTTTGTTGCAACAACTTGTTAGTTTGTTGTTCAACAATCATAGTTTCTATGTTTGAATCATTCAATAGATGACGTGACTTTGATTTGTTACACATTTTTCTTTTTCATTTTGCTCTGTTTTTCACAGTAAACATGATTGTCAAGGTTTTCAATATCAGTTGAATTCCTATCAGTTTGTATGTTTATTGAAGTCAAAAATGTGTATTACATCACATTAATAAGTTTGATTTTGGTGTTCTTCATTATTATCTGGTTCATTGTTTGATTTAGGTTAACAGTCCAAAACTCAGGTCTTGGTTTCAAAATTTTATTGAAATTTCACCTTATCTTCGAAATAACTGTAGTTCTGAATCGATGACAAGAATGTTTTGAGAAGAATCACAACAAAATCTTTGAATGTTTATGATGAAGATGATCGAAGAAGATGTACTGTGTGTTTGCGCTCGTCTCACTATAAAGTCTCTCAGATTTGAAAAGTATTAAATGACCTGTTTAAATTTCTTTAAATAGTCAAATAATGGCTTTTAAAAAGATTTTATAAGTTTAAGAGCAAATGCGTTCGACACTGTAGCATATGCGGAAGTGGAAAAGTTTATTTTTTTTTTGGTCATCCGCATTTGTGTACTGTACCATATGTGGAAGTGAAATTTGTGTCTTTTGGTCAACCGCATTTGTGTACTGTACCAAATGCGGAAGTGAAATTTTTGTCGTTTGGGTCAACCGCATTTGCTACTGTAGCAAATGCGGAAGAGTTGAACTTGTGAGTTTTGAGACATCCGCATTTAGACACCGTAGCAAATGCTGAGGTTTATAACTTGTTTTTCTGACATATGCATTTGTTAACTATGTTCAATGCGAAAGAGTAAACTTCATCAGCATTAAGCACTGTAGCAAATGCGAATGATTAATAGCAGCATTTGATCAACATTGTACTGTAGCAAATGCGAATGATCAAAGTCCAGCATTTTGATCAGCATTGCACTATAGCAAATGCGAAAGATCAAAATCCATCAGCATTTTGATCAGCATTGCACTGTAGCAAATGCGAAAGAGAGATGTTCCTCAGCATTTGTCTACTGTAGCTAATGCGGTTGAACAAAGTTCATCAGCATTGACTTCTATAGTAAATGCGGCTTAACAAATTTACCATTTTCTCACTATATCAAATGTGGTAGTAAATTCACCTTCCACTTTGAATTTTAAAGAGATGCATTGATTATATGCATGGGTTACCTTCACCCACATTAATCAATGCACTTACCTGCATTAGCTTTGAACTTAATCAAATATAATGTGTTGATTTGGCTTTTCATATTATGAAGTATTGTCCTTGACTAAATTTTCTTATGTAGTTGACTGTTGATGTTGTCAATTCTTGCTTGGATTGACTTGTATGTTATAATTGATACAAGTTTCCTAATTTTGACTGATCTTGGTCTTTTCATACTTCCAATAATCTGCATAGTCTGAGATACCATGGTGTAACATTTTGCAACAATATCCAAATTCTTTTTGTTTTGTTTTCCAAATTCTTTTTGTTTTGTTTTGAAAGTAATCTAAGATAGTAACCAAAAATTTAAACTTACTCAAAGTTTTAAATTTCTCCCCCTAAAGTTTATATCCACAGTTGGATAGAAACTTTAAAGATTTAAAAACTTTATTATAATTTTATTTTGACTATTTGTGATGAAGAGAATTATATCTTTTGTTGGGATCATATCAGTCTTGCATTACACATGTGCATCCTTTATGATTAAATGGACATGTATATGAACTTAATGATTGAAGGTATGTTTGTCCCTTAAACTCATACCAGGTTGATATTTTGATGCAAGTGATTTTTATCATGTTTTTGGTTGATTAATTATTCAATGTGTACCTCACACACACAAGCATGGAATGATCAACCATCCTTATACAATACATGGTAGAACTTTTTCACAACTTTTCTTACCAGGTCACTTAAGTTATGAGAACTCAATTTCACTGATCCTCATTGGGATTCTTTTACTTTGATCCTTTTCATGATGATCCACATTGGGATTCTTTTCACTTCACTTTGGAAGGTGATCCATGTATGGATTCTTTTGTTCATTCACTTGGAATGTATTGCTTTTGTTGATTCATCCAATTTGGATGTGTTTCACATTAGGAATCTTTTGGATCAGGACATCTGCACTATGTTCATGTTTCATCAGGTCTTTGCTCAGCAAAACACAAATGAAACTTACGTGGGTGAAAGAGATTCATAAAGTATCATTACCTGGTGTGTTTAGGTTACTACACACACATGCACTCAAATAAGCCAAATGCATACCTGTACTCTATGATGACTGTTTCACTATTGAATAAGATATTTAGTTTATCACTGCATGTATATTCTCTTCCAAGTTGAGCCTACCAACACATCTGGTAAGTCATGACAGTCTTGCAATTTTGAAATTAAGCACAATGAATGATATAATGACTTTAATATATCATTTCCCAAGATTATTTTTTTCATCAAACTTGATTTCTTTTTGTGGTTTTCTAAGGTTTTTAATTGTTTTTGATGTTTTTCATAGTTTTTACTCAAGGTTAATCATGCCAATTGACTGAACCAGGAATTCAAACCTACTAGGTTCAAATGTCTTAGTAAACAAGTCGGCTAATTGATTTTCAGTTAGTACTTGAATCAATTTGATTAATCTTTTTTCAGCACAGTCTTTCAAAAAGTGATATGTAATCTCAATATGTTTTGTTTTTGAGTGTTGAACTGGATTATTAGTAATAAAAACTGATGTTGTGTTATCAATAGAAATTGGAGTGTGCAAGAAGTTAAAACCATAGTCAAGCATCTGGTTTTGAATCCAGAGTACTTGAGAGCAACATGCTGATGCAGCAATATACTCAGCTTCTGTAGTGGATACAGATACATTTATCTTCTTCTTGCATTACCAAAATACCAGTCTGGGACCAAGAAATTGGCAACCGCCAGAAGTGGATTTTCTGTTGAAGTTGCATCCTCCATAATCACTGTCTGTGTAGGCATAGAGATTAAATTCTCCTTCCTTAGGATACCATAATCCAAGAGCTAGTTTGCCTTTCAGATATCTGAATATCCTCTTGACTGTGTTCACATGTGATTATTTTGGATCAGCTTGATATCTGGCACACACATAAACACCAAACATTATGTCAGGCCTACTGGTTGTTAGATACATAAGTGAACCTATCATTGATCGATAGTGAGTCTGATCCACTGATTTGCCTTCAGGGTCAAGTCCAATCTTCACTTTAGTATCCATAGGAGTTCTGATAGATTAACAGTCAGCAAAGTGGAATTTCTTCAACACGGTTTCTACATATTTTGATTGGTTGATGAAGATTCCATCTTCTGTCTGTTGGACTTGCACCTCTAGAAAGAAGGTGAGTTCCCCCATAGCACTCATTTGGAACTTTGAATGCATAAGGTCTTCAAATTCTTTACAGAGTTGCTTGTTTGTCGAGCCAAATATGATGTCATCCACGTAGATCTGGACTAACAGCATGTCTTTCCCTCTTATTCTTCTGAAGAGAGTCTGATCAATCTTTCCTCTTTCATACCCATGTTCAAGAAAAAGGATGATAGAGTCTCATACCACTTTCTTGGTGCTTGATGAAGACCATACAAAGCTTTGTCAAGCTTGTAAACTCGATGAGGGAAATCTGGATCTTCAAAGCCAGGTGGTTGACTCACATAGACTTCTTCAGCAATCTTTCCATACAGGAAGGCACACTTTACATCCATTTGATAAACAGTAGATTTCATGGACGCAGAATATGCAAGAAAGATTATGTTTCCTTCTAGTCTGGCAATAGGAGCAAACACTTCATCATAGTCGATTCCTTCTTCTTGAGTGTATCCCTATGCCACTAACCTTGCTTTGTTTCTGATGACGATCCCTCTATCATCATTTTTGTTCCTGTACAGCCGTCTGGTACTAATAGGGTATTGTCCTTCGGGAAGGTCTACTAGTTTCCATACCTCTTGTTTCTTGAATTGCAGCAATTCTTCTTGCATTGCTTCAATCCAGCTATTGTCTTGAAGTGCCTCTTTGATGTTTTTGGGTACTGTTTGACATAGAAAGCACAAGAACAAACAGATGTTTGCAATATTTGACTTGCTTCTAATCACCCTCTTATTAAGTTCACCAATAATGGTTTCAACTGGATGATCCTTGTGTATTCTGGTGGTTGGAATTGAGTCACCAGCAATGGTTACATCAAGGTTGGAGACATTCAGTTCATTATGGTCAGAGGAACATTCATTTGGTGCTGATGTTGAATTATGAAGATTGTCAAACTATGTTTCAGTTACTGCTTCATCTTCAGCAGCACTGTGATTGCTTGCATCATTTGATGTCCTTTGTGTTTCAACTAGAGGAGATGCCTGTTTTTGATTTCTGATCTCAGTTGACAGATCATCTAAGTTGGATGGAACCAAGCTTGGACCTCCTTCAGTAGAAACACTAAGGTCTTATGACAGTTGTCTGATTGGATCAGCTTGAAGAGGAACATCTTCATTCATGTGTTCATCAAATGTAGGTGGAATCAATGGATAATTATCTCTTCTTTCTACAGTTGATGAAGTATCACCTGGATGTATATTTCCTACATCAGACAAGTGAAATTGGTCAAATGATTTTGTAAATGTGCCAATATCAAACAACCAGTCGGGACCATTTGTAGATTTGGGAAACGAATGTTCCTTGAATTGAACATTTTTAGATTGATCAATAATGTTTAATCGAGGATTAAACACTCTATAAGCCTTTGAAACAGAAGAATAACCTACAAAGAATCCTTCATCTGACTTGGATGAAAATTTACCCAAATAGTCTCGGGTATTTAATATTGAGACAGGACTACCAAATGATTTGAGAAAACCAATAAATGGTTTCCTATGAAAGAGCAGTTCATAAGGTTTCATGTTACTTTATTTAACAATCAGAGTTTGATTTTGTACAAAGCATGATGTGTTAACTGCTTCTGCCCAGAAGGTAATGGGCAGTTTAGCATCGGCTAGCATTGTTCTGCTGCTTCAATCAGTGTTCTATTTCGCCTTTCAGCTACCCCATTTTGTTGAGGAGTTCTAGCAGCACTGAGTTGATGAGCAATGCCTTTAGTTGTACAGAAGGAAATCATATTTTCATCTTTGAACTCAGTTCCATTATCACTTCTTATTATTTTGACCTTAAGGTCAAGTTGATTTTCAATTTTAGTGGAAGTCTTGTATGATTTGGGATGCCTCATTTTTATGAAGTAGGAAGAGCACCCATGTGAATCGTGAAAAGTCATCAATGATCACTAAACAATATTGTTTCTTCCTAATAATCATTACATGAGTTGGTCCAAACAGATCCATGTGAAGTAACTTCAATGGAGTATTCTTAGTGTTCACAAGCTTGGTTTTATGAGACGACTTGTGTTGTTTTCCTTTGAGGCACGTTGAACATTGATCAATAAAATTAAATTCTTTTTGAGGAAGACCAATGACATGGTTTCCTTTGACCAACTTATTCATATTTTTACAGTTTGTGTGCCCCAAACGTCTATGCCAAAGCTCTGACTCATCAAATGATGCTTTAGACAAAAGACATGTTTCTTCCTTAGGTGATGCAGAACACAGGTTTAAGACATGTATTATTTTTCCTCGGTGTCTTTAAGACAACCCATTCTTCAGAGATCTAAAATCCAGGTTTTAGAATGTAGCAATGAGTGTCTGTAAAGTGAGTAGAATATTTCTTGTCGCAGATCTGAGACACGCTTAGCAGATTGAAATTTAGTTGTTCACAGTAATTCACTCTATCAAAGCTCAGCATCCTATTTGTCATAGATCCTTCTCCTATAATTCTGCCACCCTCTGAATCTCCACCAAACGCCACAGTTGTTCCTTGTATGTGCTTGAAGTCATGAAGGAGGGAACGATCTCCAGTCATGTGTCGGGAGCATCCACTGTCTATGTACCAAAGACTATCAGACGTGTGTGGATGAACCTTCAAGCAAAAGAAACTAATTAGAATCAGGAACCCAAGCCATGATGGTCTTGGGTTCCCCGTTCCTATCCATGATAGTGACTTCTTGGTATTTTCCTTTGAATTTTGGTTTAGTTGGATTTTTTCTGTGAGAAGTGTAGTGACTTGGGTAAGTCATCTCATCAACATCCACTGAAGATTCAGATGAGTAATGAAATCGATGGTCTCTATTTCTATGTAGAAATTTACCCCGTTTTTCATTATTAAAAGTTGATATTTGTTTTAGAAGGTCAGGTTTGAGTTTCATTATAGGATGTTTTCTCTTACCATTCCACACTTTCTTCAAAATGTTCCTGTCATTTGTTGATCTAGGAGTCCTAGATTGATCATTATAAAAATGAGGTCTGACAGATGGTGTGATGGTGGATGTTTTAGAGATGGGCTTACGTTGGGGAATTCTCAAACCCTTCTGATTGTAGTATCATTCAGATGTATTGTGATTGTTCATATCACAGACTGAATAATACTTGTTGAAATAACATTCTTTGGTTGAATGATTGTTCATATCACAGATAGAACAATATTGATTGAAAAAGCATTCATCTGTATTGTGATTGAACATGTCACAAATGTCATAATACATTTGTTTGTTTCTAGAATCAGATTTTTCTTTGTGTGACTCAATTGATATTTTCTTTTGATGAGTCACTTTCTTTTCTTTGTGGGAAGAATCAGAATCAGCCTTTTTGGTAGTTTGTTTCACAACACTACCTTTGCTTGATTTTTTGGGCTATTTCTTTTTCTTCAACCCAATTTTTACCTCCTTTTCAAACTGTTCAACATGTTCCTTGTTACATATATCAAACCCTACTCCCTACCTTAATCTTGAAGACTGAGGGTCTGACACTGGTTTAGATGTTGAATTCAGTAAGCCAGTTTGTTTCTTTTGTAGTGAAACCTTTTCTGATTTGCTTGAATTGTTTTGAGATATATGATCATTATCATAACTGCTTTCAGCGGTAGGTTTCACCAACTTGATGTATTTCTTTTTACCTTGTAGCACAAAGGGTATGAACTTTATGAAGGGGACAATTGCTTTAACCGGGCTTTATGATTTCATGACACTCACATTCTTGTTTGAGCACTCTTTTATTTTAAATTAGGTGACCCAACTTGATTTTATCCTCATTTGTTTCAATATAAACATCAGGTTTGTTTTGAGGATTGGTCACCTGTTTTACTATAGTTTTAGGTTCCATAGTTTTAGGTTCCATAGTTTTAGCTTCAATTGATTCAGTGAGTGAGACAGACTCAGGCATGACAGTGTAGTTGTAATTGTATGGTGGAGGACATGAATTATACCCAATCCCTGACATGTCCTTTGGATCCTTTTGGGAATCCAGCATCTCTTGCAGCTTGACTGAGGACATTTGAAACTTTTCAAGTTTCACTTCAGTCATTGAGTGTTGAGCCTTAGATTGAGCTAACTTTTCAGTAAGTAGCTCATTCTTGGCTGCAAGAGAGTACTTTTCACCATGTAATTATTCTATGTCAGAAATGAGAGATTTGATTTTGATTTCAAAGCTTTTTATTTCTCTCTTCATCATTTCTGACTTTACTTTTTCTTCTTTGATTTTATCAGCCAATTTATGATTATGTTCCCTATACCCTTGCAATTCTTTAATGCATTTTTCACTACAGAGGTTAGATTTTACCTCAGTAGGCATTGGAGATGGTCCATCGTTGATGTGAGCCATAAAAGCATGGTTTTGGAATTGAGGCTTGACTTCCTCAGCATACACACTCCAGTCACATACTCTATCTTGTTTGATCACAAGGGCACTGGCAGAAGGCTGACTGCTTGCATGAGCTTGGTTTGTCAGCTGTGGTTAATTCTGGTAAGTTTGTTGATGATGAGAATGATGATACCGCTGTTGTTGGTTGTTGGTGTGATAGCTTGAGTTGGGCTATGATGATGATTGGCCTGGAGAGTTCCTTTGATAGTTGTTTCTTTTGGGTGCATTGCACTCTCTAGAAAAATGGCCAACCATCCCACAATTGAGCATTTCACTTGGATTTATCATATCCAAGTTTTGTGTTCTCATTCAGGCTTAACTTTCTTCCTTTTCTGAAGAATTTCTTTGCTCTCATGGCAATCATTGCCATTTGCCACTATAGGTCCATTTCCTCAACATCATCAGGATCCATTTCTTCCAAATCTTCCTGAATTAGATAAGCAGAAGCGAGTCTTCCACCTAGGTAGGGTTCAAAGCTTGCAACAAAGGCATTGTAGGTTGCATTTTGTTCTTCTGATCTTGAGTCTTCAGGAGAGGTTTGAGGAGCAGCAGTGACTTTAGGTGCTTGTGATGAGGTTGATGGATGATTAATTGGTGGAGTTGCAATGAACCCAGTGTTGTTCATTTGATCTCTTGATGAGATGAAGTCATTTTCCTCAGTGATGAAGGCATTTTCCACAAAATGAGATTCTGATGGAAATTTGTAAGCCTCAATCACTCTTGGTCCACCAAGATTTATGCTTCTTTCATCAAGTTCCAAAGCTTCAATTTTGGCTATCATAATTTCTAAGGTGGTGCTCTCAAGGTCAAAAGTGTTTTTCAGCATGGTTGCATTTCGTTTCTAGCTTTCAGGGAGACTGTGAAGCATTTCTTGTTCAGTTCTTTAATCTTGTAAGTGACTCCCATAATTTCTGTTGGACCAAAAGAACCAATGAGCCAAGATCAGAAAACCTCTAAGTCCCACATGATATCACAACAACTGCTGAAGCTTCATCAGCAGTTCGACAAGTGCTGAAGACTTCAACAGCTGAAGATCAAGTACTGAAGCTCAACAGCTGAAGAACACAAGTGCTGAAGCTCAACAGTTGAAGAACACAAGTGCTGAAGCTCAACAGCTGAAGAACACAAGTGCTAAAGCTGAACAGCTCAAGAACACAAGTGTTGAAGCTGAAGACCAAAGTACTGAAGTACAACAGCTGAAGAGTCTACAAGTGCTGAAGATCAACAACTGGTGTATAAAGTCTGAAGACAAAGACTGAAGACATCAGCTGATGATATCTACTGAAGTCATCAGTGATGAAACGTCTAAAGTTCAAGTCTGAAGACCAGTACTGAAGTTTCAGTAGTTTGTCACAACAGCTGAAGAGTACTTCTTCAGTAGTTGTGATATCAGTAGTTTTATGTTTTTACTTTCAGTAGTTTTGTAAAACGACTGAAGAGCTTGTTCTTCAGTCATTGTAGTGTCAGTAGTTTTATGTTTTTCAATAGTTGTAGTAACTGATAACACTTAGTATTTTTGTAAGAAGATGTCAGCTGTTTTGACATCTTCAGTAGTTGTGTTTCAGTTGGAATAATTCTGTTAGATGTCACTATCAAGTGACATCAGCAGACATCACATCTCTTATATAAGAGGTGTCGACCTAATTGTAAGTGTGACATTCCGTTACCACGAAAGCGAATATTGAATGAAATATATTATGCAGAATTCTCTCTATCTACAACCGTTTTTGTTCTTCATTGAATATCTTTTCGTTCTTGTGAATTGGCTAATTCATTGTTAGAATTCCGCTGCTATACTCTCTAATCAATCAAACGTAGATCACTGATCCTAACAAGTGGTATCAGAGCTGGTTAATCATTGATCGATCTAACAATTGATCATTGAAACTGCTAATTGATATCTATGTTTGATTGAATTAGCATATTCGCAAGAACTGGTTATAGATTATTGAATTTCTGACGCTTTCGTTCATTTATTCTGAGATCTCTCTTGGTTCAATTGGTTGTTGTGTTTTTGTTCTAAATCTGTTATAGTTTAATTGAATTTGATTGAATCTGAGATGACTACTCCTTCTAATGATCCTCACAATATCGGTTCCTCAACCAAGCCCCCGATGCTGGTTAGGACCGATATAACATATGGCAACGAAGAATGCTTCATCACCTGTCTGTTAACAGTTCAGGTTGTTGGACATCTGTGGTACATGGACCACATAAGCCTAAGGTGAAAAATCCGGAAACCAATCAAATGGTTCCGAAGAAGAAGGAACAATACTCTGATGAAGACCGGAAACTGTTTGAGATTGATGCTAAAGCCCATGGAATTCTGGCCATGGCACTGCCTAATGAAATCTATTCAGGGCTTATGCATCATGAAACTGCTCATGATCTCTGGAATGCCCTGAAGGAACAATTCGGTGGCACAGATGAGGTCTTAGCAAACAACAGAGAAATCCTTGCCCAACAATATGAGACATTCTCTCATAGAAAGGGTGAGACACTGACTCAACAGTTTAAGCGTTTTTCCTGCTTGATCTCTGAGCTGAAAATGGTGAAACAGGAATACACCAACAGCCAGATGAATAAAAGATCCTCAGATCACTGCCTGAGAGATGGGACACATACACTATTGTCCTACGCTCCAGTGCAAATCTGGATAGCCTATCTCTCACCCAACTTCATGGGAAACTGCTTACATTCGAAAGAGAGATAGAGCAGAAAAGGAAACTGTCCTCATCAGGAAAGCTCATTGATGACTTTGTACCAGGGAACACTGCCTTGGTTGGTCATGAGTCAGAATATGCTGTATCTGAAAGCAATTATGATGAGCATATTGATTTCTCTTCAAATAGTTCTGATCATGCATTTGTTGGTATTGAGAGTCATTCTGGCAGTAATAGTGACAATCTATGCTTCATCATGGATGATTTGAAAGGAATAGCTGATGATGATCTAGAAGAGATGGATATTCTGAGCCAAATGGCATTGATTAATATCAGATCTCAGAAGTTCTATAAGAGAACTGGCAGGAAATTTCCTGGACTCTCTGGCAAAACCAAAGTTGGTTTTGACAAGAGTAAGTTGAGGTGTCACAAATGCCAAAGGCTGGGACACTTTGCAAGAGAGTGTAGATCAACTGGATCTAACTCTTCTGCACCCTTTGTGACTTTTCCTAGTACTAGTCCCCAAAACAGAGGGCAACATCCTGCTGGTTCTAGTCATCATTCACATCCTAGGTCTCCTGCATACTTTGTTCCACAGGGTCAAATGTCATATCCTTATCCCTGCTATTATATGCCTCAACCAAATCCTGTTCAAGCTCCAATTGCACAACAACCACAAACATTGCCTGAACCACAACCTTCCCAATCTCATCAACAAACTCAACCTCAACAACACAACTTCTTCACCCCAGGAGTTGTTGACTGGAGCAGTTTACCAGATGACTTGTCTGGTCATGACAACTGTTCTCAGGTGCTGGTCAACATGGTGGTGAAAGTCCCTTTGGAAATCTAGCTCTTATGGCTTTGGATTCTGCTGATACTTCATCCACTAATGCCTCTACACCAAAGGTATCACAGGTATCCTCTGAGGCAAAAGCCAAACTATGTTCTGAATCATGCATAGCAGCATTTGCATCTATTAGAGAAGCAAATGTAGCTTTAATTAACAAAACATTGAGCTAGAACAAATAATTTCCAAAAGCAAAGCTGAATTTGAGTCTGTGCTTAATGATAAGAATGATGAGATTTACAAACTTAAATGTCAAATAACTGATGATAAGGATAGGGAGAGATACTTCTAGAGAAGTATAAAGATCTCAAGGAAACCCTTGCAGTTACCCAGGTAGAGTGTGATCGATGGGTACAATCATGCAAAGGTTTTGAAATCCTTCTTAGTAAGCAATCTGCTTCCAATGTGAAGTTTGGCATTGGTTACAATCACACTGCTCCACCTACAGATTTCTGCCAGAGCAGAGGTAGAATCTGATGGTGAGAGTAATAACCAATCCATTTCATCATGTGATCTACTTTCTGATTCAGCACTATCAGAAGTAGAAGTCAGCACTAAGCCCTCTCAGAACCTATCAGCTGATGTTGATGGTTCCACTGCTGACACTCACATGATCAATGAGTTGATCAACTCAGGAGTTAATTCTGAAAGTCCTGAAAGGACTAGAGAGCAAGATTTAACACCTGAAGTTCAAACTCCAACTACTGCCAGTACTGAAAAGAAAAAACTGTCAGTAGAAAGAGTTTGAAGACTACTAAAGACGAAGTCAAGAAAGCAAACAATGCTTCCAAAGCACTGAAGAGCAAGTCTTCAGTTGTTTCATCCTCTTAGTTGATGATCAACCTAAGATGAAGAAGAAACCATGTGAAGTATGTGGTTTGTTCAATCATCTTACAAATGATTGCTGGTACAAAAGAGGTTCCAAACTCAAACATAAAGAGGAAATTAAAGAGAAAATGGTAAAATGAAAACTGAGTTTGAGACCACATTTGTATAGCAACATCAAATCCTGTAACCCTTAAGTCCATAAAGAAATCCAAAAAGGAAGGGGTTAAACAGGCAATAGCTGAGGTTGCTCAAAAGGAAATGGTGGATCACAGGAACTCATCAAACACAAGTACTGATATGTCACAAGAGCTGAAAGCTTTGGCAACAAATCAGACACAACTTGTTATGATGGTTCAGCATTTGTTGGGAAGAATTAACCAACTAGACGCAAATGTGATCAAACCACTGAGAAGGCATTCCAAGTCCAAATCCAAGGAATCCATCTCAACACCATCTTCTTCTTCAGCTGTTAATCATGAGAAACAAGTTATGGTTAAATCTGTTGATAAAACCAGACCCAATACCAAAAAGGTTTGGGCTTCAAAACCTAACTAGTTCCTTATGATAAATTCAGGGTTCTTCTGCATGAGACTAAGACTCCATTATTAATGGATAGTGCTTCAGTTCTGTGCTTTATCAAGAATCCTGTCCAGACTCTAGGACCAAACATATAGCGATCAGATTGAAAAAAGGTCTGATTGATCCTAAGTTTGTGCCTAGTGCTGATGAGCTTGTAGATATTTTTACTAAGCCTTTGGATAGTTCTACTTTCCAAAACCTTGTGTTAAGGCTTGGTATGCTGCAGCTAGAATAAGTGACAACTACTGATGATTTCAGTAAAATACCGGTGATCATTGGTAACCATGTCACATATAAGTACTGATGAGTTCTTTCACCTTTAGTAGTTTTTATAACTACTGACGGCTAAATGCCTCACAAGTACTGAAGTACTTTATCTGTTCTAAACTACTGATGTAGTTACCCTACTGATGTAGTTACAACTACTGAAATCAGTACAAACAGATAAGTACTGACGTCCTATGACACACCTGAAAAGCAGATGCAAAGTCTGATGAGTAAGTGTTGAGGACAGTATGAAACAGCTGACAGGCTATGAATTGACGAAAACTACTGAAGAGAACTTTCTCTTCAGTTGTTTCTACAACTGCTGTTTCATTTTAAACAACTGAAGCAAAACCATGTCTTCAGTAGTTTTATAACTACTGATGACTAACACCAAGTCTTCAATGTTTACAACAACTGATGACAAAACCACTGTCTTCAGTAGTTTCACAACTACTGATGACAAACACCAAGTCCTCAGTTGTTTCATCATCTGAAGTCAAAACCATGGTCTTCAGTAGTTTTCTAACTGCTGATGCCTAAAACCACGACTTCAGCTGTTTCAACGTCTGAAAGGGTAATACCATGTCAACAGTCGGTTTAAAACTACTGATGACTAACACCAAACCCTTCAGTCATTTTCTTACCCCTACCCTATAAATACCTGTCCTCTTCTAATGTTTCATTAGCTGTTATTTTCTGAACTTCTCTCTCTCAAACATGGCGACCATGAGTCTGAAACCACGACATAACTACATTGCTTACCTTACAAAGTCGGCTTTCTGGAACAAATATGATAATGCCATTGACTTAATGGTGGATTCCCCATATCGCACAGCCTTTCTCTTGAATCCAACCATCTACCCTGAATCCCTCAGTCAATTCTGGTCAAATGCTTTTGTTCATACTGATGAGTCTACAGGTCAGATCTCTGTTCGGTCCCTTGTCAACCAGAAACCAGTGGTCGTTACAGCCGACATCATTTGTCAGGCATTACACCTACACGACTCCACCGCTGTGACTGCATACCCAAAGGGCATAACAGATATGTCATTTATCAATCATGGGTATGAAGGTGATCTTCGGGCTACAACCGTTCTAAAGAAACATTTCCATGACGCTGAGAAAGTTATTTTTCACATGGTAAATGTCTGCTTAGCCTCCAAGACATATTCTTGGGATCAAATGTCATCCAATGGCAACAGGTATTGTATTCTATTCTAGAACACCAACCGCTAAATTTTTTTGAAATCGTGTTTCTAGAAATAAAGAACTTGGCTCAGAAACCTG
Organism: Flaveria trinervia; assembly: GCA_025506515.1. NCBI lineage: Eukaryota > Viridiplantae > Streptophyta > Magnoliopsida > Asterales > Asteraceae > Flaveria > Flaveria trinervia. The sequence goes on along the minus strand of CM046447.1, from coordinate 72,921,740 downwards.
TGGCAAACCGATGGCCATTATATCCCAGGTTTCTGATGGCCATTATTTTAGATGAATTAAAATCTGATGGCCTTGTTGGCCTTGGAGTCCCTGCACCAGCTGTTTTGGCTGAGATATACTCCAGGCACAACTCAGACCCTACACTCAAAGAAGATGCCCGAATGCTAAAGCCCAAGCACAGGGAACCCACAGCTTCCTCCACCAGAACCAAAGTCCCCACTAAACCAAAACCAAAACACCCCAAAACAGCTATTCAGGGAGATGAGTCCCCTAAAGATGCTCCTGCACCACCAAGGCAGGATATACTTGCTGGCTTAAACCCCCCAGCAGTATCAGAGACTCGACCAGCCATAGCCGCTCAGGATTCCTCTCAAAAGGAGCCTGCAGCCACCACACAAGGGGTACCCACACATCTGGGATCTTCCTCACTTGAGGAGATTGCCATTGAAGAGCACCATCCTCCCCAGGTGCATACTGCTTCTACCCCATCTCCCCATGCAACCGCCCCCCAAAGTCCAACCATAATTATTGCAAACGTGCTGACTCAGTTGCATGCCTCTCCTCCTCCCTAACAACCACCAACAAAGGGGAGAACCACAGATATTGAGGAAGAGGATCATCATGCTTTTGACAACCCACAGCACCGGGGTTTACAAGTTCTATCTCCTAGTGTGGATAGGGAGATTAGAACATCTAGTGAGGCTGCCACCTCTTCTGCATCAGTACATGATCAGAATGAGGCTGGTAACATAGCTAAGACCTCACTAGAGGCAACAGCTGATGAAGGACATAGTCCTGAGGCTGGAAGTCCCTAGTTCCAAAAAAAGGGGCACATGCTAAAACTGGTCTACACCTAGTGCATGTACATCCTTCTACGAGCAGGAGGTCAGGTGATTCAGCATCTGCTGATGATGACCTGGGCTTTTTCTATGATGTTCTAGCCCACAACACCATCCTGGAGGCTGAGGTAAGCAGACTACAAGAACTGCTTGCCAAGAAGTCTCAGGATGTAAGTCCATCTGCCTCCACCAACCCACAGATGGCACCTTTCTTTGAAGGTCCCCCAAACACTTTACCCTCTCACTTCACTGAGCCTCCAACCTCTACTTTTGGCACTATCTCTCCGGGACAGAACCCCCCTGAGCAGATGGTTGCTGTATTCCAACAATCCCTACCTCTCATCACTCCATCATCAATGACATTGTTTATAAAGCCATTGATGAGAGGATTTCCTCAAGTCTACAACCAATCATTGATGATGCTGTGCAAAAGAAACTTTCTGCGGTACAAACCCCTGCCACCAATGCATCCAAAAAGGGGGAGAGTACTGCAGTGAAAGAAAAGAAAAGAAAAAGAACTGAAGATGAGAAGGCACAAGAGAAAACCCAGGAGTTGGAAAAAGGAAAGAAACAACAACTGATCACTTACAAAAGAAAGAAAAGTGCCGGTGATCAAACAAATGCTGAAGAAAAATCCTTGGAAGAGCTGGTAAAAGATGCAGATGAAACACACAGCCGATCCATGGACAAAATCATTGAGCAACTCTTCAAGCAAGGCTTTGATACAGCCATATTAGACAGTGAGATCAGGAGGTTGGAAGTAGAGGAAATTCAAAACAGATGGGCTGGGTATGATGTGCTGGAGAAAGAGAGATTGGAGATCATGATTCGATTCATAGCCAAATACTTAGGAAGATCACTGATGGAGATTTGTTCATGGACCAGAGACAACATTCTAGCTATAGCCACCAGAATCTGTTTGTCTGAGCAATTTCATAAGGGGATAATCATTGAAGCACTTGATGAGGCTGGGGTCGGAAAAAGGTTTGAAATGGCAAGACTCACAAAAGCCAAACTCACAACCAAAATGCTTGAACAACCTTCCCAATCACCCACTAAAAAACAGCCTACCCCTCAAATCTCCAAACCAATCTCAAAACCTAAATCCAAACATCCTCAACCTTCAAAACCAATCCTTTACCACAAAAACCAACCAACCATCATCCAGTGATGCACCTAGAAGGAGGAGAAGGGTGCTGAGGATAGAAGAAGATGAAGAAGAAGAGGATGAAGATGATAGTCTGCCACTCTCTGCTGTTCTAAAGCTACCAGAACCCAGGAGTCAACCCATGATCACACCTGACTCTCAAAGGGAAACTGTTAGAGTCAAAATAGAAGATGAAGAACAGCAGAAGCAGCACAATGAGCAACTATTGAAGATGGTTGACAAGGAATTTCCTCGGTCATCATCTATACAAGCCATGAAAGGGCATGCTCAGAGGCTGTACACTCTCAGACACACATTTCAGTATCAGAAGGAGAGAGTGAGAGTATGGCCAGACCCCAAGGTGAGTTCTAGAATCCACAAAAGATCCATTCCACACAGATACAATGGCCAGGTTAGAAAAACAATAGACTTTACAATCATGTTGGCCATTGTAGTCTCACCATGGGAAATAATCGATGAATTCAAGAAGGCTCATCAATCAAAAATGACCCCTCAAGCCTTACTGGAAAACAAGATGATCAAAAAGGGGTTATTATATAAGAAGCTTGAAGACATTAGAAGAATGAGCTCCAGTTACTCCTTGAGGGCACTCATCCTGATGAATTTGTCTATAGGGAGGTACTACTATGGAGTTGAAGAATGGCAGGACTGTAAAGTACTTATCTGAGTACTATGGTCCAGAGTTCTTCTTTGAAGGAGGAGTAGAAGAACTCTCCAAGGAGGAACAAGTTGTTCTCCTTGAGGCCTATGTTCGAGAGTCGTACAAACTCATAATGGGGAAGTAGATCTCATGAATGGGATAACAACTCTGTGTCCAGTTCCCCAAAACAGAGTTCCCATTCATACCTTGCCAACAAATCTCTGAGATTTCTTCCTAGGCCAGTGCTTATATGGGTCATCTTCTCAACTGATCAAGAAGGAAAAAGACCAACCATTCTGCCAACAATAAGTGGGAAAATAAATCAATTAGAGGTTTTGGCTGCATTGGTTCAGGGGGAATTTGTTGGACCAAAAGAACCAATGAGCCAAGATCAGAAAACCTCTAAGTACCACATGATATCACAACAACTGCTGAAAGCTTCATCAGCAGTTTGATAAGTGCTGAAGACTTCAACAGCTGAAGATCAAGTACTGAAGCTCAACAGCTGAAGAACACAAGTGCTGAAGCTCAACAGCTGAAGAACATAAGTGCTGAAGCTCAACAGCTGAAGAACACAAGTGCTGAAGCTGAACAGCTGAAGAACACAAGTGCTGAAGCTGAAGACCAAAGTATTGAAGTACAACAGCTGAAGAGTCTACAAGTGCTGAAGATCAACAACTGGTGTACAAAGTCTGAAGACAAAGACTGAAGACATCAGCTGATGATATCTACTGAAGTCATCAGCTGATGAAACGTCTGAACTTCAAGTCTGAAGACCAAGTACTGAAGTTTCAGTAGTTTGTCACAACAGCTGAAGAGTACTTCTTCAGTAGTTGTGATATCAGTAGTTTTATGTTTTTACTTTCAGTAGTTTTGTAAAACGACTGAAAAGCTTGTTCTTCAGTCGTTGTAGTGTCAGTAGTTTTATGTTTTTCAATAGTTGTAGTAACTGATAACACTTAGTATTTTTGTAAGAAGATGTCAGCTGTTTTGACATCTTCAGTAGTTGTGTTTCAGTTGGAATAATTCTGTTAGATGTCACTATCAAGTGACATCAGCAGACGTCACATCTCTTATATAAGAGGTGTCGACCTAATTGTAAGTGTGACATTCCGTTACCACGAAAGCGAATATTGAATGAAATATATTATGCAGAATCTCTCTATCTATAACCGTTTTTGTTCTTCATTGAATATCTTTTCGTTCTTGTGAATTGGCTAATTCATTGTTAGAATTCCGCTGCTATACTCTCTAATCAATCAAACGTAGATCACTGATCCTAACAATTTCCAAGTCATTTACCAACTGTACAAATCTGTGCAGTTGTTTAGATATTGATTCTCCCCTGGTGTGGTGAAATGTTTCATATTGATTGACCAGCTTCTCTTTGTTGATCTCAGCCACCTCACTGCTTCCTTCACACATGATTTTCAGTGCATCCCAAACAGCCTTCGCAGTTCCATATTTTTCCAGCCTTTTTAGCACATCCATCTTAAGTGCTTGAGTCAAAATTGAGTATGCTTTGAGGTCAATTTTGATTTTCTTATAGTCTTCTTCATCAAGGGTTAAGTCTTCAATGGGTATTCTAGCAGTCTTGTAAATTGCATCTTGATCTGCTGACAAGTAACAGGGATATGTGGACCTTTGCATATTGAAATCCAGAAATCAGGATCAACACCTGTGATATAGTTTCTAAACCTTATTCTCGACTGTTTAAACTCAGATCTGTGTTTAAGCATAGGAGGTTTAGGTGTATGACCTAGTTCTGAGTAACTGTTAGAATCTATTTTTACTTGTGTAAATATAGATTTAATTGATTTTAAGATTGATAATGATTGATAAGTTCAACTTGTGACAGCAGTTCTTTCTTTGTTTAGAAGATGGTCTGTAATGGTTTTTCTTGCTTGTTGACAGGAGTATTCTTGCTGTTTACTAAGTAGAGATGATGAAATCCACTACTAGTAACTTGATTATCATATCAATCGAGTTCTATTCAGTCTATGCGCAAATCTAAAACAGAACCAAGAGCCAAAGCTCTGATACCAATTGACTGGGGTTGAGTAAGATTGATATTCTTACTGAGAATCGAATATGATAACCAAATCAATGATTGAGTGGCGGAAACAAACAATCAAAGAAAATTCAATGCAATATAATACTCATAAATGCTTTTGTAGTTTTATATATCAAAGTTGATTTACAGAGAATAATTACAACAAAAATTCTCTATCTATCAGCCATCACTCAGTACGAGGTTAACTATTCTATTTATAGGCAGACAAGATGCCTTTACAAAATGACTAAACTACCCTGACCTATTACATCAGAAACTAGTCTAAGTCTTGATCTGCATCTTTGCTTGTTCATCCGCATTGACAAATGCGGATGAGATAATCTTGATCATCATTTCTTCACTTGATCATCCGCATTAGTATGTTGGTCATCCGCATTGGTTATTGCGGATGAACAAATACTTATGCGCATTTGGTCGGTCATCCGCATTGGTCAATGCGGATGAGCAAAGTCTTGTCAGCATATTCTTTTGTTCTTCCGCATTAGTCAATGCGGAAGAGTAACTTGTTCTTCAGCATTAGTATTATGTCTTCCGCATTAGTCAATGCGGAAGAGTAATACACTTTTTCGCATCAAAGTTATGTCTTCCGCATTAACTAATGCGGAAGATAACACTTGTCTTCCTTAGCAGATTTTCATCCGCATTTCGTAGTTTGAGCATGATAGATCGGTTAGCTGTCTTCAACTCTTCATTCTTCTTTGCTGATTCGACTTTATGCTGTTTAAGTTGGGTGATCTCATCTGCCTGCTGAGAGATCTGTTGTGATTGTACAGCAGTTAGCTCCATCAATTGTCGTAGTTGTGCAATCTTCTCGTCATCGGTAGCTAATAGCTTCAGCACCATACGATTTAGTGCCGACAACTGCTCTTCTACCCCACTAGGAGGTAGAGATGATCCTGAAGTGAATGTGGTGTGGTGGGATGCTGGTCTGGCCTGATGGCTAGTGGTGGTGGTGGTGGCAGTGGTGAATAAGAGAGGTGATATATGTGTGGGTGGTGATGGGTAAGCTATAGTGGTGGTGGATGTGATGTGGGTAAGTGGTGGAGTGGCGGTGGTAGTAGTGATGGCAGGTGGAATGGTGGCAGTAGTAGTGGTGGTGGAAGTAGTGGCTAAGGTAGTGGCTTTTGCTGTAGCAGAGGTCAGTGTAAACTTTAACCTCTTCCCCTTATTGCCATAGGGGTGAGCCATTCGCTTCTTCCTTGTGCCTTTAGGCACTGTGGCTCCCCCTTGGCTGGATGGCGGGTCCGAGGTGTATAATGGATCTGAATCAGCAGTAACAGTATCCCCGGACTCCCCTAGGCATCCACCAACCGCCTTTAGCCCTCCTCTGTGGCAACAACCATGCTGCCCACCGTCCTGGTCAGTGGCTCCTCCTCACTCTCCTCCTCCTCATCAAGTGGGCAAAAATCCTGATGGAAACTAGTGATGGAGGCATCTCCATGAGTGGGTGGTGGAGATGTAACATGTGCAGTTGTTGCCCTAGAAGAAGCGGGGCCAAAGTCTCTACCAGCGCCACCATCATCATCATCGGAGTCATCAGATGGAAGAGCAATCTGCTCAACATCAGAGTCACTCTCCTTGTGGCGCAACTTACACCTTCCCAACGCCATGTAATTCTCCCGGGCCAGGTGCCCGAAGAGTCTCCTCACAGGGGGCTTGACTTTCTTTCCCCTGTAGACCTTCATGCGGCCCAAAGTAGTGTCATCCATCACCTCAAGTGACACCGCATCCTTGCTCTCCTTAGGCAAAGAAGGCAGCTTCTCATCTATAATCATCTGTAAGAATATTGGATACATACAAAATCCCTCCTTTCCTTTTACCTCAAGATTCTCTATCATGTATTTAAAAATCAAGCTGGAGAAGCTGAAGGGGAGATTCAGCACCAATGCCACGTAGGCATTCTGGATTTGGTCTGATAAGTCATCAAATCCACCCCTCCTTGAAGCTATGCACTTCAGTATCACATGTTCCAAGTACTTAAACTGGGGACACAGGTTGCTTTTGTTTCGCACACCTGCATTGATGTCCCCAGAGTACTTTATCCTGAGGAAGCATCCCCTCACAGTCAGAGGAAGGAGCCTGGTTGGGTGATCAGCATCCTAACCCAGATCCAGTACTTGTCGAAGATCTGCAGCAGTCACCTTTATATCTTGCCCAAAAATAGTACTCATGATGTAGTAGGGCTCACGCGATCGATCAACTGATGCACCTCTAGAAGGCCTGCTGTATAGACCTATATGGAGTGCATAGTGTACATATGGCTCGGTGTATCCGGGATCTCTTTAGAAAAGCTATGATGCCAGCAAACTCGGTAGCATTCCAAGTGGTGGCGTCTAGATGAGCACGGATATTGTGCTTGGTGTTAATGGTCCACCGATCAACCATCAATCTGCAACACAAGAGACATATATGTTAGATCAATACATAGCATAAAGAAATTCAACCTAAACTGTTTGAGGTCAGTCTGGTTCAATCGTGTGATTGAACCATACGACTGGGTTCAGTCGTTTGACCTAATATGCGACTGAATACAGTCGGGTGATTGATCATGCGACTGAGTTCAATCGGGTGACTGAGCCTGCGATTGGTTTCAGTCGGTCGAATGAGCTCATACGCCTCGTTTAATTAGCCGACTGAGTCAGTCTCCCAGCTAAATCGTGCGATTGAAGTTCAACAAGGTGTCTAGTCGCATGATAGACTGTCTGTTCGATTGAAATTCAAATTTTGAGCATATCTTAAAATTAGACATCGTTGTTTGGCTCCTTAGACTCGCAATCACCCTACTTAGCACCTAATAACCTTGATTTCAATGTTTTACTTAGTTTTATTAGTTTATCAATCCAACTAACTCTCGGTTCTATATTAGGGCCGAATTCATTAATTTAAGGCATAAAATGATTTCCATTTGAGCAGGTTGTACCGCATTGTACTGTATCAACACTATGAATCGTCAGAACACATCAATTTGTAGTTCAACAAGGTCAATAAAAATTGGGCAGAGTAACGGCACAAAAGGCGATTTTAGGGCAATTGAAGGGTGATGAACATAAGCAACCAACTTTAGCCCTATTTATACTGAATCTGGTTTCAATCGTGCGACTGGATCCATTCGCTCATTTCATTCGCGCGATTGGATCTCAGTCGTGCGATTGGTTCAGCCAGTCACCCTCAGTCGTGCGACTAGAAATCAGTCGTGCGACTATATCATTCGGTCACCTTCAGTCATGCGACTAGAAATCAGTCGTGCGACTGTGTCATTCGGTCACCCTCATGCATATGATTGATTCATTTTTTGATCCAATCGTGTGATTTTACTCATGCTAATGGTCCAATCGCACGTTTGGCCCATACATATGGGTTAATCATGCGATAGAGCTCATTCGCTCAGACCAATCGTACGACTTGTCCATACTCATGGTCCAGTCGTGCGAATGGATCAACTTATTATTTTGACTTTATGACCATTTGACACTTAACCACTTTTAACTTTTCATTAAACATTTTGAGCACTCGATCATCTCATACATGATCATTTTAACTTTGAAAACTTATGATCACCTCAGACGTGATCCTTTTAAAACAATTTGTCACCTAAGACGTGACCCTTTTAACATTAGAAAACCCGTTTGGTCACCTCAAATGTGATCTTTTTAGTGGTTAGATCCTTGGCAGAATTCCAATACGTAGTCCGACTCTGAACAACTAGACCGACAAACTTAAACATATGAAACTACTAGAAGTAAAAGACAGAATTAAAACCATATTTTTGTGAATTTTGTGTGAGGTAGAAATCCTAAGATAAACATCTAGCAGATTTATTTCTTAAACAGGCAGCTTCGAGTTATTTTGACCAATAACTGGAACGATTCATTATGGGATCATATGGGTAAACAAATTATTCAGGACATGTTACCAAAATATTTTGATGCTGGATTCTTGTTTTTGTCGAGAGTCCTTAGGAAATTTAGGGAATCATACTAGTACTATAAGATGCACACCTCGATTTGGACTTTCAAGAGTTGCCGCCAAGATGATTTTTAGTATATTTGTCCTCTTAAATCCATACACAGAATTTTGACACGAATTGGTGATGGTTTAAGGTTTAATTATTTCAACAAGCACTTGTGGAACCCACACTTATATGGTAATCAACATTCCTTAGTAGATTTTTAAGCGGTCTAATGGTAGAATTCAAGAAGAAACTATTCTTAGAGCTTTCAAAGAGAAGCCAAGCCTCAGGTCAATGACATCGCACAGCAGAGAGGCAGAAAACAACAATGAATTCAAGAATATCTAGGTTATGCTTATCCTCAGGTCAGTGCCACTGAACAACAAAGAGGCACACAACCTATCTTCTTGTTTGAGCAATTTTATTCTTTTGCACAAATCGCACCAACAACATAGGTTATTAGCTTGATTGCTTTTAGCATTTTTCATCATGTGCTTTTGCTCATATTATGGTCTTTCGCACACATTTGTGGCATTTATTCTGCTCGTCACCCCTTATTGGAACTCTGCTGATTGTGTTAACCAGGGATAAGATGATAACTCACAGCTTGTTGAACAACTTAGTTTGATCTTGAGATCACCAAAAAGGTCTACTGATCTATCGTGTTGAATCTACCGACACATCATCTAATGGTCTAAGCAACCTCTAGGTCTACTTTCTTTGTGTTACCTTAGTAGTATCTAGTTTTACTATCATCTTCCCTTTTATATTGCTCAGACTACTTAGACTTATACTTTGAATCTCGCATCTAATTCCATTTAAATCTTTTAAAGTCCCAAATTCTTTGTTCCCGTGTACCATTATTTTCCATAGTCATTGAATCAGTATCACAGATACGATCTCATTTCTATGAGCTAGCCTGTCCTCCTCCCTCGTTTTTTTAATAACTGAACCTATTCTCCCCCTAAAATTCTAAAACCGAAACTAGTTTTGCTTTTAAGATTTTAATAGGCGAACAAATAAAGCACTAAAATTAAGAATAAAATAAAATAAAATAAAATAAAATAAAATGAAATAAAATAAAATTTGACTCGACGCATCGGACTAGACATGGTCATCTTCTGGAACCACTTCACTTTTCTTTTTAATGTCGTTGACCTCTAATAGATATAGAAAACGTGGTTTATCAAAGGCTTTTGTATAGAGGTCAGTGCGTTGAAAATCTGTATTTATTTTATCAACATCGATTAGATTCTTTTCAAAACAATCACGCATAACGTGATATTTAATACCGATGTGTTTGGTCTTAGGATGTTGGACCAGATTTTTAGTTACAGCTATTGCAGCAGAATTATCAACAAATATAGGAGTATTAGAGAATTGCAAACCGTAGTCCCACATTTGCTGTTGAATCCAGATGATGTGAACAGCAACTTGCAGCAGCAACATATTCGGCTTCATAAGTTGACAGAGCAACCGAGGTCTGCTTCTTACACTGTCGGGTCACTAGTCTCCTCCCAAAGAATTGACATCCTGCTGATGTGGACTTGTAGTTCATTTTGCAACCGCCGTAATCCGAGTCACTGTACGCGTAAGCTCGAAGTCACATTCATAAGGATACCACAACCCAAGTGTTGGTGTACCCTTCATATAATGAAATATCCTTTTGACCCCAATAAGATGATTAACTTTTGGTTTCGCCTGATATCTTGAACAAAGACACGTTGCGTACATGATATCAGGTCTTGAGGCAGTGAAGTACATGAGTGATCCAATCATTCCTCGGTACATGGTGGCGTCGACCAGATCACCATTCTTGTCGAGTGCTACATCATGGTTTGTAGCAAGTGGAGTCCCAGCTGCAGAAGCATTCTCCATGTCAAACTGACTGAGAATATCCCCTACATACTTGGTCTGATGTAGATATATCCCCTTTGGTGTCTGATCCACCTGAACCCGAGAAAGAACTTCATCTCTCCCATGGCACTCATTTCAAATTCTGCTTTCATTACTGCTTCAAATTCTTTACATAAGTCTTTGTTCTTGGAACCAAAGATTATGTCATCCACATAGATCTGAACAAGCAGTAGATCACCATCCTTTTCTTTGATGAACAGTGTACAGTCAATTACACCTCTGCAAAATCCGTGTTTCACAAGGTGAGTTGAGAGTTTTTCATAGCATGCTCTTGGGGGTTGGTTAAGCCCGTAGAGATCCTTGTCTAGTTTGTAAACTCTGTCCCAATGATATGGATCTTCACACCCTTCGAGTTGACTGACATACACTATTTCCCAGATTTCACCATGAAGAAATACACTCTTTACATCTAGTTGATAAAATTTAATTTTCATGTAAGAGGCATAGGCTAGGAAGATACGAATGGCTTCCATTCTAGCCACAAGTGCAAATACTTCATTTTACCTCGACTTGTCGAAATCCTTGAACTACATGTCGAGCCTTGTTCCTGATGATGACCCCTTGGTCGTCTTTCTTCCATTTCAAGACCCATTTTGTGCCAATGACCTTAGCACCTTTAGGTCTATCTGCCAGTGTCCATACACCCAACTTCTTGAATTGAAGAAGTTCTTCTTGCATGGCACTCACCCATGCCTCATCATTTAGGGCTTCACTGACATATTTTGGCTCAAACTGAGACACAAAACAACGATATGCACCATCGTGAAGATATCCCTTTTCTATTACCGAGGCATAATCAGCTGAATATAGCTGATTTCTTGTCTAAACTCCTGATCTGATATCCCCAATGACATTTCTAGTGGATTGTAGACATTTAGGCGTGATCCTAGAGTGGTGGGAACAACTACCTCAGAGTCAAGATTATGAACGTTAGGTTCTGGATCTGAGGCAGTAGAGTGTGAGGTTCAGAAGACTCGGAGGCATCAATGTCAGATGCTTGTGGACTTGGAGTAGTAGGAACCTGTTCCTCCTGATCATTCTGATCATTATCCATGGCTTCTTCGTCAGAGGAGGAGTCACTTCCCTCGAGTGCTGCCCCTGAGTGGCTAAACGATTCACCTCGTGAACCAGATGATGTTGAGTCTTGTGATGGTGTGTTTAAGACATCATACATCATTTTGGTTGCTAACTCTTCATTAGAAGTGGAGAGAGGGATGTTGAAGGATTTGAAGAATCCATCATAGTCTAAAAAGAATGTGGGTCCTTTTCCAGCAGGGGGTGGTTTTTTTTTTGAACATCCACATTACACCACACTTCTACTTGACCCGTTGAGTTGTTGTAAACTCTCTTATTCGATATGTTGTATCCTAGAAAGATTCCCTCTTCAGCCTTCTCGCTGAACTTGCCTTCCTGAGTTTTCTTCAATAGAGTGCAAGGTGTGCCAAACGGTTCGAGATACTCTAGATTTGGTTTACGTCATTGAAGTAGCTCATAACACGCCTTGCCATGACGTTTTACCACCAGAACTCGATTTCACGTGTAACACGCATTGGCAACTACCTCCTTCCAAAATTGGATAGGCAGTTTCGAGTCTGCTAGCATTGTCTGTGCTGTCTCTATCAGGCTGCGATTCTTTCTTTCAACAACACATTTCATCTGAGGAGTGTAGGCGGAAGTGAACTGGTGCACAATTCCTTTATCTTTGCAGAATGCCTCCATCCATTGGTTCTTGAACTCGGTGCTGTTATCGGAACATACTTGTTTTACCTTCAGCTTGTAGAGAGATTCCATTGTAGTTACGAATTCTTTGAATGACTCAAATGTTTCGGATTTGGATTTCAGAAACATCACCCAAGAGAATCTTGAGTAGTCATCCGTAACTACATAGCAGTACAAGTCGCCTGCGATGCTTCTTGTACTGACTGGACCAAACATATCCATGTGAAGAAGTTCTAGAGGTAGTTCAATGGAATGAACTTTCTTTTCCTTATGAGACTTCTTCGTATGTTTGCCTTTCTTGCACGCAACACAAAAATCCGGAAGTTGGAAGTTTTTGACGTTTATTCCTCGCACTAGATCATTCTGGATCAAGTGGTTCATCTTCCGTGGATTGATGTGTCCCATTCTTCTATGCCAGGAGATGGAATCCTTCTAAGTAGCCTTTAACAAGAAGCACTGAACTTGCTGATCGATGTGGAGGCCTTTGATAGATCCAAGACATAAAGATCATTATATCTTGACGCTGATATTAAGATTTGATCCTCTGAGATCATATAGTCCTTTTTCAGGACATAGCACTTCTTGTTGTCGAATACTACTTTAAATTCTTTGTCACAGATTTGGAAAACATAAAGCAAATTATTTTGAAGTTGTTGTACGTAGTTTACCTTGTCAAACTTCACTTTCTGATTCCCAACTTCCCCTTGAGCTGTGATACACCCTCCTTTGTTTCCAGCAAATGAAACATGACCTCCTTTTTATTTGTTTGACGTTTGATAGGAGTTCCCTGTTCCCTGTCATGTGCCTGGATGCTCCGCTATCAACAATCCAAGTGTTTGTTTTAGCACTATAGCGAACACCCTGCACAATCAATTGAAAACATTAGTTAAGGTTAGGGACCCAAGCCTTAACTGGCTTGGGTGTCCCAGAGGCATCACACATCATAAATTCCACCCATTGTCCATTAGTGGATGAGGGAAGATCATTCGTCTTCTTGTTCTTATTATCAGACATGGAACTAGACTTTTCTTTCCATAAGTCAGCTTTATGTAAGGCCTGTTTGTGGTAAACAAACGACTGGCAAATGGGATGAACTTTAGGTTCACTAACTCTTCTAGGTTGAGTCATTGATCTCCTCTTAGATGAACTAGGTTGAAGTTCAACTTTCTTCCTAAGTGTCTGATAGTAAGGACAGTTAGACGCGATGTGTCCATACTTTTCACAGTTGTAGCAAGATCTATTTTCAACATGATGGTGTAAATGTTTCTGTGGAGAGGTGTGTGACACACGTGTGACCTTATTCTGTTTGGGTTTTGACACTTCTTGTCTAGATGTTTTATCTTGATTAACAAAATTAATTGTATGAACATTTTTAACATCTTTCCTCTTTTGTTTACCTGGACTTAGGCTTGATGCACGTGTTTGGTTAACTTGTTTGGTCTTTTTAGGTTCAGAATGAGACATGTTTGAACCAGACTTTAATTTAACCTTCTCAATTCTTCATCCAGATTAATCATAGGCATTTTTCCTTTTGATTTAGATGTGGTCTCCATTTGTTTAGTGCCAGATTCATTTGGTTTACATGTGGAATCTAGGTCACTTACAAGAGGAGTGGACACCACATGATCCTTGATTGGGTTATTATTTATTGGTTTGCTTTTAGCATTCAAGAAGGTTTCATGTGGTGGTGGAACCACTTTATAACCCAAACCCTCCCTGTTGTTACGTTCTCTAACTAAATATGGGACAATGTGAGAAGTACTTGTCCAACTGTGCAGTTTTTGCTTTAATGAATTTACTTCGACTTCCAAAACTGCCTTTTGTTTCTTAGTTTCTTCTAGGGAGTTCAAGTAGACTTAATGTCATTAGCTTGATTAAAAGCCACAACTTCGGTTTCCGTAAGTTGTTTATTCAAAAGTTCTATATTTTCTTTATAACTGTGCTCATTTAATTTTAAAATACGATTTACTTCAGTGCACAGTTGCAAGTCCTTTACTAGGCTATCATTATGATCTAATAACCTAGAAAATTTCAAATCTATACTTTCCCTAATTTATTACAATCAAAACAAGCATGATTATTGAAAAGTTGGTTGGTGAAACTTACCTGAGAAGTTTCTGATGAATCAGCCATCAAAGCAGCATCTGATTTTTCTGGTTCTGGTGATTTTGAACTTTTTGAACTTGTCCCTTCTTCAGGCAGGTGACCAAACACAGTTGCAATTGCTTCATCATTTGATATCACGAGTTCCACTACAATATCACCTTCACTAGCTGAGTCATCATTTAAATCCTCAACACTAGCAATGTTGGATTCTCCCGGGGACACAAACTGAAAGCTCCAATCTTGTCCTTCGTCATGCTGAGCAGTCAAGGCCTTAGGATCCTTGCTTGACGAAGTAGGGCTACTTGTGGATTTTTCTTGACGACTGAAAGATGAGAATGGATTCCCATTTCCTGTCTTCTTGGGCTTCACACATTCACGTTTGAAATGCCCCCTCTCTCCATAGTTGAAGCAGGTAACTTTGGTCTTGTCAAAACCAAAAGTTGTGTCCTTTGTTGCAATCAAGTTCTGTCCGGTCTTTTTCACAAACTTCTTCGCTCTTCGGACAGCACTTGCTAAGCCCACATTATGTCCATTCTCTCAAGCTAAGTCTCATCTACCTGTTCGTAGTCCTCATCTGCCAGATGGCAGTTTCCAATCTTCCCAGCAATTAGGCCATCATAGGAGTGAATGACAGCTGCTAAAAGATCCATATGCTCCTTTGCTACCTCTACTGTCATATTCCCGAGATTCTCGGTCTTTAGTTTTGTAGCATTTGCTTCAGGTGCTATGTGTTGGGTACCAGACGACCCTGACATGTCAAATCCTGAAGTAGTAGGTTGAGGTGGAGCAGCTAAACTTGACATAAAGACCGTTTTAAGTGGTGCTCCAGAGGTTTTGGCTTGTGGAGTTAAGTTGTACAGTGACAGGTTCTGATCATATGAAGACTTTTGGAGCCCTATACTTCATCCTCAAATCTTCCTCTCTTAGTTTCAGAATGAAGTCATTGATGTCTAACTTCGCCAGCATATCATTCTGTCTGAGGTTGGATACAAAGGAAACCACTTCTCTAGCAACCATCTGTGAAGTTTGATACTTTGTCTTCCATAGAAGTTATAACTCCATGAGCGTGCAGCTCACTCATCAAGTGGTAGAACCGATCAATGATGTCATCCAAGCTTTCCTTACCCATCGATGAGAAGTTGTAAAACTCCTTCTTTAAAGCTTTAGCCTTTATAGCTTTTAATGATGCGTTTCAGTCATATCGTTTCTCCAATGCATCCCACAGCTTCTTTGCTTGCGTGTTCTCAGAAAATTGATGGATGATGTCCTTAGGAATTGACTGAGTTAGCAGTGCATATACTTTCTTCTCTGCATTGTACTTTACCTTTTAGACATCAGTCATGCCGCCTAAGGTAAGTTTGACTCCATCTGCACCTACTGGCATGCTATACCATGTCTCT
Organism: Flaveria trinervia; assembly: GCA_025506515.1. Taxonomy (NCBI): domain Eukaryota; kingdom Viridiplantae; phylum Streptophyta; class Magnoliopsida; order Asterales; family Asteraceae; genus Flaveria; species Flaveria trinervia. Next base: position 72,905,928 of record CM046447.1, on the reverse strand, counting down.
ATCGATTCCCACATATTGGGATCTACTCTATTTAAGTAGATCTCGAACCTTTGCTTCCATTGTGTGTATTCATCTAATGTTACGAGCTTAGGAGGCTTATTATGATTTCCCACTTCATTTTCCAGAAGCAATAGATACTGGATACGTGAATCTCTACCTGCAGTGAATGCTGAAAACTAATCTTCCATTGCTATTTACTTTAGACTTTAGAACAACCTGGTGTACTTGTGCGAATGAAAAAAGGCGAATGGGCTATTCGGGCGATTGAACAGTTTCGGATGGCTCAGACGTGCGAATGAACCAATGCAGATGGCTCAATCGTGCTAATAGGTAGGTGCGAATGAACAATGAAATAGGCAGTTCAATCGTACGAATGGATGAGCGACTGACTCCAATCGTGCGAATGAGGGATGCGGATGGATCCAGTCATGCGATTGAGTCAATCGTGCAACTGAAGCTGCTGAATTTTGAGAATTCGTAGATTTAAGGTATTTTGACGCAAAAACGCGAATTTCTCACAACCCCTAATTGTCGTATGCCGGAAAACGTTAACTTTTTGACCTTGAGACGTCTAGAACAATGTTTGACAAAAAAATGACGTTTTTGAGTGAAAAACATGATTTTTATATCAAAATTTGTAACTCCAGGATAATCAAACTTGAATCAAATCATGAAGAATTAGATCAAAATATGATAATCACAATCAAAACCCCTTTGATCCCTATTGATTGCTAAAATATTGTTTACAAGAAAATCCCTCAATCAATTGGTCATTCAACCATTAGCCTAATCCTAATAACAATTAGGCTATTTACAATGAATATAGTATTCACTAATTACATTTAACCCCCTAGACTTAGGCTAATTAATGAAATAACATATAAAACATAAAAATGACTAAAAACAAGATAAAATATATTTTGTTCACACAAAATATATTTATTACAATAGAACTCCTAGTCATCTAAATCTTCAACGTCTCGTCTTGGATCCTCGTCTCGAACGTGTCGGGTTTGACTTTTATTGACTTTGACTATGACGTTGACTTTTGTTGACTTTGACTGTGTTGATAATATAGACTATCTTTTACAGCTCCAACAAAATTGATTGAATCACACGCAAATCAAGAGCCAAAGCTATGATACCACTTGTTAGGACCGTTACTGGTACGGAGTACTAACTGATTTACGTGTGTACCAACTCAAATAGTGCAGAATCATATTTGATTGGCGATCCAATCAGTGAGAACGCGAGTAAAATCAATCCAAGAATGAAACTAAACGTTAAGAATGATAGTAGGACGATTTACAGTGATCTATGAACTTGGAACAGGTGTTCTAGGGTCTCTGGACGGTTAGGGTATGATTTAGTGCGTAGGGATTCAAATTCTTCTGTTTTTTCACGAATTAAGTAGTATTTATAGGTAATTGTTTTTCATTCGTGCGACTGAGCCATTCGCATGGTTCAGTCGTGCGATTGAAGCATGCGGTTGATCCATCCGCACGACTGAGTGTTCAGTCGTGCGACTGAGTTAATCTCATGTTATAGTCGTACGACTGATCCAGTCTCCTGGTTCAGTCGTGCGACTAGTTCATTAGCATGACGTTGTTCATGCATATGGTCCATTAGCATGGGCCATTCGTATGAAAGCTTCACATCACCAAGTTTAAACATATTTCTCACCATTCTTGACTAAGAACTATGCAAACAACCACAACCTATATAGTTAGTTCAATAAGGGTTAACACACAATAATCAATGAAATATTCAACATTATAAGCATAACCACACATTGTATTTCATTTAACCCATTCTGTTACATATATGTAAGACATAAAAGACATTTTACATTAAGCTCATAAACTAGGCACATATATATCTACACAATATGACTGCAAAGTCTACATCAGGGGGATGTCAGTTCCTTGGTGGAAAGGTAGTCTCATGGCAATGCAAGAAGCAATCATGTGTCTCCAGATCAACTGCTAAAGCTGAATGCATTGCTACTGCAAGCTTTTATGTTTAAGTGCTTTGGATTTAGAATCAGATGCTAGATTATGGATTCAACTTCAAGGAGACTCCTATCCACATAGACAACAACAGTGCTTTCTCTATCATAGAGAATCTATGCAACACTCAAGGACAAAATACATTAATATCAGGTATCATTTGATTAGAGATAACTTTGAGAATGGATTAATCAAACTAGTTAAAGTTAACACAAATGAACAATATGCTAATCTGTTCACCAAAGCATTTGATGAACAGAGATTTAAATATCTTTTTTAAGCTATTGGAATGATTAACTTTGAGTAGATTTTCTTAAAACTTAATCATATTATTTCTAAAATATGTGTCTCCTAAGTTGTCTATTTTATCATCTTCATAAGCCCTTGTTTATTATGGAAGGAAAAACCTTTTTAGAAGACATTCATTAGATTTTTGAAAATTTTGATCTTTTATCCATCGGAAGATATCTATTTACCTTGGGAAGAATTTACGTCTTTAAAACAAACAACTACTTGACAAATTTACTTTCAGAAGAAATTTCCAAAATATCTTCTGAAGCTTAACTTCTTAAAATATTTGTGTGTTTTAAAGAACAATTTTCTTCCGAAAACATTTAACTCTGAGAAGTTTTTATTAAAACTTTCAAGTGTTAATCTCTTCCAAAGCAAAATTTTCTAAACTCTTTGGAATATCTTCCGAAGCAAATTGGCCTTTGGAAGCTTTTCATCAAAACTTCCAAAGTAAAACTACCTTCAGAAGATTTTAGACTTCCAAGAAAACTAACTTTTGGGCTAAAGAAAGTGCTTTTTCAGAGCTGGGACCGACATCCAGATTTCAAAGTTTATCTTCCCTCATTAACTTATTTTGAGATCCATTTCATATATATATCCAACGGTCCCCCCCTCCCCCTCTTTCACTCTCTTATTCCTCTAAACCTTTGCTAAACCTAAATTCACCTAGACACCGCCTTTGTTATTCATTTTCTTTACCCTTAAGCTTTCTCTAATGGCAAACCTAAACCAAAGAAACGACCCTAATTTCTCCGTGTAGTTTCACAGGCAACACAATCAGGTTGCACTGTTAAACTTTGAGAAAGATTCTAGTTTCTCAGAGGTTTCCTGTTTTCTATCTCTATCCAACTATTGCACCTCCCTAACCATTAATCCTGTTATCTATGAGGATCATCTGCTTGAATTTCGGAACACCTACCAAGAGGTCAACATGGATGGGGAGAAGGCGTTGTCTGCTATAGTGGAGAGAAAAACAATCTTCATCACTCCAGCTATCACTAACAACCATCTTTAGTTGGATGATGCGAAAGGTGAATTGTCCTTCCCAAAGGAAGTTGTTAACCACTCCTTTCAGTAGATAGGCTATGAAGGGGATTTCTCTGTAAAGACTTTCAGGAAAGGGAAGGTCTCATCTCGGTAGAAATACTTACTATATGTGGTCATCCACAACTTGTCCAACAAGCATAGGGGTGGGACCAGATTCCTGACTGAATGCCTAGTGATAGAGCCTGAGAGCCCTATCACACCTACAACTACTTTAGAAATTCATTCGCTTAGTGAAACACCTACTAGTAAAGGTAAATCATCACCTCTCTCTAGCCAGAGCATGGATGCTACTGCAAGCAATAAAAGCCAAAGCTCTCTCCACCCTAAGTCACAATGGTTTTTAGGTGAAAAAGTGGAAAATGAAAATAACTCTTAAGAAGATTAAGGAGGTAGAGAGAGAGAGAGAGGAAGAGGAAGCTAAGGGGAGATAGTTCCATTAGGTCTTCAGGTTTCATGGAAGCTGCAATCAGGCTGCCCTCAAACCAGATACTCAAAAAGATGAGTTGAGGGCAGTTAGGATTGCTTACTTACAGACCATGAACTATGATATTGATCAAATCATCTCCCTCCCACTAGAGGAAGTTAATGAACTGGCAGACATGGAAGTGTCTAGAGAAAAGAAGGAAGCAAAGGATGCAAGATTGCTCCTTCAGATCACGGAAGAAAAAAGACTAAAATGACTCTACAAACAAGTTCCTACTCACTCTCAAGTCCAAGAAAATCCTGTGCAGGAGACTGTGGCTACATAAGAACCTCAGGTAGACAAGGAAACTAATAGGCAAATAAGATAATCTACCTGAGTGCCACAGGTCTCTACCAGGCAGCTGCACTTCTTCCCTTGTCCTTTGAGTATATTGAGTTTGAAGAACTTGAACTTCAAGTACTCAAAGAACAAAAGGCTACAAAGAGAAAGATGAAGAAAGGAGCAGCCAAAGCAAAAGCTATCATCTAAAAAAGCCAAAAGAAGTCTGGTGATAGGCAGAGGATGATGAGCTTCTTGAAGCTGTATGGATTCTCTGGAAGGATATTGGTCCCTATGTCTCTATTCGCCATGGATGAGCACATAAAGGTAATTAAGCAGAAGATTAAAATAGGAGAGTTCATTGATTTACTCTCCCCACCGAGTCAAGCCCCTCAAGAAGTGGAGGTTAACGTTGAACCATTTGCGATAAGTCAACCTGGACCTCCTACTGATTCTTAGCAAGCTTCATCTTCCAATCCATATTAGGGTCAACCTCCCTCTCCTTCTAAACCTGTGAGGGAGGCAGATCCAACTGAGAAAGACAAGACAAAACAACATGGTGCTCCAGGCTAGTCTTCTTAGTTAAATAGTTCTAAGAGGAGGAAAAGGATGGCCTCTAAACCCAAGTATAAGAAGAAGAAGAAGACAAGGGCATCCACTTTCAGACCTCAGGATGAGTCAAAAAAATAAGAAAATGCAACAAGAGGATGCTCAAACAACTCTTATTCAAGTAGCAGCTCTTGCATCTAGAAGACCCATCTTGTCCTGGACCTACTCCACTTATTCTGAAAGATGGCATGTAATCAGAGATCAAGGTATTGAAGATATCTACACATGCAAAGAATTGTTCAATCTACCTCTGCATGATGATCTTTGAGATGAGAAGATACTATGAGAATCTGAGCGATCCTGACCAGTTGATGAAGAAAGGCATGGTAATTATCATAATAAGGATTGTTAACATCTAAGATCTTCATATGTTATCAGCCTAGGTGAGTTTATAAGGCTTAAGTAAAGGCTGATGCACCTAAAACATCCAAAGTCTTCATGCATGCATGCACTAAAGTACATAAGTAAGATGCTTTGGAAGTTTTACACCATACACTAGAAAATACTCTAAGTATAAAATCTTTTAAACCAAGACCAACATCTTCTGAAGCTTAAAGTGAAGTCTTCCGAAGCTTCAATGACAAAATATTTAGAAGCTAATAAGTGAAAATAGATTATCTTTCGAAAACTTTTGAATACATGTTTTTATCTGATGTACTTTACTATAAAGCGGGACCACTTTCCGCTACAACTTTGTTGACTCACTAACTTTCATAAGTTGATGAAAAGGTCCATGCTTTTAGTAAACTATACATTAAGGTCTTGAGTCTGTGCTTACTGCTTTATGTACTTTTATCCTTTTTGTAATATATTAGGATGTGAGCTATGGTATGTCATAGTCACTAGTCAAAAGGCAATCTGCCTTTTGACTTTACATTTGATTTTGTTGTCTAATGCAAATGCTTTTGGCTGGCCTTCAAAGCATGGCTGGCTGTAGGATGTTGTTGGACCAAAAGAACCAATGAGCCGGATCAGAAAAACCTTTAAGTCCCACAGACGTCACAACAACTACTAAAGACCACAACAGCTGAAGACAACAGCTGATTACAAAGTCTGAAGACAAGTGCTGAAGACAAAGTCTGAAGACAAGTGCTGAAGACAAAGTCTGAAGACAAGTGCTGAAGACAAGTCTGAAGACACAAGTGCTGAAGACCAAAGTATCAGACGTTGTCACAACAGCTGAAGAGGTCTTCTTCAGTAGTTGTGACGGTTTACCTTTCAGTAGTTTTATGTTTCATCTTTTCAGTAGTTTGACACAACAGCTGAAGAATACTTCTTCAGTTGTTGTGCTCATCAGTTGTTTTATATTTATCAGTAGTTTTGTAAAACGACTGAAGAGCTTGTTCTTCAGTCGTTGTAGTTTCAGTAGTTTCTTCTTTTGTACTTAACACTCTGATATGTTCTCAATAGTTGTGAACATTTCAGTAGTTTGTTAAGAGTTAGTTATTTTTGTATTAGATCTGCCAGTTGTCACTTTCCCGTGATAACAGCAGCGATTGCACTCTATATAAGGAGTGTCAACCTATTGTAATAATTGAATGATTTGATCAGAAATATTCCATATCTGTAAACATTCTTTGAATCAGAAATATATTCTCTCACTATAACCGTATGTGCTCTTAATGCATACAAGTATCGATTTCTTGCTACAATTTGTCTAATTCCTGTTCTTATTCCGCTGCTTTGAACTCTAATACATCAAACTTGTGATCGTTGATCCTGTCAAATGGTATCAGAGCAGGTTAATCATTGATCGATCTAATAATTGATCATTGAAACTGCTATTCAAGATCTAAGTTTGATTGAATTAGCTTTTGTTTTTGCAAGAAACGGTTATAGAGATTGAATTTTCTGTATCTCTGGTCATTCATCCTGAGATCTTTTCTTGGTTTTTATTGAGTTTGTTGTGGTCTGTGTAAAACTTTTAAAAGCTTGAATTAAATTATTTTTGAACTGAAAATGACTACTCCCTCCAATGATCCTCACAATACTGGTTCCTCAACCAAGCCACCAATGCTGGTTAGGAATGAGTATAACATATGGCAACGACGAATGCTCCATCACTGTTTGTTAACAGCGCAGGTTGTTGGACATCAGTGGTACATGGTCCACACAAGCCTATGGTGAATAACCCGGAAACCAATCAAATGGTTCCGAAGAGGAGGGAGCAATACTCAGATGAGGATAAGAAGTTGCTTGAAATTGATGCAAAAGCCCATGGAATTCTGGCCATGGCACTGCCCAATGAAATCTATTCTGGGCTAATGCATCATGAAACTGCCCATGACCTCTGGAATGCCTTGAAAGAACAATTTGGAGGAACAGATAAGGTCTTGGCAAATAATAGAGAAATCCTTGCCCAACAATATGAGACATTCTCTCATAGAAAGGGTGAGACACTTACTCAACAATTGAGCGGTTCTCTTGTTTGATCTCTGAATTAAAAATGGTCAAACTTGAGTACACAAATATTCAGATGAATAACAGATTTCTCAGATCACTGCCTGAGAGATGGGACACATATACTATTGTCCTACGCTCCAGTGCAAGTTTGGACAAACTATCTCTCACCCAACTCCATGGGAAAATGCTCACGTTTGAGAGAGAGATAGAATAGAAGAGAAAGTTGTCTTCATCTGGAAAGCTCACTGAAGACTTTGTACCAGGCAACACTACCTTGGTTGGTCATGAGTCAGAATATGCTTCATCTGAATGCCAGTATGATGAGCATATTAATTTCTCTTCAAACACTTCTGATTCTGCATTTGTGAGTGTTGATGGTCAGTTTACTGGGTGTAATAATGACAATTTATGCTTCATTATGGATGATCTCAAGGGGATTGCTGATGACGACTTAGAAGAGATGGATATTTTGAGCCAAATGGCCTTGATAAATATCAGATCTCAGAAGTTCTACAAAAGAACTGGAAGAAAATTCCCAGGACTCTCTGGCAAAACCAAAGTTGGTTTTGACAAGAGCAAGTTGAGGTGTCACAAATGCCAAAGGCTTGGACACTTTGCAAGAGAGTGTAGATCAACTGGATCTAACTCCACTGCACCCTTTGTGACTTTTCCTGGCAATAGTCAACAACACAGAGGGCAACATCCTGTCACTTCTAGTCATCATCCTCAACAACAATCTCTGCATATTTGTCCTCAGGGTCAAATGCCATATCCTTACCCTTGTTATTACATGCCACAGTCAAATCAAGTTCAAGTTCCTATGGCACCACAACCTCATGCACTACCAGAACCTCAGCCATCTCAATCTCAACAACAAACTCAACCTCAACAACACAGCTTCTTCACCCCAGGAGTTGTTGACTGGAGCAGTTTACCATATGACATGTCTGGTCATGAACAACTGTTCTCAGGTGCTGGTCAACATGGTGGTGACAGTCCTTTTGGGAAACTAGCTCTTATGGCTTTGGAGTCTGCTGATACTTCATTTTCTAATGCTTCTACACCTCAGGTATCACAGGTATCCTCTGAGGCAAAAGCCAAATTATGTTCTGAAACATGCATAGCAGCATTTGCTTCCATTAGAGAAGCAAATGTAGCTTTATTAATAAGAACATTGAGCTAGAACAAATTTTTCCAAAAGAAAAGCTGAGTTTGAGTCTGTGCTTAAAGATAAAAATGATGAGATTTATAAACTGAAATGCCAAATAATTGATGATAAGGCTAGAGAAGAGGTACTTCTAGAGAAGTACAAAGATCTCAAAGAACCCTTGCAGTTACCCAGGTAGAGTGTGATAGATGGGTACAATCATGCAAAGGTTTTGAAATGCTTCTTAGTAAGCAATCTGCTTCCAATGTGAAGTTTGGTATTGGTTACAATCACACTGCTCCACCTACAGATTTTACTCCAAGAGCAGAGGTAGAATCTGATGGTGAGAGTAATAACCAATCCATCTCATCGTGTGATCTACTTTCTGATACAGCACAATCAGAAGTAGCAGTCAGCATCAAGCCCTCTTAACCTATCAGCTGATGTTGATGGTTCCACTGCTGACACTCAAATGATCAATGAGTTGATCAACTCAGGAGTAAATTCTGAAAGTCCTGAAAGGACTAGAGAGCAGGATTTAACACCTGAAGTTCAAACTCCAACTACTGTTAGTACTGAAAAGAAGATAACTATCAGTAGAAAGAGTTTGAAGGCTACTAAAGAGGAAGTCAAGAAAGCAAACAATGCTTCAAAAGCACTGAAGAACAAGTCTCCAGTTGTTGCACCCTCTTTAGTTGATGATCAACCTAAGATGAAGAAGAAACCATGTGATGTATGTGGTTTGGTCAATCATCTTACAGATGATTGTTGGTACAAAAGAGGTTCCAAACTCAAACAAAAAGAAGAAATTAAAGAGAAAATGGTAAAAATGAAAACTGAGTTTGAGACCACATTTGTATGAGCAACATCAAATCCTGTAACCCTTAAGTCTTCAAAGAAATCCAAAAAGGAAGGGGTTAAACAGGTGACAGCTGAGAGTGCTCAGAAGAAGAAGGTGTAACATAGGAACTTATCAAACTCCACTGGCAATGTGTCTGATGAGCTGAAAGCTTTATCACAAAATCAGACACAACTGGTTATGATGGTTCAACATCTGTTGGGTAGAGTTAACCAACTAGATGCTCCTATGTTGAAACCACAGAAAAGGATGTCCAAGCCAAAGGATTCCTCTTCTTCACCATCTTCTTCCTCTCAGGCTGTTGTTCCAAATAAACCTGTTAGTTTACCATTTATTGATGAGACCAGGCCAAAACCAAAAAGGTTTGGGTCTCAAAAACTAACTGATTGTTTATTATTGCAGGGTTCTTCAACATGCCAAAGTAGCATCTGGTATGTAGACAGTGGGGGATCTATGCACATGACTGGGAACAGCTCTCTCCTTCATGACTACTCTCAAGGAAAAAAGGGATTTGTTTCTTTTGGCAATGATGCTAGGGGTTACATCATTGGAAATGGCTTGTCTCCAATGGAGAAATCAAGTTTGATGATGTTAATCATGTGGAAAATCTCAAGTACAATCTCTTGAGTGTCAGTCAAATGTGTGATAAAGGCCATGTTGCTCTTTTCACCAGTCAGAACTGTAGGATTCTGTCATCCAAAGTTCTGCATTTGATTGATAAGGTGTTGGATGATCACACTCTCCTGAAAGCCAACAGGACAGGAAGAGTGTATGCCTTAGATCTTTCCAAGAAAATAGATCTAAGAGGCAATCCTTGCCTATTTTCCAAAGCCTCTTCTCAAGAATCTAAATTGTGGCATACAAGGCTTGGTCATGTTAATTTCAAAAACATGAATAAGCTTACCCACAATAGTTTAGTCAGAGGCTTACCAATAAAGGAGTTCCACTGTGATGAAACCTGCACTGCTTGTTTAAAAGGAAAACAGCACAAAGTCTCATTCCCTCCTATGAAGTGCCTAAGTCCACTGCCTGCTTGCAATTACTGCATATGGATCTATTTGGTCCTGTGAGAGTAATGAGCATGGCAAAGAAGAAATACTATCTGGTAATTGTGGATGATTACTCCAGATTTGTATGGACTTTCTTTCTACATTCAAAGGATGAGGTTGCTCAGAAGACTATTCACTTGTGTTGTATATTGAGAAGCAGTATTCCCTTCCAGTCAAGTGTATTAGGAGTGACAATGGAACTGAATTCAGAAATCACATACTTGATGACTTCTATCTTTCAAAGGGAATCAAAAGGCAGTTTAGCATCCCAAGGACTCCAGAACAAAACGGAGTAGTGGAGAGAAAGAACAGGACCCTCATTGAAGCTGCAAGGTCCATGCTGGCTGACTCTGGTTTGCCACTGACCTTTTGGGCTGAAGCTGTTAACACAGCTTGCCATGTGCAAAATAGAGTTTTAGTAAATCAGAGGTTGATGAAGACTCCATATGAAGTCCTCCATCATTTGGCTCCTCTGATTTCATTTTTCAAAGCATTTGGGTGTCCCTGTTTTATTCTCAACACAAAGGATCAACTCCATAAATTTGATCCTAAGGTGGATGCAGGGTATTTTGTTGGTTATTCATCTGCTTGCAAGGCATACAGAGTCTTCAATTGCAGAACAAAGATGGTTGAAGAAACTCTACATGTTAAGTTCAATGAATCTCCAAAGGACAAGATTCCACAAAGCCCTGTGGAGTTATTTGATTTGGACATACTGCAATATGTTCCTTATCAAACTCCTGCTGTTGCTCCTGTCAACAGTTCACCACCTGGTGGTACTGCTGGTGCTGATGATGATGATGATTGCCGTACTCACCTCTCAGGTTTAGTGATCAACTGCCTGATTCAGCTAGACCTGATGTTCCTGTAGCTCCAGTAGCACCATCCACAACAAATGCTGATGAGATCTCTTCGAATTCAACTTCCTTTGAATTACCATCCACTGATTGGTTTCAAGGAAATGATTCACCATCACCATCTGTTACTGCTGAGCCTGCTACAAACACTTGCACAGATCTCATTGTGTATCAAGATCTGAAGAATCACCCTATGTCTCAAATCATTGGTGATATCACTACTGGAGTATCAACAAGAAGTCAATTGTCAAATTTCTGCTTCTATGCTCTCTTCATCAGTCAGCAAGAGCCAAGGAATTATCACATTGCTTTAAAGGACAATGGATGGGTTGATGCCATGCAGCTTGAGCTTTTTCAGTTCAAGAAACAGCAAGTGTGGGAAGTGGTTCCTCTACCTCCAGGTAAGTGTGTAATAGGCACTAAATAGGTGGTTAGGAACAAAACTGATGAAAATGGGCTTATTGTTAAGAACAAAGCCAGAGGTTGTTCAGGGTTTGCACAAGAAGAAGGTATTGATTATGATGAAACCTTTGCCCCTGTAGCCAGATTGGAAGCAATTCGATTGTTTTTAGCTTATGCTGCTTATCAAAACCTTAAAGTTTTTCAAATGGATGTCAAAAGTGCATTTTTGTATGGAAAAATTAAAGAAGAGGTTTATGTATGTCAACCTCCAGGCTTTGAGGACAATAAACATCCTAATTGGGTGTATAAGCTTGATAAGGCTCTTTATGGGTTAAAACAAGCTCCTAGAGCCTGGTATGAGACATTATCAAACTTTCTTCTGGAAAATAATTTCACTAGAGGCTCCATAGATAAGACTTTATTCATTAAGAAAGCTGGGCAGCATAATCTACTTGTTCAAATTTATGTAGATGATATCATTTTTGCATCCTCTGATCCAAAGTTGTGTGATGCCTTTACAAAGTTGATGCAACAGAAGTTTGAAATGAGTGCCATGGGAGAGTTACAGTTCTTTCTGGGGTTGCAAATCAAACAAAAGGCTGATGGAATTTTCATTCATCAGTCCAAATACACAAAAGATCTTTTGCAAAAGTTTGATTTACAAAACTATAAGCCTTGTTCTACCCCCATGTGCAGCACCACACAACTGGATACAGATCAGAAAGGTAAAGTGGTTGATGAAACACTTTACAGATGTATGATTGGGTCCTTGATGTATTTAACAGCTTCTAGACCAGATATTATGTTTGCTACATGTGTTTGTGCTAGATTTCAGGCTGCACCTAAAGAGTCTCATCTGATTGCAGTCAAGAGGATCTTTAGATATCTGCAAGGCACTCCATCTCTAGGTTTATGGTATTCTACTGGACATTCTGGTAATTAGTTGCTTTTTCTGACAGTGACTATGCAGGGTGTAAGTTGACCAGGAAATCAACTTCTGGTGGATGTCAATTCCTAGGCAACTGCTTGATTTCCTGGCAGAGCAAGAAACAGACATCTGTTGCTACATCAACTGCTGAGGCCGAGTACATTGCTGCTACAAGTTGCACCTCTCATGTACTCTGGCTTCAGAACCAACTTCTGGATTATGGCATTACAGAGACTAAGACTCCATTGTTAATGGATAGTGCTTCAGCTCTGTGTATTGTCAAAAATCCAGTCCAGCACTCTAGGACCAAACATATAGAGATCAGACATCATTTTATAAGGGATTGTTTTGAAAAAGGTCTGATTGATCCTAAGTTTGTGCCTAGTGCTGATGAGCTTGCAGACATTTTTACTAAGCCTTTGGATAGTTCAACTTTCCAAAACCTGGTGTTAAGTCTTGGTATGCTGCAGCTAGAATAAGTGACAACTACTGATGATCTTAGTAATAAGTACTGATGATCATTGGTAACCATGTCACATATAAGTACTGATGAGTTCTTTTACCCTCAGCAGTTTTTATAACTACTGAAGGCTAAATGTCTCACAAGTACTGAAGTACTTCATCTGTTCTAAACTACTGATGTAGTTACAACTACTGATGCAGTTACAACTACTGAAATCAGTAAAAATAGATAAGTACTGATGTCCTATGAAACAATTGAAATCAGCCAAAAAGGCTGATGAATGTGTTGAGGACAGTATGAAACAGCTGAAAAGCTAAGAATTGACGAAAACAACTGATGAGAAATTTCTCTTCAGTCGTTTGTACAACTGTTGTTTCATTCTAAACAACTGAAGCAATACCATGTCTTCAGTAGTTTTCTAACTACTGATGACTAATACCAAGTCTTCAGTTGTTTACAACAGCTGATGACTAAAACCACTGTCTTCAGTAGTTTCACAACTACTGATGACAAACACCAAGTCCTCAGTTGTTTCAATCATCTGAAGTCAAAACCACGGTCTTCAGTAGTTTTCTAACTTCTGATGCCTAACACCACGACTTCAGATGTTTCAACGTCTGAAAGGATAATACCATGTCAACAGTCGTTTAAAACTACTGATGACTAACACCACATCCTTCAGTCGTTTTCTTACCCGTATCCTATAAATATCCCTGACCTAATCCTTCAATGCTTCATCTTCAAACCTAACGTTCCTCTCCAAAACCTCTCTCTTCTCAATGGCGTCCATGCAAATTAAACCGCGACACAACTGTGTTGCCTACCTTACTAAATCGCCTGTCTGGGCTAAGTTCGATACTGCTATCGATCTTATGGTTCAGTCCCAATACAAAACGGCATTTCTTCTGAATCCCATACTACATGCCGAATCCCTCCAACAATTTTGGATGAACGTTACTATTATCACTGGGGAGAACACCACACCATCTCTCCAGTCGGTCGTTAACAACAAAGAAGTGGTCATCACTCCTGCAATACTCCGCCAAATTCTTCATCTGGATGATGCTATTTCTCCTGATGGATATCCGAAGGGCACCACAGATCTATCCTTTGTCCAACATGGATATCAAGGCAATCTCAGTGCCTCCATTATCATGAAGAAACACTTCCATGACGCTGAACGCCTAATTTTTCACATGGTGAATGTATGTTGGCTCCTAAGACGTCGTCTTGGGATCAAATGTCGACAAAGTGGCAGCAGGTAATGTATTCTATTCTTGAGCAACAACCGTTAAACTTTTCAAAAATAATATTTTCGGAGCTCAAGGATATGGCTCAAAAACTAACTGTTAACCGTTGGATACTATATCCACGGTCATAATGGCCATCATTACAAACCAGCTTAATGCTGAGGGACTTGTTGGCTTGGGAGTCCCTGCTACGGCTGTTCTGCCGGAAGTATACTCCCGGCACAACTCTGACCAGACACTCAAATTGGCTGCCAAGCTGCGCAAACCCACGCAGCTGGAACCCACAGCCACCACCTCCAAATCAAAAGTCCCCACCAAACCCACCAAAAAGAAACCCAAAACGGCTACTCAGGGAACTGAGTCCCCTGAGGATGCCCCTGCAACACAAACGCAGGATATATCCACTAGTCCAAACCCCCTAGTGGATACAATGACTCTTCCAGCCATAGCCGCTCAGGATTCCTCTCAACAGGAGCCTGCAGCAACCACACAAGGGGTACCTACATATTTGGGATCTTCCTCACTTGAGGGGATTGCCATTGAAGAGCACCAACCTCCCCAGGTGCACACTGCTTCAATCCCTTCACCCCATACAACCGCCCCTCACAGCCCAACTTTAATAGTTGCACAAGTGCTGACTCAACTGCACTCGTCACCCCCTCCCCAGAAACCAATTACTACTGGGAACACCTCTACAATTGAGGGGGAGGAACACAATGCACTTGAGAACCCACAGCACAGGGGTTTACCACTTCTATCTCCTGGTGTAGATAAGGAGCTTAGAATATCTAGTGAGGCTGCCACCTCTTCTGAATCAGCACATGATCAGAATGAGGCTGGTACCATTGCTAAGACCTCCCTAGAGGCAACAGCTGATGATGGACATTGTCCTGAGGCTGGAAGTCCCCAGTACCAAGCAAAAGGGGCACATGCAACAACTGGTCTACACCCAGTGCATGTAAATCCTGCTCCAAGCAGGAGGTCAGATGATTCAGCTTCGGCTGATGATGACCTGGGCTTTTTCTACGATGTTCTTGCCCAGAACACAATCCTTGAAGAGAAAGTCAGTAGGCTGCAAAACCTACTTGACCAACTCTCACAAGGAGAAAGACCATTTGCCTCCACCAACCCACAGATGGCACCTTCATTTGAAGGTTCCCCAAACACTGAGCCACTCCAAACTCAACCACCTGCCTCTGCTTCAGGCCCTATTTCTCAGGAACAGAACCCTCCTGAGCAAATAGGTGTTGTACTTCAAAATTCCCTCCCTCTCATCACACCCATAATCACTGATATTGTGACTAAAGCCATTGATAAGAGGCTTTCCTCAACTTTACAACCCTTGATTGATGCTGCTGTGCAAAAGACACTTTCTGCGGTACAAACCCCTTCCTCCAATGCATCCAAAAAGGGGGAGAGTACTGCAGTGAAAGAAAAGAAGAGGACAAGAACAGAGGAAGAGAAGGAAGAGAAGCAAGCCCAAGAGGAGGAGAAAGAAATGCAACCTCTGCTCACTTACAAGCGAAAGAAAAGTGCTGATGATCATACTGCTGAAGACAAATCCTTGGAAGAGCTGGTAAAAGAAGCTGACACTACACACAGCCGATCCATGGATAAAATAATTGAACAACTCTTCAGGCAAGGGTTTGATACGGCCACACTGGATAGTGAGATCAGAAGGTTGGAAGTGCAAGAGATTCAAACCCGATGGGCTGGGTATGATGCTCTTGAAAAAGAGAGATTGGAGATCATGATACGCTTCATTGCAAAATACTTAGGAAGATCTTAATGGAGATTCGCGCGTGGACCAGGGACAGTATTCTGGCTATAGCCACCAGAATCTGTCTGTCTGAGCAATTCCACAAGGGGATTATTGTGGAAGCCCTTGATGAGGCTGGGGCTGGTAAAAGGTTGGAGATGGCTAAACTCACAAAGGCGAAACTTACTACAAAGATGCTGGATCAACCTTCCCTTCCACCCACTCAAACACTGCCTACCCCTCAAATCTCCAAACCAATCTCTAAGCCCAACACCAAACATCCTCTTTCTTCAAAACCAACTCCCTTACCCTCAAAACCCATAGCCGATGATATACCCTTGAAGAAGAAGAGAAGGGTATTGAGGCTAGAAGATGATGAAGAAGATGATGAAGATAGGCTGCCACTCTCAGCTGTGATTCAGTTGCCTAAGGCCACAAGTCCTCCTCAGCAATTACTCCTGAATTCCAAAGACAAATGGTTAAAGTGAAGCTAGAAGAAGAGCTTCATAAACAGCATGATGAGGATTGCTGAAGAGAGTTGACAAAGCTTATGCAGCCACATCTTCTATCATCAATATGAAGAAGCAAGCCCTCAGACTTTACACTCTCAGCATACCTTTCAATATCAAAAGGAAAGAGTGAGGATTTGGCCTGATCCCAAGGTCTCTCACAGAATTCATAAGAAAAACATACCTCAGAGATACATTGGCCAGGTGAAAAAGATCGTAGATGAAGTGATCTCTCTGGTCTTTGTAGTTTCACCCTGGGAAATCCTAGAGGACTTCAAGAAAGCCTACAAAGCTAATCTAACCCCTTAGAAGATGCTGGAAAACAAAATAGTGAAAAGGGGTTAGTTTACAAGAGGCTTGAGGAAGTCAGGAAAAATGAGCTCCAGTTGTTCCTAGAGGGTAATCACCCGGATGAGTTTGCTTACAGAATAATAACAACTGTGGAGCTAAAGAATGGGAAACATGCCAAATACATGTCTGAGTATTATGGGCCTGAATCATTGTTTGAAGGAGGTGCTGAAGAGCTAACCATGGAGGAACAAATCACCTTCCTTGAGGCCTACACAAGAGAGTCGTACAGACTCATCATAGGAAAGTGAGTCTCATGGATGGGGGAACAGCTCAGTGTCCAAGTCCCCAATATAGAGTTCCCATCCATACTTTGCCAACCAAATCATCAGAGACTCATTTCCAGGCCAGTGCTTATATGGGTCATCTTCTCAACTGATCAAGAAGGAAAAAGACCAACCATTCTGCCAACAATAAGTGGGACCTCAATAAAGTTAAAGGTTTTGGCTGCATTGGTTCAGGGGGAGTTTGTTGGACCAAAAGAACCAATGAGCCGGATCAGAAAAACCTTTAAGTCCCACAGACGTCACAACAACTACTGAAGACCACAACAGCTGAAGACAACAGCTGATTATAAAGTCTGAAGACAAGTGTTGAAGACAAGTCTGAAGACAAGTGCTGAAGACAAAGTCTGAAGACAAGTGCTGAAGACAAAGTCTGAAGACAAGTGCTGAAGACAAAGTCTGAAGACAAGTGCTGAAGACAAAGTCTGAAGACAAGTGCTGAAGACAAAGTCTGAAGACACAAGTGCTGAAGACAAAGTCTGAAGACAAGTGCTGAAGACAAAGTCTGAAGACAAGTGCTGAAGACAAAGTCTGAAGACAAGTGCTGAAGAAAAAGTCTGAAGACACAAGTGCTGAAGACCAAAGTATCAGACGTTGTCACAACAGCTGAAGAGGTCTTCTTCAGTAGTTGTGACGGTTTACCTTTCAGTAGTTTTATGTTTCATCTTTTCAGTAGTTTGACACAACAGCTGAAGAATACTTCTTCAGTTGTTGTGCTCATCAGTTGTTTTATATTTATCAGTAGTTTTGTAAAACGACTGAAGAGCTTGTTCTTCAGTTGTTGTAGTTTCAGTAGTTTCTTCTTTTGTACTTAACACTCTGATATGTTCTTAATAGTTGTGAACATTTCAGTAGTTTGTTAAGAGTTAGTTATTTTTGTATTAGATCTGCCAGTTGTCACTTTCCCGTGATAACAGCAGCGATTGCACTCTATATAAGGAGTGTCAACCTATTGTAATAATTGAATGATTTGATCAGAAATATTCCATATCTGTAAACATTCCTTGAATTAGAAATATATTCTCTCACTATAACCGTATGTGCTCTTAATGCATACAAGTATCGATTTCTTGCTACAATTTGTCTAATTCATGTTCTTATTCCGCTGCTTTGAACTCTAATACATCAAACTTGTGATCGCTGATCCTGTCAGATGTAGTATACTTATCTCAGGTTTTGTAACTTTAGAGATGTTCTTTTTACACTTGTAAAAGAACTTGAAAGCAATATACAGCGTTCTTGAAAACCAGCTTACTTGTGTTGTTTGTTCTTTGTTATGTCTCATATTTTACCTATGTTCTAAGTAATATCATTGTGTGTTAACCAGTTTACTATTTGATATGTTAAGTATTCTAAACATTACTCTCCTTATTGTGTGTTTTTGTTGTAAGTGACCAACCATCCTAAACGCTCCCGTATTGTAGCATTGAATGAGTGTTATCACAAAACCTTGAAATGTTCCCACTTTAGTCATAGTAGATTTAGTTCTGGTGCATCACAAATCATATTGGTTTTCATTCTTGAAAGTATAGCCTATCAACATATCAAACCAAATCCAATTCAATTCCTTTCTATGTATTTGTATGTAATATATCAAAATAAAAAAATATACTATTATCTCCTATTTATACCAAGCTTTATTTTTTAAATTTTTTTATCAACTAGACAAAATATATTGAAATTTTTTATATAACTCCCTTAAACTAAAAATCTTTTTCATTAGATTTTTTTATTTTTTTCACATTAAAATAGTGATTATCTTTAGTAAACTACAATTTTAAGAAACTATAAAAAGAAAATATTATACGATGAAAATTCTGGTAAAATCTGTAAGGATCACAATTATCAGATCGATCTCATGTTTGAATATGCGGAATGTAATCAAATATGGAAAAGAAGTAGAAGTGTAAAATGATTGAATCACAATGTAAATAACTTCTTCTTTCTATTGCTCTCTAAATTCAATGATTACAATTTGAATATCAATTCAGGAAAATATGACAAAAGCTACTAAGTACAAAAGCAAACTGACTATTTATACTACAATATAACGTTCTCGTGCGAACAATACTACTCATGCGAGAACCTAGTTCTCACGCGTTAGGTAGTTATCGTGCGGGTAGTTGAACTTTTCACTTGAATCTTGAACTTCATATTGATCTTGATTTGATTTCCCTAGCCATTAGATTCAACCCCTACAATCTCCCCCTAGGCTCGGTAAATTAATATTCTTTATAAGTCCACATCATCAACTTTGTAGCTTCCACCATAAGTATACATCCTTTTATCAAGGGGCTTCATAATCAACCAACCAAACTGTGTGGCTAGTAGATTAATACATTCGGACATACCTATAACCTCATCAATCTTCTTTCCCAAACTTTAGCAAATCCACAAGGTCGATGATACAGATCTCTTTGTCTACACATTTTATTAACGCCTATCCCATCTCCTTTTCACAACTCCACCAGTTAGCTTTGATAAGTTGTTAACTGGCACTAGAGCATGTATAGGGATCTTTCTCACATATCTCGGATGTCTATAAACCCTTATCTTCATTGGTTTCTTTATGTTTGGATCAATATGGTTCTCATCTTCAATGACTTTGGATTTAGCTGCCTTAAAGTCTTTGAAGTTGGTTTTGCCTTATCTCCATATCATATTCCATATCCAATTGCCATTCCTATAATTGCTTGGATTAACAAAAGGTACATGACCCATAGCATATAAATCTAAAGCTTTTAGAGTATGAAAGTCGTGCTCATCTTGGAAATACTCAATAACTTCTGCTTTCCTCTTGATCACAGATAGCTTCTTTTCTTCATCATAAGCCCAACCAATAATTGGCTCTGAATATTTGTACATTGTAGAAGGTTTGGAATTTCGAAGAGTATGAATGTATGTTGGTGGCGGAAGTGCATTAACAGTAATATTACCAACCTGACGAACAACCATTTGACCAGTTTGGTCTAATGCCTTGTTAATGGTCTCAGAAGTACCAATTTCTCCGATAATTTCCCCTTCTTTTATCAAAATATCATAAAATAAATCTTTTAAGTTGTTCCCAAAAATATCTGTATAATCCACAACTTCTTCTAACTCATCAAATGTTTCATAGTCTACATTCTCCTCTTCTTTAAAAATACTTTGCTAAAATGAGTAGAATTCCTTCTCATATTCAGCTCTTGTGTCAGGATCTAATGGTGTATAAACAACTGTGACATCAGGACTTGGTCCGGAGACATTAACAGTTCCGATGAACCAGAATTACTAGTAGTAGCACCCTTATCACATCCTTGATAATCATCATATTTCCACTATCATCATCATTACCCTCATCACCATCATCATCATATTCATCCTCATCATCTTCATTTTCCTCATCACTGAATCCATAATCAATCATATCATCATCATCATTACTAGATCATGCATAGGCATGATATGCTCAGGCTCCATAAACTCCTCTCCAATGTAAGATACAAGTTGATCTCAGTAGCCTGAATAGGAACATCTTAAGTAGGCTTTTAATCAACAACAATAGTATATGTTGTCCCTTCAGTAGTAATAGGATCAACAATATGCTCTGTAGCTGGATAGGACTAGTACTTTGTTGTCCACTAGTTTCTCTAACCTCTGTGGTATGTTGTTGTGTAAATGATTAATACACACACGATGTGAGATCTCTTAGATTCTGCTGCATGATCTGAACATATGTGAGCATAAACTATTGTTGGCTCTCAAGGATCTTAATCCGTTCATCTTTCTCAAAAACACTCCAATTTAGATCATCAATAATCTGAAACTTCTCCAACATCTCTCTATCTCTCTGAAGAGTACTAACTCTCTGCTCTAAGGTAACTATCATTGGTGATAAAGAAGATGACTTTGGCTAAGGTCTTGGTTCGGAGTATTATTGAAGAAACCAGTATCACCAAATAAATCATCATATGTTATCGATCTTGGTGGAGTTCTCAAATTGTCATCAGTAGAAGCAATAGCAGGCATAGATGTGGATGTCACAGTTGTTGACTCTATGACTATCACAGGTGTAGTGACCTCACTAATTGTGACTGGAATTTCTATCATAGCAACATCTTCGGTAGTCACTGTGGTCATCTGGGTCCGACGTTTTCTCAAAATTCCTTGTCCTCTACCCCTCCCATGAGAACTTTCCTATAAACCATAGCCATCCTTTTGCTTCGGCCTCAGGTTTGTAAGGTATATCATCAGGAATAAAATCAACATCACGATCCTCAACAGTACATTTTGCCAGTGTTTCACGTACTCTGGGACGTTCTTGCAATACATAAGGCACATTGGCTATCAGTCTCACTATTATCTCCTCCACCTTCTAACCATTCATTCACCTCCTCCTCGGCAGACTTGTCACCATTATGTGAACTCTTGGAACTTCCTGAGTAGCAATAGATGAAGTACCAGCTATATCATGAATATGTACACATGTTCTCAGTCTGTTTAGAACATGCTTCAGCTTGAATCCATTGATAAACCTTCCATGCTTGGCAAAATAAGATCCATCCAATCATTTCCTCTAACTCCCATAAGATAAGTGAAAATATCTTTCTTCATCACCATAACTGAGCAAGTAGATGAATCAGATATAGCTAACTTAGGATAAGCAACATTCACTATAATCTGAATGAATCTTTGGTACATAATGAACTTCTTTTCTGAAGCTGCTATGACATTCTTTTGCATCTCTGAAAAGATGGTCTTGGATATACTGTATGGAAGACCATTAATGATAAAAACCAGCAATGCTCCAAATATGGCGCTCAAACTATCCTGCTAGCCATAAGATTGCTAAGGCAATGAATAACAACATGAATATATACTTCCATAACAGAGGCAAATATTTCTTCTCCAAAGATGGGTATCGCTGATTATAACCCATACGGACTAAATTGTCCTTAGCAGCATCATCATCAATCTTTATTAGGGCTAGTTGAATGTCTTCTAACAGTTGACACTGTTAATCACTTCAGCAGTGATAACAACTCTCTTTCCTTTCATGGTGGTTGTAATGAAAAGCTCGCCTTTAACATCTATCTCGTTTGCGGCTATTTGCCAAAACTGGTCAATCACATCAGTGTATATCAAAGGATTATCTGATATAGCATGGAATATCTAGGACGTCTTCAATCCTTCGATCAATGATCTGAATAGGGCTTTATCCTCTAAGACATCTCCGAGATAAGTAATGGCATAATGGTTTTTATTGAAAACCAAATGTCGAGTCATCTGAAAAAATAGCAAAATTTATAAGTACACAATAAGAGTTAAAAAATCAGCATTAGAAATATTCTGAAAATTAAACCTTTCGCGCGAAAGTTATACTATTCGCATGAATTATATTTTTCAGAAAAATCATCTGTTCGTGTGACTAGTCTAACATTTCGCAAGAGAATAAATTTCAAATAGATTTCAACTTCTCGAACGAAAAGTAACCTTTTCACACGACAAGTTTAGAACAATTTTGAAACTTATCGCGTCTATTCATATTCAAAGAACTTTTCATATGCGACAAGTTTTTTCAAAATCATTTTTTCATTCTATCAAATTTTCCAATGACTCAATCATTAAACATGTTTATTAGGTGTCGATTAAAAGCCATTAACACTTTTGTTCTTATGTTTATTTGATCAATTAATCATGTGTTAGCCTAATTAAATCTCGGATTGATTCAAATCCATACCAACTATAGAAAACACAGACTCAGATTGTAATATACAGTTTACAAAACATGGCCTTTTCCCCACCTTGTAAAGTTTGGTGATGTCAACAGAGTTTTAGCGGAAGTAGTCCAGCTTTATGGTTACAGTACATCATAATAAAGTATTATTCAAAAGTCTTCAAAAGATAATCTGTTTTCACTTCTTTGCTTCAAAAACTTTGTCCTTGAAGCTTCGGACGACTTCTAAGCTACGGAAGATGTTGATCTTGGATCTGAAGATTTTATACTTAGAGTATCTTTTAGTGGCATGGTGTAAAACCCGAAGCATCTCTACTTCTGTACTTCAGTGCAGAATTAGAAGAAGACTTTGGATTTTTTAGGTATTCGCCTTACATAAACCGTACACCTTTGCAGGATCGTTTAAGGGTTTGAACACAATTACAACACAACAACACAATGAGGAGATTATCTAAACTCTAATCAAACAGTAAACTGGGTTAACCAAAAGTGATACAAAGAACACAAGTAAAGCAAGAGACAGAACAAGAATATGGTTTTCAAGGATGCAGTATATTGCTTTCTCAAGTTCTTTTACAAGTGTTACAAAGTATGTTAAAGATACAAGAAACTTGAAATACTTATACTACAACCTACAGCCGGCATACTATGAAAGCCAGCTGGATACAATTGACTAGACACTAACAAAATCAATTGTAGAATCAAAAGGCATATCTGCCTTTTGACCTTGTGACTATGACATGCCATAGCTCACATCCTTATACATTACAAAAAGGATAAAGTACATAAAGTGGAAAGTTTCAGACTCAAGACCTCAATGTACAGTTACCAAAAGCATGGACCTTTTCACCAACTCTTGTAAGTTGGTGACTTATCAGAGATGCAGCGGAAAAGGTGCTTTA
This sequence comes from Flaveria trinervia, assembly GCA_025506515.1. Lineage (NCBI taxonomy): Eukaryota > Viridiplantae > Streptophyta > Magnoliopsida > Asterales > Asteraceae > Flaveria > Flaveria trinervia. The sequence goes on along the minus strand of CM046447.1, from coordinate 72,882,354 downwards.
TGGAACAGTACATCAGATAAAGCATGTGTACTAAAAGTCTTCGGAAGAAATCTGTCTTCATAGGGTGAAGCTTCGGAAGACTTTGTCTCTTGAAGCTTCGGAAGACTTCATGTTTGGCTTCGGAAGATATTGGTCTTGACTTCGGAAGATTTTACACTTAGAATGTTTTCTAATGTATTGTGTAAAACTTCCGAAGCATTCTTCACTTCAGTACTTAGTGCATGTTGCTGAGACACTTTGGATGTTTTGGGTTGCATCAGACTTAAGGAATCCTTACAAACTCCCCCTAGGCTGATGCTACCAAAACTTAGAAGATATTCAGATGTTGGTAGTCTTCAGTACAATCAAGACCATTCCTTTCTTCATTTGGTGGTCAGGATCATCAAGACTCTCATAGTATCTTCTCATTTCAAAGAGATCATGCAGAGGTAAGTTGATTATGTCTTGCCAGGAGTAGACATTCTCAACACCTTGATCTCTGACAACATGCCATCTTTCTGGATTGGTAGAATAAGTCCAGGACAAGATAGGTGTCTCAGTTGCTAGAGGAGCCACTTGCATAGGAGTTGATTGGTTGCCTCATCATGCACTTCCTCAGGTTGATCTGATTCAGCCTGGGGTGTAGAGGTAGATGACTTTGGCTTCTTCTTTTTAGTCTTTGGTTTAGAAGCCATTTTCTTCTTCTCTTTAATGTCTTTAACTGAGAAGACTGGTCTGCAGCACCATGTTGATCATCAGTGTCTTTCTCAGTTGGGTGTTCCTCCCTCACAGGTTCAGAAGGAGAGGGAGTTTGACCCTGTCTTGGATCAGAAGATGAAGTTTGCTGAGGCTCAGCTGGAGGTTCTGGTTCAGGTGTCTCTGGTTGTTCAAACTTGACCTCCACTTCAGGTGGGACTTGACTTGGAAGAGAGTGCAAGTCAATCAATTCACCACTTTTAATCTTCTGCTTGATCACCCTTATATGCTCATCCATTGTAGATAGAGACATGGGACCAAGTCTCCTTCCGGAGAATCCATATGACTTCAAGAAGCTCATCATTCTTTGTCTGTCAGCAGACTTCTTTGCATTCTTTTGAATGATGGCTCTTGACTTTGCAGCTTCTTCCCTTAGCTTCCTTTTGGTTGTTTTTCTTTCTTTGACTAGCTCAAGCTCAAGTTGCTTTAAGTACTCGAACTCAATGAAGTCATAGGACAGGGGAAGAAGTGCATTTGCCTGATAGAAGCCTGTGGCACTCAGGTAGTTTATCATTTTGATTCTATCCTCTTCTTTATCTACCTGAGGTTCTTGTGGAGCCATCTTCCTGTGCAGGACTTTCTTGAACTGGAGAGAGAGTGGGAGTATGCTTGTAAAGTCTTTTCTGTCTCTTCTCCTCTTTGAATTGGAGAAGTAACCTTGCATCCTCTTTCTCCTTTATCTCTCTTGACACTTCCATGTCAGCCAGTTCATTCAACTCTTCTAAGGGGAGGGAGATGATTTCATCAACATCATAGTTCCTGGTCTGTAAATAGGTAATCCTGACTGCCCTTAACTCATCATCTTTAGTATTTGGTCTGGGGGCAGCCCTGATTGCAGCTTGCATGAATTTAGATGACCCAGAAGAACTTTCTCCCCTTAGCCTCCTTTTCCTCTCTCTCTCTTCCTCCTCAATTTCCTCAGGAGTCATTATCCTTTTCCCTTTGTCACCAACAGACCTTTGTGACTCAGGGTGGATTGAGGCTTGGCCTTCATTGCTTGGTGTAGCTTCCATGCTCTGGCCAGAGAGAGGCTGAGAAACACCTTCACCAGCAGGTGTCTCAGATGGAGTTTGGACCTCTGCAGCAGTTGTTGATGGTGAGACAAGGGTCTCAGGTTCTGCCACTGGGCCTTCAGCCAAGGTTTCCCCTATGAAACTAATCTTAGGGTCCACCTCAACATCCAGTTGACCGATGACATTGCCTGATTGCCTAAGTCTCCTTCTTAGAGAGAACTCTGCAAGGATCCTGTCTTGGATTCTTTGAGCCAGCCTGTCAGCTTGTCTAGATTTGCTTGGATTGACAAGTGGCATGTTGACTAAATCCAGTCCTTCATAGAAGCTCAGGCTTTGGAACTGAAAGACTTCTTGTTGGCCTTGAACTCTGTGAAGTATAAGGGCTCTTCTGTCCTCATCATACCTCCACCTTATGATGTAGTTGCCAGTTCCTTGTGGTGGAGATGAGACAGCCCTTGGTATACCTTCCTCAAAGAGACTCCTGATGATTGAGTCTATAGAGTCCACATTAATGTGAGTTTGAGGAAGTTGCTGAGAATGCACAACAGCAAGTGAGGATGGTGAGTCCTCTATGTCCATTCTCTTTGAAGAACTCCCAGGTTCTGTGGTTGTATAACTTTCTCCCCCTTTTTGGTAGCATCACCCACTTGCATAGGTGAGCTGGAGGATAAGTCAATCACTTCCACAGGTTCTTGTGTTCCTGGTTGAGCTCTCCTTAAAGGTCTCTCAGCTAGTTTTTCCTTCAGATATGAAATCTGAAGTTGCTGATCATTGACCCTGTTTTGTAAGGTAGTCACCTGAGATTCCAAGTGGCTAACCTTAGAGACTAAATAGGTGCATGTTTTTGACAATTTCTGCACCTTTAGTCTCAAGTTCCCCATCTTCATCAGAAGAATCACTGGGATGAGATGATTGGACCAAAGTCCTCTCGCTCACCACCAGCTTGAGTTTCTTGGCTGCTGGTTTTCCTCTGCTCACTGGCAGCCTCAGTTGAGATGCCAGAGGCAGAGTTGCCATGGTTGAGGTCTAAATGATGTAATCACTTTCAAAAGTGAGAGCCTCTTCCATATGGACATCCGAACTAGTTCAGAAGTGTCCACCTCAGTAATAGGTGACTGATGTGGGATAGACTGAGGAGAGTCAGAGGTACTCGTCTCTCTTTGAGTAGGGGATGAGAAGAGAGACTCATGGTACACACCGAATCCTAAGTCTTCATCAGTATAGAAGGATAGGTTGGGAATTGGTTGGTTGAGATCCAAAGGCTGGGGATGGTAGCTGTCCCCTGAAGGTTGTTCACTTGAGTGTTGAGACTCAGAGTGAGGCTTAAGGCTGTTGGGCTAGTGAGCTCATCAGTGTGAGCATGAGGAACCTCATCACTGATTCTTGAAACAATGGGAGTGGTCTGCTCCTCAGGAGAAGTGGGAGCTCCAGTATCTACTTCTTCCTGTATTGGTGAGTATATGGGGGCCTCCACAGACTGAATAGTCTGAGCAGGGGTTTGTTTGGATTTTCTTTGGTAGGTGATGGATATTTGAGGTTGTGTAGAGGGTTGGAGAGCAGTAGGTGTGGGTTCAACACTAGCTTGGACTGCTAGGTTGTCACCTTGAGCAATGAGCTCTAACATTTTTGGGACTAGGGCTGTTTCTACCCCTGAGACAGTTGGCTTCTTCATAATTTTAAAGATGTCGGGCTTCATCTGTCCCAATTTAAGAATATTACTTGTTTCCCTCAACTGTGAGCCCAGTTCACAGTTGAGAATGTGTTGAACATATCTAGGAAACATGTAGTATTCTAAGGAGTCTAAGTTTGCAAGTAAATTAGTGTAAACAAATTGTGAATACCTGAACTTGACCCCCTGAATCATTCCATTAACTATAAAGGAGAGATCCTCAAGAATCTGATCCCATCCACCATGCTTGTTTGATAAGCTGTGGATAACCACATGGAGCAGGTATTTCCACTGGGATGAGACCTTCCCTTTCCTGAAGGTCTTTACAGAGAAATCTCCTTCATAGCCCATCTGCTCGAAGGAATGATTAACCGCTTCCTTTGGGAAGAACACTTCACCTTCTTCATCATCCAGCTGAAGATGTCGGTTGATGATGGCCGGAGTGATGAAGATTGTTCTCCCCTGCACTGTGGCAGACAGTGCCTTCTCCCCATCCATAATGACCTCTTGGCAGGTCTTCCAGAATTCAAGCAAGTGATCCTCATATAGAGGAGGATCAATGGTTAGGGAGGTGAAGTAGTGAGACAAAGACAAGAAACGGCAAACCTCTGAGAAATGAGGATCTTTGTCAGAGCATAACAGAGCAACCTGATTGTGTTGTCTGTGTAGCTGCATGGCAAAGTTAGGATCATTTCTGTGAGCAAGGTCAGCCATTGTGAGGTAGCTCAGAGACGAAGAGAAAAAATGGGAAAGAAATTTCAGAGAGAAAGCTTTGGGTTTTAGGTTTGGAAGAAAAGCAGATGATAGAAGAGGGGGAAAACCGTTGGGTTTATTTGAGAGAGAAGGATTTCAGATAAAGTTTAATGAAAGAGGATAAACTTTGAAATCCGTATGTCGGTCCCACCTCTGAAAAAGTAGTTTACCTTTTTGCTCAAAAAGTAGTTTTCTTGGAATTCGAAAAGCTTCCGAAGGTATTTGTCTTCGGAAGTTTTGATTGAAAAAGCTTCCGAAGCTAAAATGGCTTCGGAAGAATTTTCCTGAGAGTCTTGAAGATTTATGCTTCGGAAGAGAAATAAACTCTTGGATGCTTTGTATAAGAATGAACAAAGCTTCCGAAGGTAATTTTGCTTCGGAAGGAAAAAGTCCTTAAAAATGAATAAGTGTCTAAGTTAAGAATTTTAAGCTTCGGAAGATAAATTTTGACTTCTTCCGAAGGTAAAATCTCTTAGACAGTCATTTATTTTGAAGACATATTTTTCTTCCGAAGGTAAAACGTTATCTTCCGAAGTATCAGAAAATTTTCAAGAATCTAAGGAAAGTCTTCAAAAAGAGTTTTACATTCAAAGAAAACATGAGCTTATGAAAGTGATGAACTAGACAACTTAGGACACACATATTTTTTAAGAAGAAATAATTAGAATTAGTTTTAAGAAAAAGTCTACTCAAAGTTAATCATCCCAATAGCTGATATCAGATACTTAAATCTCTGTTCATCAAAAGCTTTTGTGAACAGATCAGCATATTGTTCATCTGTGTGAACTTTGACTAGTTTAATTAATCCCTTTTCATAGTTATCTCTTATTAAATGATACCTGATGTTGATGTGTTTGGTCCTTGAGTGCTGCACAGGGTTCTCAGTGATAGAGATAGCACTATTGTTGTCTATGTGGATAGGAGTCTTTGAAGTTAAATCCATAGTCTAGCATCTGATTTTGAATCCAAAGCACTTGAGCACAGCAGCTTGCAGCAGCAATGTATTCAGCCTCAGCAGTTGATGCAGACACACAGGATTGTTTCTTGCATTGCCATGAGACAACCCTTCCACCAAGGAATTGACATCCCCCAGATGTAGACTTTGCAGTCATGTTGCAACCACCATAATCACTGTCTGTATAGGCATACAGATTGAAATTAGGATTCTTTGGATACCATAGACCAAGTGTTGAAGCACCTTTGAGGTATCTTAAAATCCTTTTCACAGTGATTAAGTGAGACATCTTAGGGTTTGCTTGATATCTTGCACAAATACATGTAGCAAACATGATATCAGGCCTGCTAGCTGTAAGATACATAAGAGACCCAATCATAGCCCTGTATAAGTGCTCATCTACACACTCCCCCTCAAGATCTGGACCAAGGGAGTGGTTTCTGGCTATGGGTGTCTTAGCAATCTTACAATCAGTCATGTTGAATCTCTTGAGTATATCTTGAACATACTTTGACTGACTTATGAAGATGCCATCTTCAACCTGCTTCACTTGAATTCCCAGAAAGAAGTTGAGTTCTCCCATTGAACTCATTTCAAATCTGTCTTTCATCAGCTTTTCAAAGTCTTTGCAGAGCTTTGAATTGGTTGAACCAAAGATGATGTCATCCACATATACTTGAACTAGCAGAATGTCTTTTCCTTGTCCTTTGATGAAGAGAGTTCCATCTATAGTACCTCTCCTGTATCCATGTTTACAGAGATACTCAGACAGTGTCTCATACCACTTCCTGGGTGCCTGATGCAGCCCATAAAGAGCTTTGTCAAGCTTGCAGACATAATCAGGATGATCAGGATCTACAAAACCAGGTGGTTGTTTGACATAAACCTCCTCATCAATCACTCCATATAAGAAAGCACACTTTACATCAAGTTGATAGACTTTGAAATTCTTGGTATGCAGCAAATGCCAGGATATCCTAACAGCTTCTAGTCTTGCTACAGGAGCAAAGACATCAGTGTAATCAATCCCTTCTTCTTGTGTGTATCCTTGAACAACTAGTCTTGCCTTGTTCTTGATGATGATTCCTCTATCATCCTTCTTATTCCTAAAAACCCATTTGGTTCCAATGGTAGTCTTCCCATGAGGAAGAGGACAAAGGTTCCAAACTTTCTGCCTTTTGAATTGAAGCAGCTCTTGTTGCATAGCTTCAACCCAACTTCCATCCTTTAGAGCCTCCTCAACTTTCTTTGGCTCTAACTGGGATAGAAAACAAGAGTGAAGACAAACATTTGCTTCATGGGTTTGCCCTCTTGTCTTTACCCCGGAGATAACATCTCCAATGATGTTTGTGGTAGGATGAGACTTGTGGATCCTTAGCTGAGGGATCACAGCAAGTTGCTGAGATAGATCCAAATTTGAGAAATTTAGATCTGGTCTTGAAGATTGATCCTCCACATTATCACACTTATCAAGATTAACTTGATCCAATGAGTGTGTGACATCATTGATGTTGTCATCTATGGTATGGTTATTAGCATCAAGAAATTCTTGATCACTATCACCATCACCATTGTTGTCTTCTGCAATTGAGGTGTCTTTATCTGGTTGAGAAGCCTCTGAGCTGGAATTTGAAGGCATGCCAGATGTATCAGCTGGATTTGTCATTGTTGTGCTGATAGAAACCTCATTTGCTGAAGTAGTTTCAACTGGAGCTGAAGGTGTGTGAGTTGAAGGTCTTCCTAGCTCAAATCTTGGATCAGGATCACCTGTATTTAAATTTTCTGCAGATCCTGAAACATGCTCACAAGATTTATTAAAACAGTTGGTAACTAAATCAAGATCAAATAGCCAATCCGGACCAGAACCAGCCACACTGGGTGTGTGCTCATTGAAAGTCACATTGGCTGACTCCTCAATAATTCTAGTTCTGAGATTGTATACTCTATAAGCTTTAGCTTGGGAAGAGTATCCAATGAAGTGTCCATCGTCTGATTTCTCAGCAAACTTGGCAACTTGATCTTTGGTATTCAAGATGGTGCAGGGACATCCAAATGACCTGAGAAAACCAATGAAAGGTTTCCTCTTGTGCCAAAGTTCATAAGGAGTCTTACCATGTGTCTTAACTACTAAAACTCTGTTTTGCACATAGCAAGCAGTATTAACTGCCTCTGCCCAGAAGGTGATAGGCAGTTTAGAGTCAGACAACATAGTTCTTGCAGCTTCAATAAGTGTCCTGTTTCTCCTCTCAGCAACTCCGTTTTGCTGAGGAGTCCTGGGAGCACTGTATTGTCTTGTAATACCCTTTTCATCACAAAATGTATCAAGGATTTGGTTCTTGAATTCAGTTCCTTGATCACATCTTATGGTTTTGACCTTGTGATCACATTGATTCTCAATCTTTAAGATGAAATTCTTTAGAATCTCAGGAGTCTCATCTTTAGTTCTAAGGAAGAAGACCCAAGTGAATCTTGTAAAATCATCTGTGATCACTAGACAGTATAAGGTCCTTCCTAAACTCATTACACTGGTGGGGCCAAAGAGATCCATATGTAACAAGTGTAGGGGTGTAGTGATGGAGTTCATTTCCTTAGGCTTATGGATGCCTTATGTTGCTTCCCTTTCAGGCATGCAACACAATGATCATCACTTGTAAACTCTTTCTTTGGCATTCCAGTTACCAGATCATGCTTAATCAATTTATTCATGTTTTTAAAGTTTACATGGCACATTCTTTTATGCCATAGGAAAGACTCATCACTATTGGCTTTAGATAGAAAGCATGAAACTTCTCCAGAGGGAGATGTTTCTTGCAAATCCATCTTGTACATGTTCCCTTTCCTAGGGGCTCTGAGCAGGATGTGCTCATGAGGAATGACCACACCAGGCTTGAGAACAATGCACTCATGCTCAGTAAAGAGCATGTTATGTCTTTGATCACAAAATTGGGATACACTCAGAAGATTGTACCCAAGCTCCTTAACAAAGTTTACCTTTTCAATGCTGAGCTTACCATTTGTGACCTTGCCCCTTCCAGAAATGTAACCACCTTCATCTCCTCCAAAAGCAACTGGTCCTCCATCAATTCTCTCAAAATTATGGAGTAGAGACCTATTGCCTGTCATGTGCCTGGAACAGCCACTGTCAATTATCCAGACGTTTCCGTTTGTCTTGAGCTGTTCCTGCACAAAGAAAATGATTAGTTACATTTGGAAACCCAAGCCGTACTTGTCTTGGGCTCAGTAAGTGTAATAGAAGGTAATGCAACAGTAATAGATCCTATGGTTGTACTGTGAGGATCTTCAGCTATTGTTGATGGAGAAATTTCAGTCATTTGGTCTTTTTTAGACTTCCACACCACCTTTGGACTCTTGGACTTGACCTTCAAAACCTTTGAAGCTTTTGGAACTTCACAGGTTTTGATGACTGAACCTTCGGAAGATTCTGCAGTCACTGCAGCAGACTTCAGTGCTTCGGAAGAACTCCTTTCTTCCGAGACCAATTTTACTTCCGAAGGTAATTTTCCATTTACCTTCTTCTTTGATTTGGAGCTTCCGAAGGAAACAGACTTTCCTTCCGAAGCTTGAGACTTCTTGAGATTCTTTGAAGTCTTTGTATTGGTCATGTGGATGGTACTTCTAGGATTGTATGGGCAATCCTTAGCAATGTGAGAAGTATTTTCACACATGACACATAACATTTTCTTCTTCAAAAGAGTCTCCTTTTGAGAGCAAGACTGGCTTTGGTCACATCCCTTCTCCACCTTCATCTTGGTAGATGCTGAGACAGTTCTTTTGGGCTGTGAACTGTTCTTGGAGTTTGATGGTCCAGGCTGTGCAGCAGTGGTACACAGCAGCTCAGTCTTCTTCTTTGCTCTGAGATGATTTGAACATGAACCAGGACTCTTAGATGAGGAGTCTTGGTTGATGTCTTCAGTCCTTACTACTTTGAAACCTACAGAGATAAAAACTTGTTTCTGCTTAGCATCAAAAGTAGCCTTGATTTCTTGAGCCTTCTTTGCTTTCCTTTTGCTCTTCCTGATCAAGTTCTTCTTTTGGACTTGGTCATCACAGATGATTTCTTCTCCTCAGAAGGATAGTGGCCCTTGGAAGAATCCTCTTCTTCACTCTTCTCAGAGGAATTCTTCACTATCACTTCTTCATCATCCTCACTTATAGGATCTATGAGAGGAAGCTCATCTTCACAAGTTCCACACCTAGGATATCTTACAGACAAGATTGTGTGTGGAGGAGCTATCTCATTTGATCCTAGTCCCTGTCTATTTTGATAGCACACTTTGTTATGCAGGGATGAGGATATCATGTTTTTGAAGGTCTCTTCTTCAAGAACACTTTTCTCTGCCTTGGCTTTGCTGATCACAAGCTCAGCCTGGCACTCAGTCAATTTAGTTATGAGATCTTGGATCTGAGTTCTAAAATCTGTATGTTCATGTTTTAGTACTGAAATGGTTTTCTCCAAATCTTCTATTTTTAACTTGTAATCATTTTCAGACTTTCTAAAATCAGATTTTAATATGTTTAATGACTCAAGATCGGATCTCATCTCTAAGTTGTAGGACCTGTATCTATTCACTTTAGCAATGCATTCAGGAGTACAGAGATGTTCCAATACCTTGGCTTCATCATGGTCAGCCATCAGTGCTTGGTTTGGAGAAGCATCTTCCACCTGAAAACTCCAGTCAAAGCCTCCTTCTTCAACAGCAACAGCAGCATGTTGCTTAGGCTTCTCAGACTGAGGAGCTTTGTCAGTGTAGTTTGGTCTGGGTGGTGTTTGGCCCCCATTTGCTTTAGGTGCCTTACACTCCCTAGCAAAGTGACCCATAAGGTTACAGTTGTAACACTTAACTTTGCTTTTATCCAGCCCAAACTTTCCACTGGTAGCATTGCTTGGAAATCTTCTTCCTGTTCTCTTGTAGAACTTCTTGGCTCTGTGAGTGAGGAGAGCCATCTGCTGAACTATCTCCATGTATTCCAGGTCATCTGGATGAATACAGTCCAGGTCTTCAAGAGTGAAGAGATAATTCCCACAGCTTTCATCAGTAGACACAAAGGCTTGAGAAGAACTTGTCTCTTGGAATGGACTTCCTTGAGTAAAGTTTTCCCTTGGTGTCTCCGGGAAGGTGATGAAAGGACCCTTTTGTGAGTTGTCAGGGTAGCATATGAGATGATGTTGGGGTTCTATGCTGTCCCTTTCAACCACATGAAGGGCTGAACCCATTTGATTGTTGGAGTTGCCAGATGAACCTTGTATGTTCATCTCCATCTGGTATCCACTGAGAATCCCATATAACTCTGTCAGAGTAAGAGTTTTAAGGTTCTCAGTCCTCTTGATCACCACACAATGTGTGTCCATTGCCTAGGAAGTGAGGACATGAACTTCCTTACAATGTCTCTGTTCTCAAGAGGAACTCCTCCATCCACTAGGGTATCCACAATCTCAACATACCTGAAGTATTGTTGGGTCATGGTTTCACCTGCTTTAAAGGTGAAATTTTCAAACTGCTGCTTCAGAAGATCTTTCTTGTTCTCCTTGGCTTCAGAGGAGCCTTCATACATCAGCTTCAGTGCATCCCACAGCTGTTTAGCTGTTTTGCACTTCTTAAAACCTCTGTATACAGAGTTTGGGAGAGCAGTCTGAAGAGCAGTCATGGCCTTCCTGTCAATCTCTACTCTTTTTCTATCTTCATCTGAGTAGTTGGCCATATCTTTAGGAATCATACCAGCACCAGTAGCAGAGGGGGTGCTGGGTATGAAAGGTCCATTTTCAACAGATTCCCACATTCTTGAGTCAAGAGACCTGATGAAGCCTTCCATCCTCATGCACCAGGTGTCAAAATCATCAAGAGTGATCAGTGGGGATTTGTTCATGGTTCCAGTCTCCATATCAGTCTTTGAGATGGAAGCCATTTGAAGAGTTTAGTTTTTGTGTGTGTGAGGGATCTTAAGATGGTTAGATCTTATATCAAGAGCCTGAAAGCTCTGATACCAATTGCAGGATCGTTTAAGGGTTTGAACACAATTACAACACAACAACACAATGAGGAGATTATCTAAACTCTAATCAAACAGTAAACTGGGTTAACCAAAAGTGATACAAAGAACACAAGTAAAGCAAGAGACAGAACAGGAGAATATGGTTTTCAAGGATGCAGTATATTGCTTTCTCAAGTTCTTTTACAAGTGTTACAAAGTATGTTAAAGATACAAGAAACTTGAAATACTTATACTACAACCTACAGCCGGCTATACTATGAAAGCCAGCTGGATACAATTGACTAGACACTAACAAAATCAATTGTAGAATCAAAAGGCATATCTGCCTTTTGACCTTGTGACTATGACATGCCATAGCTCACATCCTTATACATTACAAAAAGGATAAAGTACATAAAGTGGAAAGTTTCAGACTCAAGACCTCAATGTACAGTTACCAAAAGCATGGACCTTTTCACCAACTCTTGTAAGTTGGTGACTTATCAGAGACGCAGCGGAAAAGGTGCTTTATGGAACAGTACATCAGATAAAGCATGTGTACTAAAAGTCTTCGGAAGAAATCTGTCTTCATAGGGTGAAGCTTCGGAAGACTTTGTCTCTTGAAGCTTCGGAAGACTTCATGTTTGGCTTCGGAAGATATTGGTCTTGACTTCGGAAGATTTTACACTTAGAATGTTTTCTAATGTATTGTGTAAAACTTCCGAAGCATTCTTCACTTCAGTACTTAGTGCATGTTGCTCAGACACTTTGGATGTTTTGGGTTGCATCAGACTTAAGGAATCCTTACAACCTTTTAGTGGTGTTGTTTGTTACCAAAACCTTTTCCCCACCTCTTCATCTGCGCGCACACAGACGCGGGAAGAGGTTTTGAGTGCGTAGAGTGTTTGTTTTTTGGAAGACGTTTCATTAAAAATGTCTTCCTGAGGTCTGCATAGAGAAGATGTGGACCTATGACTTCTGAGATCTTCTAACCTCTTCTCACCTCCCCCCACCTCCCCTACCTCCCCCATCGGCCGCCCCACCTCCCCTACTGGTCGGACCATCGCCGCCCTACCTCCCCACCGGCCGGACCACCACCGCCCCACCACCCCCACCGACCGGACCACCGCCGCCCTACCTCCCCCATTGACTGGACCATCGCTACCCCCGCCCTTCACCTGCCCTCGCCTTCCCCTCCCCCACATGTTCCGCCCCCATCCCATGTCGCCCGCCGACCGGCCTCCCCTCCCACAATGCCGCCGACCCCCTCCCCACACCTCACTCGCCAACCCCCTCCCCACACCTCACCCACCGGTTGCTTGTACGTATGGATGTGTATATATGTTGTATGTACGTATGGATGTGTGTGTGTGTGGTAAAAGTCTAAGGAAACAAGTGTTAAAAATAGGTTAATTTAATAGGTTTAAAAAATAGGTTTAATTTAATTACATAATACTTTTTAACCATTCTGCAGTTGTTAAAAACAAACAGTCTTTTTCTTATAGACTGCAGACGTTTGGTCCACCTCTTCTGCTATAGATGCCTGCAGATGTGGTCCGCATACTACAGACGTTTTACTGCAAAAAAAAAAAACAACACCTTCCTCTCCATCGTAGCTTCATATTCTCTTTAACATATTGTTGTAATTTAATAACATTAACAGGTGCTAAACCAACATCTAAATTTGTTTTTGGTATTCTAAAGTGAAAGTAGAGTTTTTTCTTTAAGTGATTCAAACCTAGTTCATCCACCATAGAACTAATTCCTTGCACCAAATCCTTATTAATATACAAATAATCGACAAATCTAACACTACCATATGAATATTTTCTTGCTGGGAAATTCCTAAACACCCCACCATAATGAATCTTTAGAGAAGACAAGCCGGGGATGTCCATCTGAACATCAAACATAACACATTCAAAGATAGGTTGGGTTAGGGTTTATAAAATCACAGGTTTCTTATACCAAAATTAATATGAAAAAAAGATAAAACTTATCATAAAGCTCCTTAGGTAACAATTCATTTTTTGATTGTGTTAGAATCCAACTCATATTGACTATTAGAACTTGAAGATTGTAAGAAGATGAGTTCGATGGTGATGTTGCAGGTTGTCAATGAGGAAGATGCTTGTTCTTCGATGGGGATAATGTTGATCAAAGAAGTCAACGTTCACAAGGAATGCAGGAGGTTGATGTATGAAATTGAATTTCATATTATATTTTATTAGGGTTTAAAACTTAAAAAGACAAAAGCCTTCACATGAATAACACTGACAACTATTTTCGTTAAAACTAACGGAACACTAACAGTTTGCAATAAAAGTTTGGATTAAATTTGCATTTTTTCTTCATGGGACTAAACTTGCAATTGACCAAACCAGAGGGACTAACTTTGCAATTTTCTCTATTTTATTTAAAAAATAATATAGCGGTAAACATTGTTAAAATAATATAAATAAAAAAACTAAAGCATGTCAACCTTCGAATATGCCTTATCAATCTAAATACAATCCATTTAGCTAATTTGGCTTGTATCCATCGTAAACAAAACCTAAATCTACAAAAAATTTATACTGTATTAATTTAATTTTTAAAACTGTAACATACACACTATCTAGAACAAAATAGAATATAAGGGTTGCAAATGAACCGAACGAACACGAACAAGGACTTGTTCTTGTTCGTTTATTAAGAAAATAAATTTTCATTGTTCACTAACACATGCTGAATGAGCTTTTTGTTCGTGTTCGTTCATTGAAAAGATAAACATGTTTATAAATTGTTAATGAAAATTTACTGAACGTAAACAAAAACAAACATGGGCAAACGAACACAAACAATGTTCATAAACATAAAATAAACTCAAACAAAAAGTTCCTAAACACCAAAAATATAAGCGATCATATATTCATTCTTTAATAAAATCACAAACATTACACAAAATTCATTAAATATAAATAATACTTACAATAATTATCATAAACCAAACTTTTAAGTGAATGAACATAAACGAACCTACACGAGCATAAATGAACGAACACATCCTCTATTTATGTTCATTTGTTTAGCTAAACAAACTGAAATTTCTTGTTCGTGTTCGCTTATTAATTAAACGAACGGACATAAATAAACTTCTCATCAAATGATTCACGGACTATTTGTTAAACGTTCGGTTCGTTTGCAACAATACAAAACTACATAATTTGAGATAAATTGTCATCCCAACGACCTTGAACCCATAATATTAGGTTAAGATGACAATATCTATTTATCACTACAAAATACAAGCACCCCACTCCTATAATGGTTGTATACCATGACAAAAGTTTTTATTACAACCCCTATTATTATCTTACAAAACTACAAAATAACCGAGTTTGTAGAGCCTACAAAAACCCGTTTGCATTTGTTGGCTTCCATCCATCTATGATTGTTGGTCTTGTAACTTTCGTTCCTTTTACTCTCACAAAACTAGGGGTGCAAGTGAACAGGGCCGAGCTTAGGCTCGAGCTCGACTCGTGATGATTTAGAAAAGCTAGAGCTCAAACTCCGTTCGTTTCAAGCTTTATTTTAAAACTCGAGCTCGGCTCGGCAAATACTTTTTCAAGCTCGAGCTCGACTCAATAAATACTTTTTCAAACTTAAGCTCTGCTTGGGCTTAGCTTGTGTATTTATTTATATATTGTTTTCAAGATTTTTATATTTAATTTTGATATATATGTATAATTATATATTTTATATTTAATATACTTATTTTATATTATTTTTTTATCATAACTTTATATATAATAAATATTATTTATATAATATTTATAAATTAAATAAAAATTAAAAGCTCGTTAAAACTAGTTCGATACGTGAAGCTCGGGCTCTGTTCGATAATTAAATAATTAAATGAGCCTTTTTTTTAACTAAAGCTCAGCTCATTTCATATTTTATAAATATGATCTCGAATCTCTCACGAATCGACGCCCCAACACAAAACCACCGAAAGACACTGATTGTTTGATTTGAAGAAAAAAGTGTAAATAATAAAAATATAAAGAAAACCCTTCTCTTCACTCTCTTCAGGTATCTTTATCTTCCCATTTCTTCTTGCACTCTTTCTCTCTCCATATTCAATCTTCTAACAAGAAAGCATCCCAGAAAGATATACATACAGATTCATATATTTATGTTCAAAGGTTCGAATTTTTATGGATCTACAGATCTAACTCATCCAAACCCACATGGGTTTGCTCTAATCTCTTTCGGATCTCCATCTTTTCATTGATTGATTCAGTAGCTTACCAGAAAGCATACATTGGAAATAAACCCTAATTTCAACTGTAGGTCTTCAATCTTTTTTCTTTAGGTGTTGCTTGTTTGATTGACCTTGTTTGACCTTTAATTTTGCATACCCTTTTGAAGATCTACCTTAATTAGGCTATGAACATATGATTTAAAGCTTCGTGTTCTTATTTCAGTGTAGGATGTTTTGTTGATTCGTACTGTTTTTGAATATAGGTTCTGATTGTTTATGGTATGCAGGAATTTGGGGATCAAAAAGATTGTAGCTTGTGTGGAGATTTAGTTTTGTATAGCGTTCTTTGCATCCAGTTGTGGATGTTGAGAATTTGGTTGTAAGCTGTGGTGAGAATTGAGATGAGGGATGTTATCAACATTGATAAACTTTCTAAAGGCCTGTTGGCTACCATCAGACCGGTTTTCTTATTCGGGTTCTGATGCAACCGGCCGGCAGGATGGTCTTCTGTGGTATAAAGATATCGGTCAACACTTGGCCGGTGAGTTCTCAATGGCAGTGGTTCAAGCCAATATGTTGCTTGAGGATCAAAGTCAGATTGAATCAGGTCCTTTGAGCTATCTTGATTCGGGTCCATATGGGACGTTTATTGGAGTTTATGATGGTCATGGTGGGCCGGAAACCTCGCGTTATATCAATGATAATATTTTTCAGAATCTTAAAAGTGAGTCAATTGAACCTGTGTTTAACAACCAGTTTTTATCCTGTTAAATTTGATATGAATTTCATGATCTGAATTGTGGTTTTCTGATTTTGTAGGGTTTAGTACAGAACAGCAGACTATGTCGTTGGAGGTTATACAAAAGGCATTTCAAGCAACAGAAGAAGGGTTTTTGTCGATTGTTGCAAGACAATGGACGGTGAAACCGCAATTGGCTGCTGTTGGATCTTGTTGTTTGGTTAGTGTAATTTGTAATGGGACTCTTTACATTGCAAATGCTGGTGATTCACGTGCTGTTTTGGGGAGGGCGGTTAAGGCTACTGGGGAGATTATTGCAATTCAATTGTCGACGGAACATAATGCAAGCATAGAGTCTGTTAGGCAAGAACTTCATAGTTTGCATCCTGATGATCCTCAAATTGTAGTTTTGAAACATAACGTGTGGCGTGTGAAGGGCCTCATACAGGTATTGATCTTGCTGTCTAAGTTCATGTTTATGTTAACACACTAGGTCCAATAATGTGTTATATGTCTCATGTTTGACAAAACCACACCTAATAGGGTGAATTGTTTGTTGTACGTGTTCCATTGGCTATATACAAATGTTGGTTCAAACTTAGAACTTTTTGCTTATCAGGAGCGAGTTTCAATACTTGTCTAAGCCGGAAGCCAGATTGAAAAGAATGTAAATGATAATATGTTATTGGCATTTAGGATCAAGCAAAAGGTTATTCTGAGGAAGTTGACTTTTGTACTGATTGACTACTTAGACTTGAAAAGACATTGGTTATTCACATACCACATCCATAAGATGAAACATTTGCCACCCACTTGAGCAATACGCAAAGTGGCATTTGAGCTAGGTACTCGTAGACTTAAGATGGTACCAACATTTTGAGCAAAGCCTAACTCATCGGTCAAAAGAGGTTGGGGAGGTTTGAAATGGGCCTGGTCGGATTGACCTACTTATACTTTTTTATTCATTTTATTTGTTTTTGATAGATAATAATGTGTTATCTATGATTACGAAAACAGTATTATTTCAGTAAGAATCTGCACACTTGAATAAGGCAATTTAGATGGTTGCATTCGTTAAAAACAAACTCTCACCACTTGTTAAACTGTTTGATCCATTTGACCACTTCTCTTGGAGCTAGTTGTTTTTTAGGTTTAACCCTTTTGATATACTGAGATGAAACACAAGCTCACTGATCCATTAGTAAGGAACGGGTTGTAATTGTCACCTTTACCTACTATGCTAATTGTATGAATCTGTTGACTAATGTTCTCTTCTCAATATTTCTTTCTTCACTTTTTGTATCTCCAATTTGGTTTTCTTTGACTTCTGAACTGTAATCCTTGTTTGTCATTAATACTAAACACTGTCATTTAAAATCCCCATTAGTACACCCCATCATAATATTTGCTTCTTTTTATCACTGTAACATTCGTGCATTATATAATCACCTTGGTTTAATAATGACTGCCTGAGGCACTAGGCATCAGATATGTTTTGGATGTCAGCTTTAAAGGATAGGAAGCGGCATTATCGTCAAGCAACCTGAGGCAGTCACTTTTTGCCCAAGTTGACACTTCTGTTGACATATAATATTTTGTTTCTTTTTATATTATTAAATTGTGTATTTCTTTTATTATCTTGTTTTTGGGTGTTTAAGGATTACTAAGGTAGAAAATATTTTCTGGAACTAATCAGTTAATATGCTATGAATTTCTGGTTCCTTACACATACACAAGGCTAGCGCCTTTACTTCATTCTGCGGTTTCTAGGATCATAAGCGCCTTGGAGGGGCTAGCAGATATTTTTTAAAACAAAGATCATCACTTTTTTTTACCTTAAAATATTCAAAATGATGTTATCAAGTTGTTTCCATGACAATTTTCGTTATAACACGGACTTCTATATTTTTGAAATTCTGTTGCAGATATCTAGATCTATAGGTGATGTATACCTTAAAAAAGCAGAATTTAACAGGGAACCCTTAGTTGCAAAATTTCGGCTTCGTGACCCCATTCGAAGGCCATATTGAGTGCAGACCCATCTGTATCTATGCATGAGATTCAACCAGAAGACCGCTTTCTCATATTGGCATCTGATGGACTTTGGAGCACCTTAGCAATCAGGAAGCTGTTGATATAGTGCAAAATCATCCTAATAATGTAAGCATCTTTCTTCATTAAATTTGTCATCTATCTATTTTTTTATTTATGTGTAGCCTTTGCAACAAACTCAGTTTTTCTTTTTCTTTTATTTATTAGGTTATAATAGATTTCCATCTGTATCACTCACTCGTTTTGGAAATTAGTGCTACCTATTTGTTTTTTTATGTAAGTGGAAAAATTGCCGGGTGGGGTCGTGGGTAAAGTGGTCCACACTATTTAGGGTCCAACTAGATAAAATTTAAGGACTGGCCAAAGTGGGTCGGGTTAGATTGTACTGGCTTTGTCCATTTTCTATTTCATAAATGATTGATGTATTAAGTTTGGTTACATAAACTATACTTCAGGGAAATTTAAACTAGTCAGCCTGGTTGAGCTAAGTCAGTTTTACTAATCTGACCATTTGTGAATAGATAATGACCCAAGTTGGTCTGTTTACTCATAAACTGAAAATTAACACATCTATGTATAAGGCGGGAGGTTTACTAATGAGTCAAATGGTACAATTCACTCTCAAAGTGTGGGTCACCCATGTTGGCTGTTATACCAATCTATCATGAGCCAATTGAATGAGTCGTTGGGAGATGTTTGCATTTTGTTTCACTTTATTTTCCTTAGCACGAAACGTAAAACGATGTAGTGAGTTTTGTGGAGGAAAACTGAACACCATAATAGATATCATTTGCCAAATTTTAAATCCCAGCTACATGTTTAGATGCTTATTACAATAGAAGATCAACCACATTTGGAACTTCTATTACAACTTTCCATCAATACACTAATTTTTGTAAATAATGCTCTGATAAGTTGATTCCTACTTTTGTGATTACATTCAAGACTTGATCCCCATCATACTAACGAACACATGACTATGAGACTTATTCCTGCTGGTATAAGTTAATGTGGGTGGGAATTTCAAAATCATGGAAACCTGAAGTTCGCTTGTAGCGGTTAAAAAACATAGCAGTGGTCGAATCGTGGATATAAAGATGGTTGCTATGGTTGAGTAATTTGGTTGAATATTCAAAGAAGCAACCAATTGGTATGCGATGTATAGGTGGTCTTAAATACACATTTAATGGTTTTAGTTTTCATATATTTTTCTAAGATTCTTTAAATTTTCACTTGGTAAATTAAGATGTCATAATACTGTTTTTCCAAGTAAAAATGCAATGAACCTTGAAAATTAGTTTCCATCACTGTAACCACTAATGTGTATCTAGGACGTCTTTATCTTGCATTCACTTAGAATCCTTATGCACTACCAATAGCAGCCACCTTTATCTCCTAAGGATCATCCTTACTATGAATTCTCCATCATGAACCCTGTGAATAAACATAAAGTTTCCCATGAACATGAAATTTCAACAAAACATAGTCTCAGATCAATAGAATAAGCGTTGCACATGTCACGTACTCCCTTGATTATGATGTTGTAGAACTCCTGTTGTAAGGAAGACTGTAGAAGTAAGTTTATTGTCTGTTATAGGAGTTAAAATGTCCGAAGTGGATGGTGTACTTGAAAGGAAGAGAAATGGGTTAATTTTCTGTTATAACAAGAACCTAAGCATGTATGTAACGAGGGGGCTAACTAACTTCTTGAGAGCCATATTGATTAGGATGTTTAGTTTTTCCCAAATGGAACTTCGATCTATATTTCTTGCTAAAGTAGGTCGAAAGAAAAGGTGTGAGATAGTGAGAGCTTGACCATTCTTGGTGAATTCAAGAGATCCGCAAGACTCACTTGGTTATCCATGCTTTGAGTAGATTGGTCTGAGTTTTGAGGGACTCAAGATCAAACTATGATCATGGCTCAAATGTACATGTCAACCATAAGTAGAGAAAATGCACTTTCCACTTAAAGACAACATTCGGTTGGCATTTTACAAGCCAATGCTTATTATGGTATCATCTTTCTCAAAGATGAAGGAAAACTGTAGCCCCACACGAGGCATGATTTGACGAGTCATTTTTCAGCAATGTGTATTATATGCAAAAATGTATGTAGTCATTTATTCTATATTATTGATTATTGTTTTTACATGTTATCATATACATTACAAAATCTTAACTTGCTTTATTGATAAAGTTAGATCCTTGTTTTAAATTATATTCTTATGTAATTATATTCTATATATCAGTTACCTGTTAACATAAGAAAAAGGGCAATGCAATTCGTTAGTGGGTTAACCCAACCCATTCTGCTGCTACCTAAAAATGCCTGTTTTTCTTTTAGATTAATCTTCCTGTTTATATATTAATGGGTCAAATTGCCGCCTCTATACTCTGCTAACGTCAAGTTATACACTCGAATCGTAGAGGTTCATAATAGGTATTTCACCTGCATATTGGTGCCAAAAACTGAAGAATTTGTTGGTTTCTGTGATACAGGGAAGTGCAAGAAGGCTAGTGAAAGCAGCATTACAAGAGGCTGCAAAGAAGAGAGAAATGAGGTATTCAGATCTCAAGAAAATCGAAAGGGGAGTAAGACGTCATTTTCACGATGACATCACCGTGGTAGTTGTATTTCTAGACTCAAATCTAGTGAGTAAAGCTAGCTCATGCAGGGGCCCCACTTTGTCTCTAAGAGGGGGCGGTGTCAACCTCCCGGCAAAAACATTGCCACCACTATCAACTACCACGGGCCTCAATAGCACTACCACCTGAGTCGTCAGTCAGTTTTTTTATCAGTGTTTAGTTTTAATTCTTTTATGTACAAGGTAACAATTTAACTCGAACCCGTCTGTTTGGTTTCTTGGGAGATAAAGAACGAAAATGGTAGAATCTGAGAAAACGGTAGAATCTTGACTCTTTGAGTTCTGTCATTACTGTGTAAATGCTGTTAAACCATGTTAGAAATTCAGAATCTTTTTCCTATTTGTTGATAATTTGTAAGATTTGCGTCATCTCTGCTGTCGTGAAAGACGTCAAAATTCCTTTTTTTAGGAAGTGTTAAAGGTAAACTTGACCATTGATGTTTGGCCGGAAATGTAATGGTGGATGACGGGAGGTGCTGCCGATCTGTGGTGTCTTCATGATGGCGAAAGGTGTTAGCAGTAGCTACTTCAAATTATTACTATTACTATGAATCAATTTAAAAATCACCTAAAATGTAAATTAAATGACATTTAATATATTTAAAATAAATTACACATACATACATTTATTTTAGATAAATGACAAGTGTTTCATCATAATCCAATTCAATCCGATACCTTTACACCCGTATCAAAAGTTGTATGTTCTACCTTCGTGATTTGTTCTTTCCCACATCTATTAGTATCTACCTTAAATAAATGGATTTGAAGATGTAACAACTGACTATAAGGAGAAATGGGTTTTAATTGCTTTTTAATTAATGGGATTTCATATGCAAACCCAATATATGATAAAATGTAACCATATTAAACTTGAATTTTATAGGGATCGGCTTCTTCTATCCCAATCTAATCGCTATGTCAAACCAATAATCTCCCCCTCTCCCCTCATTCTAGTTCAGCCGAATCACACGATGGAGTCAGGGTGAGAGGGTGTGGATCGTGATGGTTAGGATTGAGATCGGTACCGCACCGGTCCCAACCGTTACCGGTACTGAAAATACCGATCCCGATTTTAGAGAGAAGTGGGTACCGAATACCGTACCGAAAATACCGGTTCGGTACCGGTCCGGAACCGGTATCAGTACTGGTTTTTTTGGTATAGTACCGGTTTTGTATCTCTTCATTTTTTCTATAGTTTAGTAATTGCACAAGTTATATATAAAGGTTGAAGTTTAAACGGTTTTTTAAATTTGATTTGATTTGTTTCAAATAAAAATTATCCAACATATGATTTAATTGAGTTGAGAAGCATAAACATACTTTTGAATAATGCGGGTGCAATACCAATTTTGAAACACCTAAGCACTCAGATACATGCAAATATGCAATTATAAAAGACAAACATAAACTTTTGAAGAAACCATGAAAACTTGTGGTGCTACTAATGAAAACTTCAAAATAATGCATTAGAGTATCTCCAAACATGAGCATAAACCATTCCAAATGCCATATCAAAATACTAAAAAAACGAACAAAACCAAAAGAAGATAATCTTCGTTTAATCATCGTTAATCGCCATGCATTATTCCTTTTCCTTTTTCGCTTTGTTTGCTTATAGCTTCTTCAATCTCTGCAGTAAAAAAACAAAACAAAGAAAGTTAACATATGCCATTAATATTGGGCTTTCAAATTATAAAAAAATCATATACATTACCTATTGCAATATCATCATCTTTAAGATATCATCTATGTCATCAACAATTGGTTTTCTCGATTTTCTCACCCAAATTTGAATTGCCAAGATATCTAACAAATATTCAAAGTTAATAAATATAAATAAGGTTACAACTTGAGAATAATAATACTTTTTTACCTCTAGCCATCCGCGATATGATCGGAATCGAATAGCATTTTGTTTCCACCACATAAGTATGTCGAAGCGCTTAGTAAAATACTTCTAGGCTCTTGTTGGTACCTCTTTAACTCGGTTTCTATTGCAATCGAGTTACTTTCTTTAACATTTAGATATTTCGCAAAAAAAAATCATTTCCTTCATTACCTTCCACATCTTCATTACGTGATTCTTGAGATGTTACATTATAATCAACTTTATCAAACTTTTCTTTGTATGTTTTAAACAAGCCATGCAATCTATTCTCAACCTCTACCACCATACCCGACACCTTCTCTTTAGGTTTTTCTTTTGACATAGGATTTTCCTTGGTAATCTCATACATATCCATCTTTGTAAAACAATGTTCAAGAAAAGATAATTTCATTGTAGGATCCAAGATAACTGCAAAATACATGAAGTCATTAAGCTTATCATACTTCCTCCAATACTTATCATATTCTCCCGCATTGAGCCCGCCATTATGCAAAACTGTAGGTTGACACCCCACTCACGTAGATGTTTGTCTACATCTAGGATTTCTCTAAAAAAGGTGCGCTAAAGGCTTTGAAGTTGCTGATACAAGGTCTGTTTTAATTTTGAACTTTTCTAGAAATTCAACAAACAATTTGCACACATCAAAATCTGCATATTCGGGCACCCTTTCTAAATCACGGAAATAGTTATGGTCTTCAAATTCATAAGCAACAAACACTTCCCTTAGATCAACAGCAATTTTCAACATCTCATAGGTAGAATTCCACCTAGTGAAACAATCACCACATAAAAACTTATCCGAGTCAATGTTCAAATCTTCCATGCATTTTTTGAACTTTTTTATTCTCTGTGTTGAATTTCTAAT
Source organism: Flaveria trinervia (assembly GCA_025506515.1). NCBI lineage: Eukaryota > Viridiplantae > Streptophyta > Magnoliopsida > Asterales > Asteraceae > Flaveria > Flaveria trinervia. The sequence goes on along the minus strand of CM046447.1, from coordinate 72,858,800 downwards.
ATACATAACCGCTTTACGCAAACATTCAACATGGTGGTTATGTTCCCATAATCCATCTTTCACAATTAGGTTTAAAATATATGCCATACACCTAACAGGAAAATGTTTCCCACTATCATACAAATTAGGTAACCTTTTCACCAAAAATGCAACCGCCTTATCATTACTAGATGCATTATCTATAGTCATGGTCATAACATTCTTTATTCCCCAACCATGAATACAATCTAACAATTCATGAGCCATATAATCCCCCTTGTGATTATCAACGGGTCTAAAGTTGTTAATACGTTTATGCATTACCCAATCATCATCTATAAAATGAGCTGTTACAACCATATAGTTCACCATTTGACATGATAATGTCCAAGTGTTGGTAGTCAAGTGAATAGCGTTGGTTGGTTTACTTAAATAAGCCTCTTTCCTCTACATAATATTTTCCAATATACTTAGATATTTTATGATGTGAAGGCAAATTAAACTTTCCATTTAACGAGTTGGTATACTCAACAAAAGCTGAATTTTTTAAAAGCTTAAAAGGTAGTTCAGCAACTACAAATAAGTCTAGCAAAGCTTTATTTATTCTAACCTCATCATGTTTCCAAACACTAACACTACCTTCCCCATTAGACTCTTTTTTAAACACTAATTTTTTTGTTTTTCTTAGCCAATACTATGGATTTAAATCACAAGAAGATAAGTGTTTATTAAGACCGCTCGTACCGTTTCTATTTGAATCGGCTTTAATTTTGTTTTGACAGAACTTGCATATTCCATACTTGCGCTTAACTCCATCAGCTTCTTCTATGAAAATCACATCATAGTACCTCCAACACTTTGCCCTCCCACCGGTTACTTTTTGAGCTTTACTTTGGGATCCCTCGACATTTGTTTCTTTTTTTCTTTTACAACTTTGTTTCACGTTACTCGGATCCAAATCATTATCAAGTTGGACAAAATGGGTCTCATCAAAAAATGTATCTTCTTCCTACACTAACAAACACAACGATACTTATATAAATTCATTTAACAAATATAAATATAATCAAAATAACCCAATAATGCTACTGTTTTATAATAAATATAGAAGCTACAGATTGATATATTCATATGCATACAAATTCATATGTAAACATATCTAAACTTCATCATCATACATTCACATGCTACAAATTCATCAATCATCATACTTACTTGAGTTGACTCCATATCTTTTGATGATGAATGCTTAAAGTTCAAAGTAGTAAAGACTAAATATATTTTCAATTAGTAGGGATCGGCCGATCACTAATGTTAAATGACTCTTGGTTGTGGTTGTGAATTAAAGAATTAATGTTAAAGAAGGTGGGATATGGGATATAATGATAGCAAAATAATGGATTAGAGTTGATATGGTATTATTATGATTATGGAATGGGATCTAAGTTTTGAAAAAACTTTTCAAATTCCCAACACCTCTAAACCGGTACTCAATCCCGAAATACCGAAAAAAATCACGTACCGTTATCAAATTTACCGGTACCGAAAACCTCCAAAATCTAAAACGATACCGGTACCGGTTTGGCTAGTTCGATACGGGGTCGGTAGAGAATCGGTACACGGGACCGGTATTCGGCAAAAAAATCTCATCCCTAGTAATGGTGGCGTGGTGGCTAATTGGTTGTGCTCATGGTGGAGTGTGTGGTGGTGTTGATGGGTTTCATGTATAGGTTTTTAAACTTTAAACGCAATGGGAGTTACACGAATTGATTTACGACTTATTTTAGAGTGTGTTTGGTATGCAAGAATCCAAATAAATTTCATGAAATTAAAATTTGAATTCTATTGGTTAGGAGGAATTTGTTGGAATTAAAATTTGAATTCAATCTTTAACGTGTTTGATTGCGAAAGAAATGAAATTGAAATTTGAAATAAATTCCCTCAATTTCCTTTAAATGAGGGATTTCAAAATCCTTCCAAAATTTAGAAGCTTTCAAATTCCACCGACCCCGCCACCGACTACCACCTACCACCCCCAACCTCCAAATGACACTACCGATGACCTTTGCTGACCCCGCCAACCTCCGACTGCCAATGCCCCGGACCTTGACCAACCCCAACGTCTGCCACCACCGACCTCCGACCTTAGCCACCAACTATTGCTGCCATTGCCGACTCCCGTAGGCGGCCACTGATTCTGACAGAGGACCACTGTTGATTGCTCAAAACCGTTTGACGCCCTGCCCGCCCGCTTGCGTTCTGCCCTCCCCCCGGGAAACCAATCCTGCTGTAACCGTTGTCGATAATTGACAATTGTTGTTAATCGTACGCGCCATCGACCACCGACTTTCGTCATTGAACGGCGTCAGTTTTAGACACACTCGCGACGTGTGTCGGTTTTCGACGATGTTCATAATCGGTGGGTGGCGATACCGGCAGGGTACAATTGATTATCGATGGCAGGTGCAATTGTTAGTCGCGATCGATTGTTGGTGGTGAGGGTAACACACGGTCGGTGGTATGTAGTGGTGGTGAGTCAGAGGAGGTTGCAGTTGGCAATGAGTGATAAATTATAATTTCTTTATGCGTGTTTTGTCATTAAATATATTTGGAATTTAAATTCATTTGATATATTTCAATTCTCTTGAATTCCAAATCATTTAGAAACATTGAATTCCAAATAAAATTCCTACAAATTCCAATTTCTAATTTCAATTCCAACACATTTCATGAACCAAACGTCACTTTAAATCATCCAATGGGATTTCATATGCAAACCCAATATATAATAAAATACAACCATGGGGGTTTAGAACAATACGTTTTACGATTATAAGATGACAACCAAATCAAACACCACGTGTAAAT
>CM046447.1:72798453-72853453 GCA_025506515.1 Flaveria trinervia | reverse complement strand
TTATACAAATAAACCATTAATAGATTGTTTTAATATCTTTAATTCAAGTATAGTCTTGTTATATATATTTTTTATTTTTTACGTTCCTCGTGGACTATTAGTTTTATCACTGTAACTCTAACTTATAGTATGATGTGGTTTGTTGTGAGCCACTAGTTAGGTTAATGGGTTATCGTAAGAGCACTTACAAACCACGTCAATCTTAACTAGCATACCGACAATAATGAGAACACATATTTATGAAGCAAATCTAGACTAGACTCTATGACCAAAACTAGCAAATAGTAGTCCAAAATAATTTAAAAAGCATGACATAGTCAATAACCATTGAGCACGCTTTCCTCAAAGTAATACATATTAAGAGGGTCGTAAAACTCACATCGATGATATCATATCCAAAGCGTGCAACAAGTATAGCAAATGAGAACACAATAGTAAAACTAGTAAGTGTAATCCTTAATGTTAATCCTTTTGTCCGATAAGTACTTATTTTAATAAAACATTGTTCATTCATAATTCTAAGTCCAATTCATTCCTTAAGGTCCTTAATCCTATTTTATTTTAGTTTCCAATTGTTTAACGTGTATTTCCCGTCTCGTATCGTACATGCATTAGTCCAAGTTTAATGATTGAATAATCATACATGACCTTATCCTTAAGAGTTTTAGAATTTGTCTTTGAACACAATTCTTAACTCACTTTAGTTAGTTAGTCTCAAATCTTAAATTTTAAGTTTCATAAAATATTTTAGCTTGTAAAGCTGATCGTAACGATCTTGCGTTGGCTGCTTGGAGGTCGACATGATTATGAAACATCACGTATTAGGTACCGTTAGAAAAATAAGACCTTTAAATAATTTACTATATAAAATGATCACCTCAATTGGATGAAGTAGCAACATTCTACCCAATTCTTTAGCTTCGACCTTCATTTTTGTTTATTGCATTTCTAGGATCAACGATATCGGATTGACGCGATGCCAATTGAGTTAGTTGGAGAACTCTACGAACTTACTTTTTGAACTCAATTTGACCAAGTTATGACCTATATAAAAAGGCCAATTTTTTTGACAACAAGCTGTCCAAAATCCAATCCTTTTCATTTGCTTTCCAAGCCACAGTTTTGACCATTACTGACCCAATACCTAAACCAAAGTTAATTTCATAAACCATTATCTATACCTAACAATGCATGGTTTTCTCTTCAATTACTCCATCATCCGCCATTTGAAAAAATAAAGTGAAACCCATTTTTTCCTTGAATAGTATCTACTTCGTTGTCAACAACCACCACCGCTTACCCTTCCCCCACCGCCTGTCCATTTTATATTCACTATAAAAATCTGATACCTCTTACCCTTCCCCTTTGTTGCCACCGCTTACCCCAGCCTCCAACTTCCACCCTATTTTCCTTCTGACATTCGTCACACATAAGTCTGTCAATTGACTCAAAGTTTGTTAATCCTCCTTGTGCATTTATTATTCTTGTGTAATCAATTCGTTTTCGATCCTGATTCTTGCTTTTATTGATTTGCGCGTTAACCCTAATATTATAACATGATTAGGGTTCATGCCCCCACCCTTGGTGGTTCTTTATTCACAACTATTTAAACTATGATGTTGGAACTAACGGAAAGATATTGATAGTACTATTATACTGACACCCCCACCCTTGTATGTTGGTATACTACTAGTTAGGACTAACAGTGATCACAAACAGACTCTAGGGTGAATATGTTCCCACAAGATCTATGTGTATGTCATATGTTTAGTTATGAGGCTAAATTTTACATATGATATTGCTTACTTATAACTATATACACTTATGTCCTACAAACTTTACACAACATTAAGTTTTGTTTATTTTTTAAACCTATGAACTCACCAACAATATGTCGACCTTTGAGCATATCTCTTCAGGTAATCGTGGATGGCTTGAGGCGATGCCTTAATGATGACCTTAAGGAATGCATTCTAGAGATACACTAGCATTTCAAACTATTGTATTTTACCTTACGTTAACATTGTTAGACATTTTACATTTACTTCTTCCTGGGTTGTGGGATTCATAATCATTATACTTGTTTGACTATGTTGTCGTGGAATTGACTACTGCGACACAAATCTCCGTTTGTGTCAGGTGACGTCATGACACGTTGGTTTTTCATCTTTTAATGTATCTCTATTAACTACCAATGTGTTATGACGATCACACATGTTATATCCTCTTGTTTCCACTATAAGCAGGGGTGTGACATGCTTTTACCTTCATCAAAATCTTTCATCAGTTCCCCAACCGTTTCATAACATTTATTATTCGTACACTGTCAACAAAACTGTCAAATTCATTAAAAACACTGGTATCACTGTTAGACCATTGACCTTATCTTCTTTCCCCGATTCCCACCATAATGTACATATCCTTCATATTCTCCTTCGTAAACCTGTTTTCTAGGGTTATTTTCAAATGTAAAACCTAATTTTTTTCCAATTAGAATTTGTTTAATACCTATAATCACTTGTGTATCTGCTGTTACAACTGATCATATATTCTTGGGAATTGAAATGTTTATTTTTCACTTCAATTGTTTTTAAAATTCCATTTATCATCTGTTAGTCCAGGTTGATCACACTTGAATCAAATCATGAAGATAATGCATCAAAATATTGGAGAACATAATAAAACTCCTTTGATCTTGAATTAGATTGTAATATATGTTTACAAGTAATCCCCCAATCTATTGATCATACAATCATTAGTCAACACTAATGACAATTAACCTATTTATAGTGAATATAATATTCATTAATTGCACTTAACTCTCTAGACTTAGACTAATTAATGTAAATTACATATAAAACATAAAAATGACTAAAACAATATAAAATATATTTTGTTCACACAAAATATATTTATTACAATAAAACTCATAGTCATCTAAAGCTTCAACGTCTCGTCTCGGTTCTTCATCTCGAACGTATCGGGTTTGACTTTCACGTTGACTTTGAGCATGACGTTGACTTTCGTTGACTTTGACTGTGTTGATAATATAAACTATCTTGTACAGCTCCAACAATACTCCCCTTTAGTCTATCATTATCAATGTCTTCAAACGAAATCAACCCCGAGAAGTCAATAGTAGAAAGATCTTTAAATTGAAGCTTTCTGAACCTGATGAGAAAGATTATTCATCTCATAAGCTCCCCCTAATTATGTGCTCCCTCTTTTGAACGCAACCTTTGCAAGGATATTGGAACAGATTTCCCAAATCTCTAATCTTAAGTGCTTTAGAAGATGTAGGAGGAGGATTCCTAGCTCGGTATCTTCTGCAAACTTGAGGAACAGGTTCTCTGATCAGGTACACTGTTCAATTAATGATCGGCCATAACTTACAGCAAAAATCTGTAACACATTCACAAACACAATCTCGACATTTCTAATTAGATCATTTTATTTTAACAAAATAAACTCGTGTTTATCTGTGTGTGAAAACAAGCGAACCCGTGTTCGTTTGTGTGAAATTTCTATAAAATGCATGAAAAATAATAAAATGTAACAGTATAATATGGAAGACCTAAAAGAATTTTGAAATGAAAATTTATTATAGTTTCTTTATTATATACATTTATTATAACATTTTTTATGTATAATTTTTTATAACCGAGAACTGAATCGATCATGAGATCACATCCTCAAGATATACTTTAGCACAAAGATGAAATTAATCATCGTCAAGCAATAAGATCACACTGATAATTGAATCTAATCATAGTCTTTGAATGATTTTGAAATTTTCAAACAGATAAATAACGATTGTTGATATGCTTGTCCACTTAAACCCATGTCCTATCTTTTTCCACAAGCAACAAATGATTCATTAAGATTCGATTAAATACTTTAGAATGCTAGGACCCCATAAACATTTGGCAAAAACCCTCACCCAACCTCATAATTTCTTGAATTTTGTTACGATATTATAGAACAAGTCTCGTGCATTAGTGTGTAAGTGATTATCAACAAAATATTGCATTCGGTGATGAATTCATCATTTAGATGATTTGACACAACTTAGTGAGACCTCCAGGTCTATACTCACGTATAACAAAGGAGATGACCATTCAATCATGTGTCAATGAGAGCTCTAGGTCAGTACTATCATACAGCAAAGGAGATCATCACTCCAGGTCAGTACTTCCATACAGCAGAGGATATTAGCACAAACACAAGACACATAAATAAACCAAACATGGCTCAAAGATAAGGCTTATATGATTTGTATCATGCTGGGTAAAAGATCAATTCTCAATCCAATTTTTGTCGGGACTCAGTTTTCGTGCAGGCCAAAATGATCAAGTAAATCCAGACATCCTTAAGCATATATTTTAATTTAAAATCATTATGTTGCTGTCTACTTTATTCTTCAGGCTGAGTCTAGTAAGCATATCATTAAAGAATCTGTTTGTTTTTCTATTATTTACAATTAAAAATAGATGGAAATCAAATAACAACATCAGTTATTATCATTTCTCATTTTAAAGTGCAAATCATGCAAAATCAAGCATATCAAGAAGATATACAATTATTTCCCTAACATCTCGAATCAAGTTCCCAGTTCTCTTTTCATTTTTATTTACTATACTCTCCTCCTAAATTTTTATTTTGCAAACCTATATTTTTGTATATTTTTAAATAATTTTTTTTAATTTTTTTAATTAATTTTTTTATATAAAACTATTCAAAAATAGAAATTTACCAAAGAAGGTCTTCCAAACTACACTGGTATGTAGATAAGAATGAATTCTCAAGAAATATGCAGTGATTGTGAAGTGAGAACTATTATTGTGCAGATAAGAATCCAGATTGTGGATAAAATACCATGACCGTAAACTATTTGTTCCACCTTAAATTTGAATTAGGAATAATCTCTATCGGTAAACCAGATTACTAACAGTCCTCCTGAATTATTTCTTCACTCATAAATAGATTAGTGTGAAAGGAGAACTCAGGCCATCGTAGTCCTGGAAGGTCCTTTTTCACCAATATAAGTAACCTGCTTCGGCACACAACCGTTTAAACAATCGGGGATTGTTGTATTTTTCTTTTTAATTTGCCAAATTTTTTTCGGTTCAATTAATTTGAATTTGAATGAATTAAATTTGGAAATCATTTATAGTTTAAGACTGGAAGGAAAAGAATTTGGTTTTGAACCTTTGGTCATTTTCATCTTTGAATCAGGTGAAACCGGCTTCATATGAAAATGTTTGGATGGAGGGTTTTTCATTCAACCATATAAAGATGTGTGCTTTTTACCTCTTGATCCAGAGAAGCAACCCATATTGCCTTTACCAACTAGAACATCCCTTGTAGACTGTGATCTAGAGAAGCAATTCGTTTTGCCTTTACCATTCAAAGAAAGTCTTTGAGGGCACTTCTTTACCATATGACCTTCTTTTCCACACTCAAAACAAGCCTTGAAAGGTTTTGATTCTTTGTAGTTTCGTGTTGTGTAGGTGGGGATGAGGATTGCTTTGAGCTTGTAGAAGATTCTTGCTTGTTCTGAAGTTTCCCGTGCTGAACAGCGAATGAGATCTTCACTGATTGACTGGGTTGTTTTGCAATTGGAGAAGAGATCCGTATTGGTCTTGATTCAACTTTTGGAAGCTTTTGAGACTGACAATGTTAGGAGATATCTTGATCTGTGAGGAACCAACACGCTCCTCTATGATTGATTCATCATCTGAGCTTATCCAGTCTCGTATACACAGATCTTCTCCAACGGATCTTGATTGACACCTCCTATTGTGTCGACTTCGGTTATAGGATTCTAATTGCCTGACTATTTGACAACTGTTCCTTCTTTAACAAACCTGACAGGAACAAACGAAGGAATGCTACCTGTTTTGAATTTGTTGAAGAAGATTGGAGAGGCAACTAATATTAGTTTTGGAACACCAGAGGTGGAATCGTCATTAATCTTCTTATCAAATCCCTACCTGGGGAATCCTAAATCTACAGGAGAATCCTACATATCTCTAACCTCTTGAAGATTAACGATGCGTAAACCTGCATTTAAACTATTAGTTTCAGTGGCTTCAATCAAATCATTAGATGGATGAGGTTGAGGCATAGGATAGTAATAAAGGTGTTAGGAGGAGGATAGACGTATGGATATTCACCACAACCCACTCCCGTTTTAATCCTAGCTCCCCTTTGTTACATAGTAGCTCGTCCTGTTTCATTCCAGATATGGTCCATCTATCAAGCTTTATTTTAAGCTTGCTTGTTTCAAATTCAGCCAAGGTGACTCTTTCGTTTAAAGATTAATTTCAGCATTTCTTTCAAGAAGAGTTCGTTTTAAATGATCATTTTCTTTTAAAGCTTCATTTAATTTTATAAAATACTTGGCTTCATTCTTTTTAAGTTTTGCGTTTATGGTGGTTAATTCCTTTTGGTTATCTAAAAGTAACCTATTAGCTTTATACACACCAAATAGCCTAATTTTGCAAGCAAAATAAGACATATCCTAAACTGTCTTGTATGGAAGATCCAGGATAACTCTTTCAACATTAAGAGCCTTCTCGTAGTTGCAAACTTTGGTATTTCGCTTCCATTCCTCTTCCTTCTCAGCATCACAACCTTCATCATTCAACTCAGCTTCACCTTTACCCATTGATGTCTGCTTAAGCTTCCCTTGTACCTCTTCATTCCAGGTTTCGGTAAACCTTCGGAATTGGTGCAAGAATCTAATCTTTCTTCTGGTTTCTCTTTGGTGTTTGAAGTGATCTTGGAGTCAGATCTGTCACTTCATAGTACTCATGACGTTTGATATCCAACTTAATTTCTTTCAGTTTATTGATCACTTCCATCAGTTTGTAATCCCGAAAGCCTCTATCTCGTTTAATCGACTTGCCGTGTGAACTCCATTCTGATGGGAGGGAATCAAGCAATCTCAAAACTTGTTCATGATTTCCTAATTAGGCATCAAACTTCTTCATATTGTTTGCCACTAACAAAAAACGATCAACAAAATCAAACATCCTTTCATTCTTTAAAGCTACAAAATTATCAAACCGACATTGTGCAATTATGAGATTATCAGATCTGAAGGATTTAAACAGTTCTGCAAAAAGCCATTTTTATTGTTATTATTGCAATTAACCCCCCCCTCGCAAAAGTATTTTTCCCAAAAATTATAAAATAATTCTCCCCCGAAAAAATATTTTTTTTAAATGTCACCCTATGTAATCTTAGCAACTGGGGTCAAATAGGGGAATAGAAGTCATATAGGGGGAGAAATCAATTAATCCTAACTAGGGGGAGAGAAGTCATCTTTGACATTTTAGTTTTGCTGAAGAGATGATAATTCCGCTGAAATTGTATGTTGGACAAAAAGAACCAATAAGACTGATCAGAAAAACCTCTAAGTCCTACAAACATCGCAACAACCGCTGAAGACTTGATCAGCTGTTGTAACAAAGTCTGAAGATCAACAGCTGAAGACTAAAGTACTGAAGACTTCAACACTGAAGACTAAAGTACTAAAGACTTCAACAGCTGAAGACCAAAGTCTGAAGATCAACAGCTGAAGACTAAAGTACTAAAGACTTCAACAGCTGAAGACTAAAGTACTGAAGACTTCAACAGCTGAAGACCAAAGTCTGAAGATCAACAGCTGAAGACTAAAGTACTGAAGACTTCAACAGCTGAAGACTAAAGTACTGAAGACTTCAACAGCTGAAGACTAAAGTCTGAAGATCAACAGCTGAAGACTAAAGTACTGAAGACTTCAACAGCTGAAGACTAAAGTACCGAAGACTTCAACAGCTGAAGACCAAAGTCTTAAGATCAACAGCTGAAGACCAAAGTCTGAAGATCAACAGCTGAAGACCAAAGTCTGAAGATCAACAGCTGAAGAACAAAGTACTGAAGATCAACAGCTGAAGTACAAAGACTGAAGACATCAGCTGATGACAACAGCTAAAGTTCAAGTACAAGTACTGAAGCCTTCAGAGTTTGTTACAACAGCTGAAGAAGCATTCTTCAGTTATTGTGATGGTTTCCTTTCAGTAGTTTTCTTTTTATTTCAGTATTTGTAAAACGACTGAAGAGCATGTTCTTCAGTCGTTGTAGTTTCAGTAGTTTCTTTTCAGTAGTTGTAGTAATAGTTAACACTTAGAATTTTTGTAAGAAGATGTCAACTGTTTGATATCTTCAGTAGTTGTGTTAACTATCAGTAGTTTGAATAAATTCTGTTAGATGTCACTATCAAGTGACATCAGCAGACGTCACATCTCCTATATAAGAGATGTTGACCTAATTGTATGTGTGACATTCTGTTACCACGAAAGCGACTATTGAATGAAATATCTTTTGCAGAATTCTCTCTGTCTATAACCATTTTGTTCTTACCTTGAATATCTTTTGTGTTCTTGCGAATTGGCTAATTCATTGTTTGATTTCCGCTGCTATATTCTCTAATCAATCAAACGTAGATCACTGATCCTAACAAATGGTATCAGAGCAGGTTAATCATTGATCGATTTAACAGTTGATCATTGAAACTGCTATTTGACATCTATGTTTGATTGTACTAGCACATTTGCAAGAACTGGTTATAGATTATTGAATTTCTGCCGCTTTCGTTTATTCATTTTGAGTTCTCTCTTGGTTCAATTTGGTTTGTTGTGTTTTGTTTTAAATCTGCTATAGCTTAATTGAATTTGGTTGAATCTGAGATGACTACTCCTTCTAATGACCCTCACAATACCGGTTCCTCAACCAAGCCTCCGATGCTGGTTAGGACTGAGTATAACATATGGCAACGAAGGATGCTTCATCACCTTGAAGGCATTGATCTGCCCAAGATTCATATTAAATTGATGTGGCTAGTGTGATATGATCCAAGTCGGGCCATACCCAATAACAAGCCAAACAAACACCGAAAGATAATTTATTTGTTGATAAGATCATACAAATAAGTAATGACACCAATTTAGAAAATTGGATTTTCTAAATTATTGCTTTTGTAGATGAACATCATTATATATTGATTTGTTCATGAGGGATTACTTATTCATTGTTTAAATTAGTTAAACAATGACAAATAACAATGTTATGTGCTATAAAATTAAAATGGTTTAATTTTATAAAAGGTGGAATGCTAGAGTGTATTTTATAAGAAAATAATTTCAAAATTGAGAGGGAACAAAAGGGGAGCCCATTCGGCCGCCCCCTTTGAATGGTATTGGGAACTTCTTTTGTTTGTTAAAAAGTACATGCAATCAAGTAATCCAAATACACTCAACCTACACACACAAGCAAGTTCCCTCCTCTCTCTCTCTATCTTCATTTTCGGATTTTGAAGCAAAGGAGAAGAAATTTTCAGCTCACAAGAAGGGTTCTTGGCTGAAAAGTTCCACAAGAAGGAGAGTACTACATGTTGGTGTTCAAAGCCTAGCAAGAGGGTGTTTGTTGGGGCTTGGGGTATGTCATCTTGAGGGCTTCTACATTGAAGTTTCAGCCACAAGAACTCATCCCATCTCCTCTTTTATCTCGTTTTCTAGCAGCCCTAAAGGTTGTTTTTTTACCTTCTAATGTTCTTTTCTTTGTGTGATATTCGTATAATGATCCATGGTTTGGGGTTGTTTATTAAATGGGTTTAATAATCAGATTATTAACATGTTTTAAAACCTATATTCTGCTGCGTCTTCATATATACAATGTTATATGAGCTTTGATTAACTTGTCAAATCCCCACAACGGCATCAAGAGCCACTTATACGAATGCATACATGTATATTCTTGCTAGTTCACGGTTTTGTGGTGTTTGACACCACATACCCGTGAGTTAGAGGGCTGTTTTGGTCACCCCTTTTGATGTTTTAAAGATGCTTCTTTATGCATATAAGGATCTTTAAAACTCTTGATTATAAGATGTTTGTTTGTAAGGACTAAACCCATTTGTTCTTGGTTTATGTTGGCCAAGAACATGGGCTATTAGGGGCTGCCAAAAACGTATCTCTTGTGTATTTTGGATATGTTGTTTGTGATTATGCATAACAAAGCCTTGACCTTGTGGATTGTTTGATTGGTTGTCATGTTATATTCATTTGGTTATGTAAAAGTTTAATTTTATGTTTCAAGTCTTGTTTTGTAATTTATTTATTCATATGGTATGTAATAAATAGATTAGGAGTTTTTTTTCTTTACTAGAAAAATGTATTAGGATACATATATGTAAGGATGCTCAAGATCAAGACCTAAAGAAGAGATGGACAAAGAGGATGCTTGAAGATGTGGACTCAAGTGGGAGTCCTTTTGTCAACCTTTGGTCATGTTCCTAACCCTTAGGACAAGACCTTTTGACACACTTGTTTTGGCTAAACCAGTGTGCTCAACTTAGTATGCTTTGTTATGCATATATGAATGTTTTGTTTATGCTTGGTTGGATATTTATGATGATGTTTGTTTTGAATATTTGGATGTGATTAACAAACCATCAATTAAAACAAGCTATAACAAGAAATTGGTTCTCCATAATTAAACATAAATAGAATAGTTCTATAAAAGAAATTAAATGGGTTTTATTTAAAAGAATCAATAGGGTACCATATGGTTGAATGCATACAATCATATGATACATAGACTTTTCTTACAAGAATTGTGAAATTGTAAATCCCTTTTGAAAAAAGTTAAACACCATCCTTTTACACAACACTTAGGTTACTTGCAAACTCTTAGTGGGATAAAGGTCACCTAACCACTTTGAGGGAACTTGTAACTTGAGGTGAGAATACCATGTTTGTGGGATAAAGGTCACCTAACCACTTATGTAGTAAACTCACACGTGTGTGTAAGTAGGACGACTTGATTTATAAAATATATTGAATGGATCACCTAAAATGTGTTTTATAAAAGGTGTTGATGGGATAACATGCCGTTGTAAACATAAGATGTTCATACGATCCCATACCACTAGAAGTTGCAATAGGTTGCAATTGTCATTCATGACTACCTTGTTTATTTAATAATGGGATAAAAGTCACCTAACCAATATTTAAATATAACGTTGGATTCTAGAATTTTATTTATTAAGTCTATGAGACATAAAGGGTGTTAATAAATGAAATAAATTATATCACAATTACTAAAATGGATCTTTGTAAAATCTTGTAGATGGCCGACAACATCAACGCTAATAACGATGTACCAAACCAAAACAACCAATCTCTTAGGGCGATCCTTCAAAGGGATCGTCTAACACCTAACAACTTCATGGATTGGTACCGCAATTTGAGAATCGTTCTCAAGCAAGAAAAGCGGGCCTACATTCTTGATGATCCCATCCCCGATGAACCTAACGAGGAAGATGTGGAGGCCTATAATGATTGGGTTAAATATTGGAAGACTCCGTCCAAGTCTCTTGCCTAATGTTAGCAAGTATGACACCTGAACTCCAAAAGGAGTATGAGCTCCATGGAGCTTATGACATGATCACTCAGTTGCGGGAAACGTTCCAGCAACAGGCCAGGGTGGAGCGCTTCGAAATGGTTCGAGCGCTTCATGCATGTCGGATGGAGGAATCCCAATCGCTTTCATCTTATGTTCTTAAGATGAAAAGCCATATCGACCGCCTTCAAAGGCTAAATTGTCCTATCTCAAAGGAGTTGGCCACGGATTTGATCCTTAATGGCCTTACTAAAAGGTTTGAGGCGTTCGTCATGAATTATAACATGAACGGATGGGACAATAGAATAAATGAACTTCATTCAATGCTCAAATCAGCCGAGGCGGGAATGGGTAAAAGAGGTTTTACCCGTTCTCACCATTAATGAAGGTGGAAGAAGGAGAAGGTCTCTACCCCCTCCTAAGGCAACTGTTGCCAAAGGAAGGGACACGTTAAAGGAAGCCAAAGGAAAGGGACACGTTAAAGGAAAGGGGAAGATGGTTGTTAGGGCGGAACCTCCGAGGCCCAAGGAGAAGAAGCAGAAGGTTGCTGTAAACGACCCATGCTTCAAATGTGGTGAGATAGGACATTGGATGAGAAATTGTCCAGTCTATCTCAAAGAGTTGAGAGAAAAGAGGGATGCTGGGCAAACCTCAGGTATAATTTATATGATACATGTTGAGCTAAATATTATTTCTTCTAACACATGGGTATTAGATACCGGATGTGGAACTCACATTTGCAATTTGTTGCAGGGGTTCAAAAGAAATGACATTATGCAAAAGGGGAAATAAGTCTCTTCATGGGCAATGGTGCAAAGGTTCACGTAGAAGCCCAAGGAGACTACATTTTGAAGCTTCCAAGTGGTTTGGAAGTTATTTTAAATAATGTATTATATGCTCCTAGTTTGACTAGGAACATAATTTCCGTTTCCCGTTTAAGACAATATGATTATGATTTCAAGTTTGTTGACAATGATATTCATGTTTCTTTAAATCATATGTTTTATTTTAAGGCCATACCTTGTAATGGTATTTATGAATTGGTTCATGAAAACACAACATATGATAGCTCAATATACCAAGAAACCACCAAAAGGCTCAAATTAGATTTGAGTGATACCTACCTTTGGCATTGTCGTCTTGGTCATATAAACAAGAAACGTATACAAACACTTCAAAAGAATGGTCTTTTAAAAACAAATGAATGTGATTCATTTGATGTATGTGAATCTTGTTTACTAGGAAAAATGACTAAGGCAGCCTTTAGTGGAGCTAACGAAAGGGCAAAAGATTTATTAGGAATCATACATTCGGATGTATGTGGTCCTTTTAAGCCGATGACTAGGAATGGTGAAAGATACTTCATTACCTTTACCGACGATTATAGTCGCTATGGGTATGTGTACTTATTAAGGCACAAAGATGAAGCTTTTGAAATGTTCAAAATCTTCAAAAATGAAGTTGAAAATCAACTCAACAAGTCAATTAAAGTTCTCCGCACCGATAGAGGTGGTGAATACTTAAGTGATGTTTTTCAAGATCATCTTAGGAGTTGTGGGATCGTCTCACAACTTACTCCACCTGGGACACCACAACATAATGGTGTGTCTGAGAGGAGAAATCAAACCTTATTGGATATGGTTCGATCTATGATGGCAAGAAGCACATTGCCTCTATCATTTTGGGGTTTCGCTTTGCTCTCCGCGGCCTGTATTCTAAATATGGCCCCAACCAAAAGGTGGAAAAGACACCTTTTGAGATATGGCATGGAAGAGTTCCATCCCTATCATACTTAAGGGCCTGGGGTTGTGAGGCTTATGTTAAGACTCCCACCCCAAACAAATTGGAATTCCGATCCACCAAGTGTATCTTTATTGGATATCCTAGAGATTCTATGGGATATTATTTCTATAATCCACTGGAACAAAAGGTGTTTGTTGCCAGAAAGGGTGAGTTCTTAGAAACAAAGTTCCTTATGGAAGGAACTAGTAGTAGAATAGTGGATCTTGAGGAGGATCAAGAACCACAGCCCGATGCACGTTTGGTTGAAACTAGCACTCAACATGAGGATGTTGAAGATGATCAAGCGGTTGATCAATACACACAAAACGTTCGCAGAAATGGTAGAACTAGTAATCCACCTGAAAGATATGGATTTTTCATGGATGGATGCTATGTGGTAGATTCAGATGAACCAACCACATATCATGATGCAGTGTCCAATTTGGATTGTGACAAATGGCTTGAGGCCATGAACGTTGAGATGCAATCCATGTATGACAATCAAGTTTGGGAACTTGTTGTACCACCTCTTAATTCCAAAGTAGTTGGAAGTAAGTGGGTTTTCAAGAAGAAAACCGATATGCATGGAAACTTGGATACTTACAAAGCTAGACTTGTAGCAAAGGGTTTCACTCAAACTCAAGGGTTGATTATGATGAAACATTCTCACCTGTTGCGATGCTAAAGTCTATAAGGATATTGTTTTCCATAGCTGCTCATTATGATTATGAGATTTGGCAAATGGATGTCAAAACCACTTTCCTAAATGGATATCTTGAGGAAGATGTCTATATGGTTCAACTTGAAGGTTTTGTCGATCCAAAACATCCTAACAAAGTATGCAAGTTAAAGAAATCAATCTATGGATTGAAACAAGCATCGAGAAGCTGGAATCACCGTTTTAATGAGGAGGTAAAGAAATTTGGCTTCATCAAAAATGCTGATGAGGCTTGCGTGTATAAGAAGGCTAGTGGGAGCACAATAACCTTCCTAGTATTGTATGTTGATGACATACTACTATTTGGAAATGACATTCCAACCATGGAAGGTGTAAAAACCTGGCTTGGAAGTTGTTTTTCCATCAAGGATCTTGGTGAAGCCGCTTATATTCTGGGAATAAAGATCTATAGGGATAGATCAAGGCGGCTAATTGGTTTGAATCAAAGTGCATACATTGACAAAATCTTGAAAAGGTTCAAGATGGAAAACTCTAAGAAAGGTACTGTACCTATTCAAGAGGGACAATATTGAGTACGACTCAATGTCCAAGCTCAAAGGAGGAGCAAAATAGAATGAAGACGATCCCATATGCATCTGCTATAGGATCCATCATGTATGCAATGATATGCACTAGACCGGACGTGTCATGCGCTTTAAGCATGACAAGTAGATACCAACAAAATCCTGGTGATGGTCATTGGATGGCTGTCAAGAACATTCTGAAGTACCTAAGGAGGACTAAGGATATGTTTTTGATCTACGGGTCTGGTGAATAGGAACTCGTTGTAAAAGGTTACACGGATGCGAGTTTCCAAACCGATCGAGATGATTCACGATCTCAATCAGGGTACATTTTTATTCTTAATGGGGGAGCTGTTTCTTGGAAAAGCTCAAAGCAAGAAGTCGTAGCGTTGTCCACTACAGAGTCAGAATACATCGCCGCTTCAATGGCACACAGGAAGCTGCATGGCTGAAGAAATTCATATCCGATCTGGGGGTAGTCCCTTCCATTCAGGATCCCCTAGAGATCTTTCGTGACAACGAGGGTGCGATTTCTCAAATCAAGGAACCTCATGCTCATCAAAAGACTCGGCACAATTGAACGGAGATTCAACTACATAAGGGATGAAGTTGAAAAGGGAAATATATGTATTCGCAAAGTCCACACTGATAAAAACATTGCGGATCCACTCACAAAGCTCCTTGAAAAGGCAAAGCATGAAGGTCATATTTGCGCCATGGGACTTCGATATTCTAGTGACTGGGTTTGACTTTGTATTTTATATTTGTATGTTGGAACTTATGTTATTGTTTTAATTATATGGTTATAATTTCATTTGTTCTACTATTTTAGCATGTTTAAATCCATGAATAAATAAGTTATTCAAAACGTCCGCAGTCGATCATACTTGTGGGAACAACTATGAATGTAAGACTGTAATGAACTTGGATTGGTTGATATTCATGAGGTATGAATATAAAGCAAGAGGCTGCTGCAAAGGTTCATTGATATCTATGGGATATAGGTATTGGACCGACCCACTCTCAATTATTTCTGCATAGAATCTTTGTGATTAGTCATAAGAGATATTGAGTAAAGGCGAATATCATTTTATCCTCAAACTTGAGATACATATTAGGCCTTGATATTCACCAAGTATTGTACTTTGACTTAGTTCTTTGCTGTTCTGAAAAATGGCAGTACATAAGGCTGAGTTCAGGTATGATATGAGGTGATTGTGAGAGACGTATGTAATCAAGATGGAATTTGTTCCTCTTATTCGTTGAGAGTTAGATGTCTAAGGCCTGTTAAAGTTAAATCATCGGAGAGTGACAATTATGTGTCTCTTGGATTTAACATGACATCTGTAACAAAAGGATAGATGATTAATTCACCTAAATCATATTCAAGTAAGGTACTTGTAAAGGATGATGTTATTGAATGGCACTTAGTCATATACATTAGGGGTAGCAAACCGTTGCTAGGCGTTATTTGCTGCTTGCATCAATCTTCTATAAATCTTGTGCAAGTGGGAGATTGAAGGCATTGATCTGCCCAAGATTCATATTAAATTGATGTGGCTAGTGTGATTTTATCCAAGTCGGGTCATACCCAATAACAAGCCAAACAAACACTGAAAGATAATTTATTTGTTGATAAGATCATACAAATAAGTAATGACACCAATTTAGAAAATTGGATTTTCTAAATTATTGCTTTTGTAGATGAACATCATTATATATTGATTTGTTCATGAGGGATTACTTATTCATTGTTAAATTAGTTAAACAATGACAAATGAAAATGTGTATGTGCTATAAAATTAAAATGGTTTAATTTTATAAAAGGTGGAATGCTAGAGTGTATTTTATAAAAAAATAATTTCAAAATTGAGAGGGAATAAAGGGGAGCCCATTCGGCCGCCCCCTTTGAATGGTATTGGGAACTTCTTTTGTTTGTAAAAAGTACATGCAATCAAGTAATCCAAATACACTCAACCTACACACACAAGCAAGTTCCCTCTCTCTCTCTATCTTCATTTTCGGATTTTGAAGCAAAGGAGAAGAAATTTTCAGCTCACAAGAAGGGTTCTTGGCTGAAAAGTTCCACAAGAAGGAGAGTACTACATGTTGGTGTTCAAAGCCTAGCAAGAGGGTGTTTGTTGGGGCTTGGGGTATGTCATCTTGAGGGCTTCTACATTAAAGTTTCAGCCACAAGAACTCATCCCATCTCCTCTTTTATCTCGTTTTCCAGCAGCCCTAAAGGTTGTTTTTTTACCTTCTAATGTTCTTTTCTTTGTGTGATATTCGTATAATGATCCATGGTTTGGGGTTGTTTATTAAATGGGTTTAATAATCAGATTATTAACATGTTTTAAAACCTATACTCCGCTGCGTTTTCATATATACAATGTTATATGAGCTTTGATTAACTTGTCAAATCCCCCCACACCTGTCTGTTAACAGTTCAGGTTGTTGGACATCTGTGGTACATGGACCACATAAGCCTATGGTGAACAATCCGGAAACCAATCAAATGGTTCCAAAGAAGAAGGAACAATACTCAGATGAAGATCGGAAACTGTTTGAGATTGATGCTAAAGCCCATGGAATTCTGGCCATGGCACTGCCGAATGAAATCTATTCAGGGCTTATGCATCATGAAACTGCTCATGACCTCTGGAATGCACTGAAGGAACAATTCGGTGGAACTGATGAGGTCTTAGCAAACAACAGAGAAATCCTCGCCCAACAATATGAGACATTCTCTCATAGAAAGGGCGAGACACTGACTCAACAGTTTGAGCGTTTTTCCTGTTTGATCTCTGAGCTGAAAATGGTGAAACAGGAATACACCAACAGCCAGATGAATAACGGATTCCTCAGATCACTGCCTGAGAGATGGGACACATACACTATTTTCCTACGCTCTAGTGCAAATCTGGATAGCCTATCTCTCACCAACTTCATGGGAAACTACTTACATTCGAAAGAGAGATAGAGCAGAAAAGGAAACTGTCATCATCAGGAAAGCTCACTGATGACTTTGTACCAAGGAACACTGCCTTGGTTGGTCATGAGTCAGAATATGCTGCATCTGAAAGCAATTATGATGAGCATATTGATTTCTCTTCAAACAGTTCTGATCATGCATTTGTTGGTATTGATAGTCATTCTGGCAGTAATTGTGACAATCTATGCTTCATCATGGATGATTTGAAAGGAATAGCTGATGATGATCTAGAAGAGATGGATATTCTGAGCCAAATAGCCTTGATTAATATCAGATCTCAGAAGTTCTACAAGAGAACTGGCAGGAAATTTCCTGGACTCTCTGGCAAAACCAAAGTTGTTTTGACAAGAGTAAGTTGAGGTGTCACAAATGCCAAAGGCTTGGACACTTTGCAAGAGAGTGTAGGTCAACTGGATCTAACTCTTCTGCACCCTTTGTGACTTTTCCTAGCACTAGTCCACAAAACAGAGGGCAACATCCTGCTGGTTCTAGTCATCATTCACACCCTGTATCTCTGCATACTTTGTCCCCCAGGGTCTAATGTCATATCCTTTTCCCTGCTATTACATGCCTCAGCCAAATCCGGTTCAAGCTCCTATTGCACAACAACCACAAGCATTGCCTGAACCTCAACCTTCCCAATCTCATCAACAAATTCAACCTCAACAACACAGCTTTTTCACCCCAGGAGTTGTTGACTGGAGCAGTTTACCAGATGATTTGTCTGGTGATGAACAACTGTTCTCTGGTGCTGGTCAACATGGTGGTGACAGTCCTTTTGGAAATCTAGCTCTTATGGCTTTAGAGTCTGCTGATACTTCATCCTCTAATGCCTCTACACCACAAGTATCACAGGTATCCTCTGAGGCAAAAGCTAAACTATGTTCTGAAACATGCATAGCCGCATTTGCATCTATTAGAGAAGCAAATGTAGCTTTAATTAACAAGAACATTGAGCTAGAACAAACAATTTCTAAAAGCAAAGCTGAATTTGAGTCTGTGATTAATGATAAGAATGATGAGATTTATAAACTTAAATGCCAAATCACTGATGATAAGGCTAGGGAAGAGATACTTCTAGAGAAGTATAGAGACCTCAAAGAAACACTTGCAACTACCCAGGTAGAGTGTGATCGATGGGTAAATTCTTGCAAGGGTTTTGAAATGCTTCTTAGTAAGCAATCTGCTACCAATGTGAAGTTTGGCATTGGTTATAATCACACTGCTCCTCCTACAGATTTTCTCCCAGAGCAGAGGTAGAATCTGATGGTGAAAGCAATAACCAATCATTTTCATCATGTGATCTACTATCTGATACAGCACCATCAAAAGTAGAAGCCAGCATTAATTCCTCTAAGAACCTATCAGCTGATGTTGATGGTTCAAATGCTGACACTCACATGATCACAAAGTTGATCACTCCAGGTGATATTTCACAAAGTACTGAAAGTACTAAAAAGAATGTCATAACACTGGAGAACAAGCCCCACTACTACATGTACTAAAGTAAAGAAAATTGCAAGTAGAAGGGTGGGAAAACTACTGAAGAAGATATCAAGAAAGCAGGTACTAAAGGAAGAAAACTGCTAGTACTGATAGCAAACTGCTGAAGAACAAGTCTTCAGTAGTTTCATCTTCTTCAGCAGATGATCAACTTAAGATGAAGAAAAAGCCATGTGAAATATGGGCTTATTCAATCATCTTACTGATGATTGCTGGTATAAAAAGGGCTCCAAACTCAAACACAATGAAAACATTAAAGAGAAAATGAATAAAATGAAAACTGAGTTAGAAATCAAATTTGTACCAGCAACATCAAAACTGTGACCCCAAAATCCAAAAGAAATCCAAAAAGAAAGGGGTTAAACAGGTAACAATAAGGTTGTTCAAAGAGAGATGGTACAACACAGGAACCCATCAAACTCAAGCACTAATGTGTCTGACGAGCTGAAGGCTTTATCACAAAATCAGACACAACTTGTTATGATGGTTCAACATCTATTGGGGAGAGTCAACCAATTAGATGCTCCTGTGTTGAAACCACAGAGAAGAAAATCCATGCCAAAGGATTCTTCTTCTTCACCATCTCCATCCCCTCAGGCTGTTATTCATAGCAAGTCTGTTAGTTTACCATCTGTTGATGTGAATAGACCCAAAACAAAAAGGTTGGGTCTCAAAAACTAACTAATTGTTTATGATTGCAGGGTTCTTCAACATGCCAAAGTAGTATTGGTATGTAGACAGGGGGGATCTATGCATATGACAGGGAATAGCTCTCTTCTTCATGACTACTCTCAAGGAAAGAAGGGGTTTGTTTCTTTTGGCATGATGCTAAGGGTTACATCATTGGAAAAGGCTTTGTCTCCAATGGAGAAATAAAGTTTGATGATGTTAATCATGTGGAAAATCTCAAGTACAATCTCTTGAGTGTCAGTCAAATGTGTGATAAAGGCCATGTTGCTCTTTTCACCAGTCAGAACTGCAGGATTCTGTCATCCAAAGTTTTGATTTGATTGATAAGGTGTTGGATGATCACACTCTACTGAGGGCCAACAGGACAAGAAGAGTGTATGCCTTAGATCTTTCCAAGAAAATAAATCTCAGAGGCCATCCTTGCCTATTTTCCAAAGCCTCTCTCAGGAATCTAAACTGTGGCACAGAAGGCTGGGTCATGTAATTTCCAAAACGTGAATCAGCTGATCCACAATAGTTTAGTGAGAGGTTTACCAATAAAGGAGTTCCACTATGATGAAACCTGCACTGCTTGTTTAAAAGGAAAACAGCACAAAGTATCATTTCCTCTTATAAGAGCCCAGTCCACTGCCTGCTTGCAACTACTGCATATGGATCTATTTGGTCCTGTGAGAGTGATGAGCATGGCAAAGAAGAAAACTACTGGTAATTGTGGATGATTACTCCAGATTTGTATGGACTTTCTTTTACATTCAAAGGATGAGGTCTCAGAAGATTATCAACTTTGTGCTGTATGTTGAGAAGCAGTATTCCTTTCAGTCAAGTGTATAAGGAGTGACAATGGAACTGAATTCAGAAACCATACACTTGATGAATTTATCTTTCAAAGGGAATCAAAAGGCAGTATAGCATCCCAAGGACTCCAGAACAAAAAATGGAGTAGTAGAGAGAAAGAACAGGACCCTAATTGAAGCTGCAAGGTCTATGTTGGCTGACTCTGGTTTGCCACTGACCTTTTGGCTGAAGCTGTTAACACAGCTTGCTATGTGCAGAATAGAGCCTTAGTAAATCAGATATGATGATGAAGACTCAGTATGAAGTTCTACATCACTTGGCTCCTCTAATTTCATTTTTCAAAGCATTTGGGTGTCCCTGTTTTATTCTCAACACAAAGGATCAACTCCAAAAATTTGATCCTAAGGTGGATGCAGGGTATTTTGTTGGTTATTCATCTACTTGCAAAGCATACAGAGTCTTCAACTGCAGAACAAAGATAGTTGAAGAGACTTTGCATGTGAAGTTTAATGAATCTCCAATGGACAAGATTCCACAAAACCCTGTGGAGTTGTTTGATTTGGACATACTGCAATATGTTCCTTATCAACCTCCAGTTGTTGCAGACCATGTGGATAAATCATCTTCTGCAGCATGTCTTCCACCTGGTGGTATTGATGATGATGATGATAATATCAATACTCACCTATTCAAGTTAGTGACCAATGCTGAGTCTGCTATACTTGAGTTCCTTTAGCTTCAGCAGTTCCATCCACAACAAATGCTGATGAGATCTCTGATTCCTCTACATCTTTTGAGTTACCATCAAGTTTTTGGTTTCAAGAGTCTGCATCAACATCTGCTGCTGCTGAAGGTTCTACAAACACTTGCACAGATACCATTGTTTATCAAGAGCTGAAGAATCACAATGTCTCAAATCATTGGTGATATCAATGCTGGAGTTTCAACAAGAAGTCAATTGTCTAACTTCTGCTTCTATGCTTCTTGATCAGTCAGCTAGAGCCAAAGAACTATCATGTGCTTTAAGAGACAATGGATGGGTTGAAGCCATGCAGCTTGAGCTACTTCAGTTCAAGAAACAGCAAGTGTGGGAACTGGTTCCTCTACCCCCAGGTAAGTGTGCAATAGGCACTAAATGGGTGTTTAGGAATAAAACTGATGAAAATGGGCTTATTGTTAAGAACAAGGCTAGACTGGTTGTACAGGGGTTTTCACAAGAAGAAGGTATGATTATGATGAAACCTTTGCCCCTGTAGCCAGATAGAGGCAATTAGATTGTTCTTAGCCTATGCTGCATTCCACCATCTTAAAGTTTTTCAAATGGATGTTAAAAGTGCATTTTTATATGGTAAATAAAAGAAGAAGTCTATGTGTGTCAACCACCAGGTTTTGAGGACAATAAACATCCTGAATGGGTGTATAAACTTGATAAGGCTCTATATGGATTGAAACAAGCTCCTAGAGCCTGGTATGAGACACTTTGCACTTTTCTTCTCAAGAATAATTTCACTAGAGGCTCCATAGATAAAACTTTGTTATTAAGAAGGTGGATCAGCATAAGCTACTTGTTCAAATTTATGTTGATGATATTATTTTGCATCCTCTGATCCCCAGTTGTGTGATGATTTTACCAAATTAATGAAAAAGAGGTTTGAAATGAGTGCAATGGGAGAATTACAGTTCTTTCTAGGCTTGCAAATCAAACAAAAGGCTGATGGAACCTTTATTCATCAGTCCAAATATACAAAAGATCTTTTGAATAAGTTTGATTTACAAAACTGTAAGCCTGTTCTACTCCATGTGCAACACCACACAACTGGATGCGGATCAGAAGGTAAAGCTGTTGATGAAACACTTTACAGATGTATGATTGGGTCCTTGATGTAGTTAACAACTTCTAGACCAGATATCATGTTTGCTACTTGTGTCTGTGCTAGATTCAGGCTGCTCCTAAAGAGTCTCATTTGATTGCAGTCAGAGGATCTTTAGATATTTGCAAGGTACACAATCTCTAGGTTTATGGTATTCCACTGGACACTCTTGCAAATTAGTTCTTTTTAGATAGTGATTATGCAGGTGCAAGTTAACTAGAAAGTCAACTTCTGGTGGATGTCAATTCCTAGGCAACTGTTTGATTTCTTGGCAGAGTAAGAAACAAACATCTGTTGCTACATCCACTGCTGAAGCAGAGTACATTGCAGCTGCAAGTTGTATTCTCAGGTACTCTGGCTTCAGAACCAACTTTTGGATTATGGCATTACAGAGACTAAGACTCCATTATTAATGGATAGTGCTTCAGCTCTGTGCATTGTCAAAAATCCAGTCCAGCACTCTAGGACCAAACATATAGAGATTAGACATCATTTTATTAGGGATTGTTTTGAAAAAGGTCTGATTGATCTTAAGTTTGTGCCTAGTACTGATGAGCTTGCAGACATTTTTACTAAGCCTTTGGATAGTTCAACTTTCCAAAACCTAGTGTTAAGGCTTGGTATGCTGCAGCTAGAATAAGTGATAACTACTGATGATCTTAGTATATAAGTACTGATGATCATTAGTACCATATCACATATAGTACTGATTCTGTTAAACAATGATAAAGTTACAACTACTGATGTAGTTATAACTACTGATGTCAGTAAAAACAGAATAGTACTGATGTCCTATGAAACAACTGAAAACAGCTAAAAGGCTGATGAGTAAGTGTTGAGGACAGTATGAAACAGCTGAAAGGCTATGAATTGACGAAAACTACTGATGAGAACTTCTCTTCAGTTGTTTCTACAACTGCTGTTTCATCCTAAACAACTGATGACAAAACCATGTCTTCAGTAGTTTCACAACTACTGATGACTAACACCAAGTCATCAGCTGTTTACAACAACTGATGACAAACCAAGTCTTCAGTAGTTTCACAACTACTGATGACTAACACCAGTCATCAGTGTTTACAACAACTGACAACAAAACCATGTCTTCAGTGTTTTACAACTATGATGACTAAAACAAGTTATCAGTTGTTTACAACACCTGAAGACAAAACCAAGGTCTTCAGTAGTTTCAAAACTACGATGACTAAACCAAGTCTTCAGTTGTTTTCAAACATCTGAAGTCAAACCCATGGCTTCAGTAGTTTTATAACTGCTGATGCCTAAACCCAAGACTTCAGTCGTTTCAACATCTGAAAGGGTAATACCACGTCATCAGTCGTTAAAACTACTGATGATTAACACCAAATCCTTTAGTGTTTTCTGACCCTTCCCTATAAATACCCAGACCTATTCTTCAGAGCTTCATTTTCTAAACCTAACGTTCAAACCTCCAAAACTTCTCTCTCATTAATGGCGACCATGCAGCTCAAACCACGACATAACTGTGTAGCCTACCTCACCAAATCGCCTTTCTGGACAAAGTTCAATAACGCCATTGATCTAATGGTCCAGTCACCCTACAAAATGGCCTTCCTTCTAAATCCCATCATTCATGCCGAATCCCTTACCAGTTTTGGACGAACGTCACCCTCACCACTGGGGAGAACAACACCGAGTCTCTCCAGTCGGTCGTCAACAACCATCAAGTGGTCATCACTCCTTATACTTCGCCAAACCCTAAACCTGGATGATGCCACTTTTCCTGCTGGGTATCCAAAGGGCACAACTGATTTATCCTTTGCCCACCATGGATATCAGGGAAATCTCAGTGCCTCTACCATCCTGAAGAAACATTTCCATGATGCCGAACGTCTTATATTTCACATGGTTAATGTTTGCTTAGCTCCTAAGACATCCTCTTGGGATCAAATGTCTACCAGGTGGCAGCAGGTATTATTCTCTATCCTTGAGCAACAAGACTTAAACTTTTCTGAAATTATTTTTCTTGAACTTAAGGATATGGCCTTAAAACCTCTTTCTAATCGATGGATATTATATCCTCGGTTCATTATGGCCATCATAGAGAATCAGCTGAAAGCTGAGGGACTTGTTGGCCTTGGAGTCCCTGCAATGGCTGTATTGCCTGAAGTATACTCCAGGCACAACTTTGACCAAACACTGAAACAGGCTGCCAAACTGCGAAAACCCACGCAGTTAGAACCCACAGCCACCACCTCAAGATCCAGAGTCCCCACCAAACCCACATCCAAAAAGCCAAAAAAGGCTACTCAGGGAGATGAGTCCCCTGAGGATGCCCCTGTACCACAAACACAGGAACCACATACTGGTATTAACCCCCCAGTTGTGTCAAAGACTCAACCTGCCAAAGCCGCACAGGTATCCTCCCAACAGGATCCTGTTGCAACCAATATTGGGGAACCCACACTGATGGAACCTATCTCACTTGAGAGGGTTACCATTGAAGCGCACCATTCACCCCGGGTGCAATCTGCTTCTACCCAATCACCACATGCAACCACCCCCTAAAGTCCTACATTAATTGTTGCACAAGTGCTGACTCAGTTGCACTCCTCACCCCCTCCCCAGATACCAATTACAACTGGGAATACCTCTACCATTGAGGGGGAGGACCAAAGTGCATCTGATAACCCACAGCATAGGGGTTACAATGTTCCATTTCCTAGTGTAGAAAAGGAGATTGGAACTTCTGGTGAGGCTGCCACTTATCCTGCTTCAGCATATGATCAGGATGTAGTTGGTACCATCACTAAGACCTTACCAGAGGCAACTGCTAATGAAGGACATAGTCCTGAGGCAGGAAGTCCCCAGTTCCAAGACAAAGGGGCACATGCTACAACTGATCTACACTCAGTGCATGTTTATCCTGATTCTATCAGGAGGTCAGGTGATTCAGTAACTACTAATGATGACCTGGGCTTCTTTTACGATGTGCTAGCCCAAAACACCATCCTGGAAGAGGAGGTGAGCAGACTCAAAGATCTGCTTGCCAAAACTTCTGCGGATCAAAGACCATCTATCTCTCAAACCCCACAGATGGCACCTTCATCTGAAGGTCTCCTAAACACTGAGTCACTCCAAATACTCAGCCACCTGCCTCTGTTTCTGGCACTATTTCTCAGGAATAGAACCCCCCTGAGCAAATAGCTACTATCTTCCAAAATTCCCTACCTCTCATCACACCTATCATTACTAATATAGTGATCAAAGCCATTGATGAGAGGCTTTCCTCAGTAATACAACCCTTGATAGAGGAAGTTGTGGGCAAAAAGCTTTCTGACAATCAAACCCTTGCAACCAATGCAACCAAAAAGGGGGAGATTCAGTCAGTGAAAGCAACAAGAAAGAGGAATGCAGAGAGGAAAGAGAAAGAGAAAGAGAAAGAGATAGAAGTGACAGTAGTGGACAAAGAGAAGGAGTTGGCTGTGGAGACTGAAAAGAGAAGGGGAAGGAAGCTGACATGGAGAAATCAAAGAAAGAAAGAATGAGAAGGAGACTGCCTTGGAGCTGATGGTAAAAGAGGCTGATGCCGAACACAGCAGATCAATGGATAACATCATTAATCAGTTGTTTAGGCAAGACCATGACACTGATAAACTTGACTCTGAGATCAGAAGATTAGAGATTGAAGAGATCCAAAATAGATGGGCAAGTTATAATGTGTTAGAAAAAGAAAGGCTGGAGATCATGATCAGGTTTATAGCAAAATATCTTGGAAGATCATTGATCGAAATCAAGGCTTGGTCCAGGGACAACATCTTGGCAATAACCACCAAGATCTGTTCGTCTGAAGTATACACTAAAGGACTAGTTGTTGAAGCTTTGAATGAAGCTAGTGCTGGGACCAGGACTGAACTAGCCATGCAATCTAAGGCCACACTCACCTCCAAAATGCTAGAACAGCCTGTCAACATTCCCACACCAAAACCACCAAAAACACAACCCACCAAACCAACTCCCTTACCCTCAAAACCAATAGCCGATGATGTACCCCAGAAGAAGAAGAGAAGGGTATTGAGGCTAGAAGATGATGAAGAAGATGATGATGAAGATAGGCTTCCACTCTCAGCTGTTATACAGTTGCCGAAGGCCACAAGTCACTCTCCAACAATTACTCCTGAAACTCAAAGACAAATTGTGAAAGTGAAGCTAGAAGAAGAAGAACTTCACAAACAACACGATGAGGAATTGTTGAGGAGGGTTGACAAAGCATATGCAGCCACATCTTCTATCATCAACATGAAGAAGCATGCTCTTAGATTATACACTCTTAAGCATACATTTCAATATCAAAAGGAGAGAGTGAGGATTTGGCCTGATCCCAGGGTGTCTCACAGGATTCACAAGAAAAACATTCCATAGAGATACATTGGCCAGGTGAAAAAGATTGTAGATGAAGTGATCTCCCTGGTCTTTGTAGTATCACCCTGGGAAATCCTAGAGGACTTCAAGAAAGCTTATAAAGCTAACCTAACCCCACAGAAGATGCTGGAAAATAAAATAGTGAAAAAGGGGTTAGTATATAAGAGGCTTGAGGAAGTCAGAAAGAATGAGCTCCAGTTGTTCCTAGAGGGTAATCACCCTGATGAATTTGCTTATAGGATAATAACAACTGTGGAGCTAATGAATGGGAAATAGGTCAAATACCTATCTGAGTACTATGGGCCTGAATCATTGTTTGAAGGAGGTGCTGAAGAGCTGACCATGGAGGAACAAATTACCTTCCTTGAGGCCTACACAAGAGAGTCATACAGACTCATAGTGGGGAAGTAGATCTCATGGATGGGGTAACAACTCTGTGTCCAGTTCCCCAAGACAGAGTTCCCATTCATACTTTGCCAAACAGATCATTGAGATTTCTTCCCAGGCCTGTGCTCAAAAGGGTCACTTCTGAGCTGATCTAGAAGACAAAAAGACCAATCCTTCTGCCATAATAAGTGGGACATCTTCAATAAGTTTAGAGGTTTTGGCTGCATTGGTTCAGGGGGAGTTTGTTGGACCAAAAGAACCAATGAGCCTGACCAGAAAAACCTCTAAGTCCTACAGACATCGCAACAACTGCTGAAGACTTGATCAGCTGTTGTAACAAAGTCTGAAGATCAACAGCTGAAGACTAAAGTACTGAAGACTTCAACAGCTGAAGACTAAAGTACTGAAGACTTCAACAGCTGAAGACCAAAGTCTGAAGATCAACAGCCGAAGACTAAAGTACTGAAGACTTCAACAGCTGAAGACTAAAGTACTGAAGACTTCAACAGCTAAAGACCAAAGTCTGAAGATCAACAGCTGAAGACTAAAGTACTGAAGACTTCAACAGCTGAAGACTAAAGTACTGAAGACTCAACAGCTGAAGACTAAAGTCTGAAGATCAACAGCTGAAGACTAAAGTACTGAAGACTTCAACAGCTGAAGACTAAAGTACTGAAGACTTCAACAGCTGAAGACCAAAGTCTGAAGATCAACAGCTGAAGACCAAAGTCTGAAGATCAACAGCTGAAGACCAAAGTTTGAAGATCAACAGCTAAAGAACAAAGTACTGAAGATCAACAGCTGAAGTACAAAGACTGAAGACATCAGCTGATGACAACAGCTGAAGTTCAAGTACAAGTACTGAAGCCTTCAGAGTTTGTTACAACAGCTGAAGAAGCATTCTTCAGTTGTTGTGATGGTTTCCTTTCAGCAGTTTTCTTTTTGTTTCAGTATTTGTAAAACGACTAAAGAGCATTTTATTCAGTCGTTGTAGTTTCAGTAGTTTCTTTTCAGTAGTTGTAGTAATAGTTAACACTTAGCATTTTTGTAAGAAGATGTCAGCTGTTTGACATCTTCAGTAGTTGTGTTAACTATCAGTTGTTTGAATAAATTCTGTTAGATGTCACTATCAAGTGACATCAGCAGACGTCACATCTTCTATATAAGAGATGTTGACCTAATTGTATGTGTGACATTCTGTTACCACGAAAGCGAATATTGAATGAAATATCTTTTGCAGAATTCTCTTTGTCTATAACCGTTTTGTTCTTACCTTGAATATCTTTTGTGTTCTTGCGAATTGGCTAATTCATTGTTTGATTTCAGCTGCTATATTCTCTAATCAATCAAACGTAGATCACTGATCCTAACATTGTAGTTTCGCAGAGTTAGTTTCGCAGTGAAAGCTAGTTTCGCTAGAAACTTCGGTAGCAGTTTCACCTACCAAATGCTTGAGACTGCTTAGTTTCACCGACAGTTTCGCACAAAACAAGCTTAACCTTTCGTTCCATGATACTTTCGACAACAATTTCGCTTGTAATATGCACACAAGCACTGTTGATCTTTTGTTCAAGATCACTACTTTTGCTGAGATGCTGAAATTAACTACAAAGTGCAAAACACTTGTAGTTTCACCAAAAGTCGCTGCAGTTTCACTGGATGAAGATGTAGTTTTGCTGGATGAATCTGGAAGGCTTTTTCAACACAAAATCAATCTGAAATCGCCTAAATCTCAATGTATTTAAGATTTGATGATTAAAAGAGCTTTCCCAACTAATAACAAGCAAAATTCAATCAAATTCCATATCAAAACACACTCAAATTTGATCCGGAATTGATGAAATATTGATATTGAACAAAAAAAAAAACCAAAAACCTCAATTTCTCCCTCTAAAAATCTTCAAATCTTCAATGAATTTGATCCAAAATGGCTCTGATATTAAATTGTTAGCCCAGATTGATCACACTTGAATCAAATCATGAAGATCAAAATAATGGAGAACACAATAAAACCCCTTTGATCTTGAATTAGATTGCAAAATATATTTACAAGTAATCCTCCAATCTATTGGTCATACAACCATTAGTCAACACTAATGACAACTAACCTATTTATAGTGAATATAATATTCACTAATTGCACTTAACTCCCTAGACTTAGGCTAAATAATGGAAATTACATATAAAACATAAAAATGACTAAAACAAGATAAATATATTTTGTTCACACAAAATATATTTATTACAATAAAAGTTCTGGTCATCTAAAGCTTCAACGTCTCGTCTTGGTTCTTCTTCTCGAACGTATCGGGTTTGACTTTCGCATTGACTTTGACTGTGACATTGACTTTTGTTGACTTTGACTATGTTGATAATATAGACTATCTTGTACAGCTCCAACATCATCGTTGCTATGAATTCATCATATTGTGTATTTTTTAATTGATTTTTAACTTTAGACAGATATACATTAATCATATTGTGTATTTCTAGTGGTATATTAAAAAAATATCGAGGACAGGCAAAATTTGGGTCGGGTAAAATATAAATTTGGTCATATAGGGAAAGGAATTTAAGTCGGTTTGAAAATTGAAGCAACTAAAAAAATATCATATGAGAATAAAATAATAAAACCCATTTAACTAATAAATATAGAAAAAACTAATCATACTAAGTAATGTAGTGATTTATTAATTAATAATCAATAACTCGCTTGGAGTTGCATCTAACTTTTATGATTAGCATCTTGTTACACTTTAGCTTTTTTATCTCCCCATCTAATATTTTCACCAGTTTATCAATGAATCAAAGCTTCTCGGCCAGACACGTTCCCAACACCTTCTATAAGCTTTACAAGAATTGTGATATGAATCGGCAATCACGATCCAAGATGATCAACATGGGTAACTCATGTCTAGCCATAATTGCACTAATATAAATCATTGCCAATTTTTTCATCTTCTAGTCTTCATGAATAGCTAGGAAATAAGCAAAATTTGAGGAGAATTGGTCATTCGATTCATAATAACCCAAATTATATCATGCCCACTACTAGTTCTTGGCAACTTCACGATTTAGTCCAAGTAGTGTGTTCCTATTTTCATTATGGAATCTTAGGTTGTCATAAGAGACTAGATGACCTTGATGCTCTTCCTTAACCTTTGAATAAGTCACACACATGCAAACATAATTCACTATGTCTTGTTTCATTCCAAGCCATCAATTCTAGTCCTTAAGATCATGGTATATCTCCTCATCACTAGGATAAACAAAATACTTAGAATTTTGTTCCTTGTCCAACACCAAAGTCCCCACATTCCTCATATGTGGAACCTAAATCCGCTTAATAAAGTACAACCCCCCATTATCCTTTTGCACAAACTATTTTTCTAGACCTCTCAAAGCCTCATCTAAACATTAAATTTCTTTATTGCCTCAACCTAAGCACAATGATGTGGGTTTTGATTCCTGAATGAATTATCATTCTCAATGCTCTGATACACACGGGTTTGACTGTTTCCTTTCAACTCAATGCATCAAGACCATATTTTCCTTTCTTGAGTGGTATCGAATTTTATAGCCATAGACACTAAATAGGTCAATCCACTTTTTTCGTCTTATGTTTAGTTCCTTTTGATAAAAATGTGTAGAAGAGTCTTGTGGTGAGTTAGATGACAGACTTCATACTATACATGTAATGTCTCCGGATCTTGAGAGCTAAGCCTACCACACCTAGTTCCATATCACGGGTGGGGTAGTTCTTTTCATGGTTCTTAAGTTGGCATGATGCATAAATGATCACCTTATTATTTTACATTACATAGCTATTCCTTGGTGTGACGTATCATAATATATCACAAAATCATCTAACCTTTTACTAAGTGCCAAGATTGGTGTGTTACACAACTTTTCCTTCAAGTCATAAATGTTTATTATTGTTTAGAACCCAAGTCTAAAATTATTTTCATTTTGGGTCAACAACATAAGATAGTGAATAATCTTCAAAAAGTTTATGATAATTCACTTGTAAATGGGTTGTCATTCCTAAGACTGTCTCTTTTTGTGAAGGCATTCTAGGGGGCTCCCAATTCTCAATGACCTCAAGTTTATTAGGATCCATAGGAATTCCCTTCTTGTTCACCATATGTCCAAGAAACTTCACTTTTTAAGGCTAAAACTCACATATGGAGAAGTTGGCGTAGAGTTTCTCCTTTCCCAACAAATCCAAATCTATTTTCAGATGTCTCTCATGATCCTTCTTTATCCTTGAATAGATCAAACTATCGTTAATAGACACTATAATGATTTTCTTTAGGTATAGCTTACACATGTGATTCATTGGATCCATGAACACCGCAGGTGCATTTGTTAGTCTAAAAGACATAACTAGAAACTTGTAATGCCCATAGAGAGTTCTAAACTTTGTCTTTGATATGTCATCCTCATGCACTCGAAGTGGATGATATCCAAAATGAGACAGATCTTTGAAAAGTGTGTTGATGCCTGTAGCTAATCGAATATGTCATCTATCAGTGGCAAAGGATCTTGATTGTTAACTTATTTAGTTCCTAATAATCTATGCAAATCCTAAACGATCCATCCTTCTTCTTAACAAAAAACACCCACATGCCCCATGGTAAGTGATTCGGTCATATAAAACCCTAGTTTAATAACTCCTGAAGTTGGTTGGATAGCTAATTGCATCTCCAAATGTGCTAAATAGTATATAAGCCTTAGCCATAGGCACCGTATTAGGTATGCTCTTTAGAAATAAGACCTTAAAGTCTTACACAGCAGGTATGTCCTTTATTTTCTTTTCCTCCACTTTCATGCCCATGATGCTTCACTTATCCATCTCCGGTCTCTTACCATGCACAGAAGCATCTCACCGCTTTGCAACAATATGCGTATAATCTATTTGAGTGCATGAATATTAGATGATAATTTAGATGTTAAATGATGAAAATTTAAAAAAACAAACATGAACAAATAAGAAATAAATCATCAATATATGATTTTTCCTACTGGTAGAAGTGTAGATCATTGTTTGATCAAAATTCCAACTTGAACACAAGGACAACACAAAAATCGATGGGGATAGTGATCTTCGATAATGTGATAAAAATAGAGAAAATTAGGTTGTGGTGGTTAGGGTTTCAAGTTGAGAGAAAACTTGAAGGAGAATAATAAAACAAGTTAACAAAAACCAACAAGGATTCCCCCTCCTTGGTGTCCTCGGTTGTAAACAAGATAAGGCAAAGGACCCAGGCCCTTGGCTCACTCTGTCCCATTTAATTTTTTCTTGATCCACATGTTGTCCGATTTTCGTGTTACTAAATCCCTTGCATTTTGCCATTCCAACGGACATGTTATACACTATATAAGTTATTTAATTGATATTTTAGACCAAATTATTAGAATTTAGGTAAAGTCAATCGATGTTCGCTTTATAGTTGTGTTTTAGCGTAAATTTTATATTTTACGTTTTCTAAATCTGTAATCCTATCTAAGTCGCACAATTTTTTGTGCTAAGTCTAATCTGGTGAATGTCCCACTCTCACCATCTTAGGCCTATTAGCACGTAATAGGTCCATAATGTATAGTTCTAGTAGTTAACATGTTATGCTTCTAATGTACTAATCATAACTCAAGTCAACTTTCAAGTCAAAGTCCACATTTAGTCAAAGTCAAAGGTCAATGCACTTGTTTTGGTGATGGGTGTTAGAAGGTGAGCGAGCACAAGTCAAGTACTCTATTATGCCAGTGTAATTCCCCAGTCTTATCAAGTGAGTGTATAAGACACCACTCTTATCAGGTGCATGTACACAAGGTACCACTCCTATTTGGTAAAATTTCAGAAAACATATCTTTTGTCAACATGAGAATGTAATAAGTGTAAAATCCTATGAGGTGAGGTACAACTTTAGCTTTCATATATGAACTTTAGCATTTTGGCCCCCTTAATATTGTAAGGCCCCGTTCCCGGGACGCTTACAGTTGGGTTCTCATTGCACATAAAACCTATAATTACATTTGTGTTTCATAAAATCGCAGCGGAAAACTAAACAATCTTTCATTTCCATGTAAATGCTTTTGCAAATTAATACAACATTCATTACAAAATAGCTTGTTCGCACTACAATGCAAAAACATTAATCAAAAGAATGCCATCCCAAAAGAGCTGAGTAGTCGCCCGTGCCATCCTCAGCAATCATTACCTGCCAACTGGAAACACATCAAAGTCAGCGTTGCTGAGTGAGTTCTAATTTTATAAATAAAACATACTTTACTTTACATTCATTCACGATCATACATCATACGTACATACAAATAATATCATTATTATCTTCGTCATTATGTTCATTAATCTTCGTTCATTCAACGTGTTACATTATCGTTCACTTCTCTATCTAGATCCGGTCAGATTTTACCCTCTTCGTGGCACTCAGCCACGATTACTGAGGTCGAATGACCAAGATCCTATTCTGTACATTATTCCGATAATTCATTTACATTCATTCATACTTCGTTCTTTCATACAAAATCTTTCGTTCATTTATACTTTCGTTCCTTCAAGTCTGTTGCGACAACAGGGTCGCTCACCTCATTAACAATCCTAACGACTTCGCGCCATTCGAGTCTGTTGCAACCATAGAGTTGCTCACCCCACTTGCCAATTTCAACAATAGCATGCTATCCGAGTCTAACCATAGGGTGGCTCACCTCATGGCAACTACACAATAATGCGTTGTCCGATGCTGTTGCGACCGTAGGGGTGCTCACCTCATAGCAATCTCAAGGATTGCATACCATCCGAGTCTGTTGTAACAACAGGGTTGCTCACCTCATTGCCATTCTCATCGATGGCACGCTATCCGAGTCTCTTGCAACAATCGAGTTGCTCACCTCATATATGTGCTTGCAAGCCTTTCTTTCGTTCGTTCATCATTCAATAATGCATGCATTCTTACTTTATGTTCCTCTTTCCTTATCTTTCACTTTACGTTACATAATACTTCATTCATTCATTAACGTGACACATAAGGCCACAAGAAAGATAACATACATCATATTAAGGAACATATCATACACATTCATCATCATCATACAGGGCAACATCATGCATACATAACAAGCCCTAACATGCAACATCGTCATCGTCATGCCCAACATGCTCTCTAAGGCCCCAATCGTCATCTTACATGCTCTTACAGGAACCTTTACGTCAAAACTTACATCTGCACTTTTCCCTGAAAGTCAGAAGTCAAACTACACTTTCCTCGGGTATGACAGCCCCACTCGGGCGTATGGACACCCTTCAGTCGTGTGGCCTCCATGCGACTGAACACTATGCGAATGAGTACCCAATCGTGCGAATGGACAATGCGGATGAACCTCATGCGAATGGGATTAATGCGGATGAGCACTTATGCGACTGGACCTTCAGTCGCATGACCTCCATGCGACTGGCCTTTCAATCGTGCGAATGGACATTCAATCGTGCGAATGGACCCCAATCATGCGAATGGACCCCAATCGCACCCTAATCGGCCGTATGGCCTCCATTCGGCCTCCAGTCGGTCGCCTAGCCCTAGCTGATGCAGAATGCAGTTCATCCCGACTGCAACCGAGGGTTTTTGCCCTCCAAACCCATCTAAACCCATTTTAATCCTAAATCGACGATCCTAAACCTTAGAGATGCATACCACAACACCATTTAAGCACACAAAAGCTCACAATCCAGCCACAAACGCATCATACATACACATACGCATACACAAACGGGTCAACATACACACACTCAAAAACCCGATTTCAGATGTTTTCCAGCCCCAAAATCGTTTGAAAACAAGTAAAAGAGGGGTTCTAGAACTCACACAAACGAGCACAACGACAAGAGCTTTGATTTGGCTTGCTACACGATGATTTTGGCGACCCGAACTAACTCGAACCAACTTTTTCTCCTTTATCTCTTCTTCTCTCTATGAAATCTGAAATGTGGGGTGTGTGGGGAGAATGGGCTGCCCTCTCCCTACTAATATCACCACATTTCCCAACTTTTTTTCGTTGGCGAGTTTGGTCCCTCGACTTTGAACTTTATTTTCTTTTCTTTCTTCACCGGCTTCAAAATAATAAATATCCGGGTGTTACAAGTCCACCCCCTTAAATAGGTTTCGTCCCTGAAACCTGTTATTCGTCGAACAAACATGGGTAATGCTGAAGGTGGTACCCCTAGTAAATTTTCTGGGTACACGTCTAGAAAGTCACACACAACCGGTACATCAGGAAGTTGTGGTGTTGGTGCATCTACATCCTTTACATAAGCCAAGTAGGCGCTAC
The DNA here is from genome assembly GCA_025506515.1 of Flaveria trinervia. Taxonomy (NCBI): domain Eukaryota; kingdom Viridiplantae; phylum Streptophyta; class Magnoliopsida; order Asterales; family Asteraceae; genus Flaveria; species Flaveria trinervia. The sequence goes on along the minus strand of CM046447.1, from coordinate 72,818,002 downwards.
ATCCACGCCTCATACACTTTCCCACCACAGCCATTGAGATCACCTTCAGGATCGTAGTAACCCGATCACCATAAACCGTTACCAAACTTCCATCAGGCGCTGTCAACCGAATCATCTTCTTGTGACACACAATGTTCGCCTCGAAGTCCGCCAACCAATCCATCCCAAGAACCAAATTGAAACCACCCAAGGTCATCACGAACGGTCTAACAGGAAACTTGTGACCTTCTAATTCCACCTCACAGTTTTCTATCATCTCCGAAATCCTAGTAGACTTACCTATGGTAGTTTCTACATCAAAGGGCGCATCAACACGTCTACTACTAACAGGCAGCTTAGCACAGAAAGCAGCAGAAATAAAACTCCTACTAGCACCAGAATCAAATAGCACAGAAGCTAAAGTTTGGTTCACCAGAAACGTACCAGACACGACATCAGGGTCTGTCCTAGCTTCCTCCTGTGTCATGGTAAATGCCCTGGCGCTCGCCCTCGGTCCTTCACCTCCAGTTCTCTTCATCCCAGAACTCTCAGCCCTCGACTTCTTACAATCCTTACTTACATGACCCTCTTCACCACAGTTATAGCACCGGACTATATGACAGTCCCTTGCCAGGTGCCCCGCCTTCCCAGATTTGAAGCATAAGTTTGACCCAAACCTACATTCCCCGCCGTGCTCCCTTCCACACTTGCCACACCTTTTCGACCCCGCACTAGGTGTGACCACACGGCGATCATCCGCTCGTGCCTTCTTATTACCCGTCAGGGCATCACCCCGACCAAACCTCTTCCCCCGCCAGTTTCGATCACCACCGCTCTTCTTGCCACCATCAGTCACCACCATTGTTCTCTCATCATACAATCTCCCTGCCAAGTCCACCGCCGACCTAAACGTACTCGGCCGGGCAGCTATCATGTGCCTGCGAATATCCGCTGGCAAACCCTGAATATATCTTTTAATCTTTCGTGACAAAGGTGTCACCTGATCCGGCACCAGACGTGCCATCTCGTTGAATTTAGTGGTGTACTGCTGGTGCGTCATAGTTCCCGCCTCCAGTTGCAAGAACTCCCTTTCGACCTTGTCCATTTCCCAATGAGGACAAAATTCCTCAATCACCAACCTTCTCAGCTCAGGCCATTTATTTTCCCAATGGCCCTACTACCCTCAGCTTGGACAATGTTGTCCCACCAGCACAGAGCTGAATCCACAAAAGAGTGGGTAGCAAACTTCACCTTTTGGTCCTCTCGGCACTCGCTGATATCGAGAACAACTTCCATTTCCCTCACCCACCGGTGAGCAGCTGCAGCTGTGCCGTTTCCATCAAAATTAGGGGGCTTGCATCTCATAAAAGCCCCATAATTACATCCTCGTGCCGTCTCCGGCGCAGGCTCTTCTTCTTCCTCTTCGTCATCAGATAAAACCGTTTCCGGCTCTGGTTGTTCACGTTCTCCAGAGGATCTGTTCCTTTCTTTTCTTTCCCCTTCTCGTACAACCTTAATAACTTTAGTCACCACAGACGGTAAGATTGTCTGCATGACCTGATGGACTTCTTCTACAACAGCCTCCTTTACTGAGGCTCTCAGATTGGCGCTTTCGTCGCCACCCTCCGGATGAGGGGTCTCTGGTTCTTCATGAACCACCCTCTCAACTATGGGTCTCCCTCTTTTGGGTCGTGCTTCAGCACCGTGACCTCCACCCCGTGAAGCTTTCGAAGATCTACCTCCGGCCATCACACACACACTGAAAGATTCAAATACCAACACAGTCATTCAAGGGAACAACTTAGTTTATGTTAAGTATAGTAAGTCCCTAATTACAGTGGCCAGTTGTGATTAGCCACTTACTTTACTCTTCACACCCCAAGCATTACCTTTCCTGACTACATCAGTATTTAAATCCACATACAACACATAACACATACCAAGCGCACATAAAACCGGTTAACTTTACGAAAATACCTGATGGCACGTAGCTACTCAGATGGGCATTCCATTCCCTTTCCATCCCATTCTCAGTTTAAGATTAGGTTTATTTTGAAATTTACCCATTTCACTTAAACTTTGGCTCTGATACCAACTTGTAAGGCCCCGTTCCCGGGACGCTTACAGTTGGGTTCTCATTGCACATAAAACCTATAATTACATTTGTGTTTCATAAAATCGCAGCGGAAAACTAAACAATCTTTCATTTCCATGTAAATGCTTTTGCAAATTAATACAACATTCATTAAAAAATAGCTTGTTCGCATTACAATGCAAAAACATTAATCAAAAGAATGCCATCCCAAAAGAGCTGAGTAGTCGCCCGTGCCATCCTCAGCAATCATTACCTGCCAACTGGAAACACATCAAAGTCAGCGTAGCTGAGTGAGGTCTAGTTTTATAAATAAAACATACTTTACTTTACATTCTTTCACGATCATACATCATACGTACATACAGATAATATCATTATTATCTTCGTCATTACGTTCATTAATCTTCGTTCATTCAACGTGTTACATTATCGTTCACTTCTCTATCTAGATCCGGTCAGACTTTACCCTCTTCGTGGCACTCAGCCACGATTACTGAGGTCGAATGACCAAGATCCTGTTCTGTACATTATTCCGATAATTCATTTACATTCATTCATACTTCGTTCTTTCATACAAAATCTTTCGTTCATTTATACTTTCGTTCCTTCAAGTCTGTTGCGGCAACAGGGTCGCTCACCTCATTAACAATCCCAACAACTTCGCGCCATTCGAGTCTGTTGCAACCATAGAGTTGCTCATCCCACTTGCCAATTTCAACAATAGCATGCTATCCGAGTCTCTTGCAACCATAGGGTGGCTCACCTCATGGCAACTACACAATAACGCGTTGTCCGAGTCTGTTGCGACCGTAGGGGTGCTCACCTCATAGCAATCTCAAGGATTGCATACCATCCGAGTCTGTTGCAACAACATGGTTGCTCACCTCATTGCCATTCTCATCGATGGCACGCTATCCGAGTCTCTTGCAACAATCGAGTTGCTCACCTCATATATGTGCTTGCAAGCCTTTCCTTCATTCGTTCATCATTCAATAATGCATGCATTCTTACTTTATGTTCCTCTTTCCTTATCTTTCACTTTACGTTACATAATACTTCATTCATTCATTAACATGACACATAAGGCCACAAGAAAGATAACATACATCATATTAAGGAACATATCATACACATTCATCATCATCATACAGGGCAACATCATGCATACATAACAAGCCCTAACATGCAACATCGTCATCGTCATGCCCAACATGCTCTCTTAGGCCCCAATTGTCATCTTACATGCTCTTACAGGAACCTTTACGTCAAAACTTACATCTGCACTTTTCCCTGAAAGTCAGAAGTCAAACTACACTTTCCTCGGGTGTGACAGCCCTACTCGGGCGTATGGACACCCTTCAGTCGTGTGGCCTCCATGCAACTGAACACTATACGAATGAGTACCCAATCGTGCGAATGGACAATGCGGATGAACCTCATGCGAATGAGATTAATGCGGATGAGCACTTATGCGACTGGACCTTCAGTCGCATGACCTCCATGCGACTGGCCTTTCAATCGTGCGAATGGAAATTCAATCGTGCGAATGGACCCCAATCGCACCCTAATCGGCTGTATGGCCTCCATTCGGCCTCCAGTCGGTCGCCTAGCCCTAGCTGATGCAGAATGCAGTTCATCCCGACTGCAGCCGAGGGTTTTCAGCCTCCAAACCCATCTAAACCTGTTTTAAGCCTAAATCGACCATCCTAAACCTTAGAGATGCATACCACAACACCATTCAAGCACACACAAGCTCACAATCCAGCCACAAATGCATCATACATACACAAACGGGTCAACATACACACACTCAAAAACCCGATTTCAGATGTTTTCCAGCCCCAAAATCATTTGAAAACAAGTAAAAGAGGGGTTCTAGAACTCACACAAACGAGCACAATGACAAGAGCTTCGATTTGGCTTGCTACACGATGATTTTGGCGACCCGAACTAACTCGAACCAACTTTTTCTCCTTTCTCTCTTCTTCTCTCTATGAAATCTGAATGTGGGGTGTCTGGGGAGAGTGGGCTGCCCTCTCCCTACTAATATCACCACATTTCCCAACTTTTCTTCATTGGCGAGTTTGGTCCCTCGACTTTGAACTTTATTTTCTTTTCTTTCTTCACCGGTTTCAAAATAATAAATATCCAGGTGTTACAAATATTTTTTAATTAATGTTATCTTTCTTTAGCATTATTTAACTATTTATCATTATAGTAGTTATTCTATAACACTTTATTATTCTATACTTCTTTAGGTTATATTATCCATGACATACTTTAGCTCTACATCATTATCATTCCATAACCGCATACTATTTATGGTACTTTACGATTTATACTATCATCATCCATCACGTTACACATACTTAATTCATATTGGACATACAAGCTTTCATTCACTTTAGATGTTATTGTAAAAATCTCCTAAGTATGGTTAGATGTGGTAAATAGCTAGGTTTGGCTGACTAAACACATTCAAACGAGAAAATACATTTGGGTGAGTTAATCACATGCGGATGGGTTAATCACATGAGGATATGTTAATCACATATGGGTATGTTAGTGTTATGAAATTTTTCCAAGTATGTATAAGGGTGGGTAGAGTATTCTAATATGGGTGACCGTGACTAAGATCACCTTCGATGAATAGAGTCACATTTAGATGAAAGGAATTGCCTTTGGTGAACAAGGAATCACATATGGATGAAACAATGCTTAAAATGATATCCATTGTTGATACTTAATGAATATTTGGTTTATGAACTTGTGTTTCCAATATTTAAATCCAATTGTGAGGTTTCCTAAAAATAGTGTCTTACATCACAAGAACACTTAACAACTTGAAACATTATACATAGATTAAACATGTTGGTTGTATGTTATTTAAAATAAAGTAAAGAATTGTTGGGTTTCATGCATCATATCTTTTTTTTAAAAAACTTAAAGGATGCAAAAGACAAACGAATCGTTAACGAGTTGGATAAGTATAGTTACAAGAATAATAAAATATGAAAACAACCTGTAGATATTGTGTGAATATATAAGTTAAACTTGTTGATTGTGAAGGATAACTTAACTATCAATTACACAATGCATCAACTATGATGGATGCAAGTCCTTGCGTGTAAAATCACGAAAATCAAACACCTTTTTGTAGTTGCTTGCCATGATTATATCACAATGCTTGAGACCACCTTGGTCTCGAATCATGTGTCACATGAAGAAGGAAGAAGAGGCTGAAACTTGATGGTGGTGGTTAGTGCCTTTGTGATTTGTTATTAATTCTATTTTCATATTATACAATCCTAGTTAAGGAACCCAAAATGCACTAGCTTTGTCCTCAAGTTTCCAAAATCGATCCTAGCATATTATTATTAGGCATAAAAAAGCTTACCCAACAAGCTTCATTAAAGAAGAGAATGGTTAAATGTTCCTCTTTTCAAATAATGAACATAATCCTTATTCAGAGGGATATCTATATCTATATCTATACTACTATATAATAGAGAAACCATGACTAAATTTGTAATTTTACATCAATTTTAAGATGACATATGAAGAGTTACAAACTTTAATATAATGTCATAAGATTTATTCCTATTATACCCCTTTAAGCTTTAAACATTTGTACTCCATCATTTCCTAATTAAATTTAAAGTAATACTATTATATTTAAGGTTATCTTAATATATTTATCTCTATACTACTATATAATACAAATTTTTGGACAACATTGCAATGTTCATTTTTAAGACATTTTGAAGAATAACTTTGTTATATTTGATACAAGTGATTATGCATAAACAATTTGTTATTCACAAATTTGCTCATCTCTGTAAATATAGATATGTTTGATATCATATATTAGTTAAATAAAAAAGCAAAATGAGAGTTAGCATAATAAGAGAGAGTTAGCTAAAGACACAGTCCTAAAAATATTTATACCCCCGTCGTACCACGTGAGTTTCACTCACTAGTATATTTTTAATTAGAGAAGAGGGTAAAGTTTAGAAGCACTCTTTTATATCCTGACTAAATTAATGCCATTTAGGTTTAAATACATCAATTTAACCAAACTATTGTAATTATATACATATTCTCGATTTACATATATAAATACAAATATTTTTAGTTGAAACAAAAAATATATATTATGATAGGGTTATACTAAAAAGGATGTACAATCTAAAAAACCTAAAAAGGATTGTGGGCTTGACACATGTCATTTTATTGTTTAAAGAAAATGGTATTTTGTTCATTGTGTCAAATAAATCAGTTCATTGTGTCATATATTTTATATCATTTGTTATGTGTATTAATCATTTGTGTTTTACGTTTTTGATCATTTTTTATTTTGTCATGTTTTATAGATTATAAACTGGTTATCTACTATCGTGTTTTACAATTAGAAATACACAATAACATACTTTCACTAATATGTTAATAATTATACATGTTTACAATATATATTTCTTTGTATTTGAAGTCATTTTTTATGCAAAATGCATACTTTAGACAATTATTTGTGTTTTATTTAAATTTTTTAGTTATCGGATGAAGCTCGATGATTTTTATGAACAAAACCCAAGATTTGAAGATGTTTAAGAGGAAAAATGCTTCTGATATGACCATATTAAAGCTGAATGTGATCATATAAGTTGTCAAACTTAAATAATTCATTTTTGAAGCTAAATATGGTCATATCGCTTCATATATGGCCATATTCGGGGCAGAAAACGGGTTTATAACCCTACTACACCTCATTTCTAACATAACTTTCATTTCTTTCAAAACCCTAGCCTTCCTCAAATCCTTAGATGTTTTTGAGCATTTCTCAAGAGTTTTTGGAAGATTTGAAGGCCAAGATTAAAGATTTTACGCTTTTAAGAAGGATCTAACATCATTCACCCCATTTTCACTCAAAACTGATTTGAATTTCTCTAGATCTACTATGAGTTCTTCCATGTTCTTGAGTTTGGGTGTGTTTTTGGTTAGTCTTAAGAGCTAAACTCTTATTATCACTTGAATTAGATGAAATTTAGCATGATTTAACAACTTGTACATGATTCTTGGTGTTGTTTATGTTAATGTCATGATAAAACTTGATTATTCTTCAATGATTATGTGTATTTGTTCTAATTTGATGAAATTTTGTAACATTTGACTAGAATCGTGAATGAAGGTTGAGGGTTTAGTAAAATTATGTAAATATACATCCTTATGCTTATGTTTGAGAAAACCATGATGTATGTCATGAATCTCTATTGTCATTGGTTATGAATTGATTTTGTAATCGTGGTTTGATATTCATGAGTTGAAAGGTAATTATAGTTTTGTTTATTTTACGCAAGTTGAGGTGGTTGTCATGTGTTTATTGTGTTAATTTTCTTAAAACTTATAGAATAAGGTAACCCTAATGTAGAGGTGGGCATAAAAACCGGTTCGAAAAAAAAACCGAAACCGGTTTGGAGCCCAACCGGTTTTCAAACTGGCCCAACCCGACGGTTTACATTCGGTTTGTAGGTTTTCTCTTTCAAACCGGTTTCTAACCCGGTTCGGTTCCAAACCGGTTTTCAAACCGATTGCAAACCGGTTCCCAAACCGGTTTTCAAATAATTATTTAAAATTTTATGTCTAATTGTTTCTATGTTTTATATGTTATATATTTCATTTTAATATTAGTTATTTACTTAATTTGAAATTATGTACTTTGTTTTCAAAAACAATTAAGTAATGTTCCTAATTTTATATGTTTTAATTTTTACAAATAAAAATACGTAAATGCGTCTTATAGGTTTATTTATTTTATACAATTAATATGTAACATTCCTCTTATAAGTTGATTTATTTTTTACAATTAATTGTTTATTTAATTTATAACACTTTTTTAAAAAAACTAGCCGGTTTGGGCCCAAATCTGGTTTTCAAACGGCCCAAACCGATTTTCAAACCGGCCCAAACTAGTTTTTAAACCGGGCCAAACTAGTTTTTAACCGGGCCAAACTGGTTTTCAAACCGACCAAAACCGGTTTTCAAACTGACCCAAACCGATTTTATAGGTTTGGGTTTTTTTAAGTCCAAACCGGTTTAAAACCCGAACCGGTTTGAGCCCAAATCGGTTTTGAGTGCCGTTGACCAAACCGGTTCCGGTTTGGAACCCAAACCAGTTTTAGAAAAAACTCGATTTGTACACCTCTGCCCTAATGGGGCTCTAATTTAAGGTGGCTATTGTGTGTTTATCATTTTAGCTTTCCAAATAGTTATATGTCTAGATATCATTGATGGGGGTTTATGCTACTTCTATGTATCATGTGTAAAAATGGTCTCAACTCGAATTTGTGCTAGTTGTTAATTCTATGCTAAGTGGAATCAAAGTCCAACTGATGTCTTTAATTGATTGTGTATCTTCATCTTTTCTTTCTTAATTTATTAGTTTAATTTGCTAATCATTTTGGTTAATTAAAATATTCACAAATCCAGACTCATTTTGATCGGTTGATTAGTGATAATGACTTAGTATTGAGAGTCATTGTGTCCATGGTCGATACTTAGTTCTTACCTCTAGCTATACTACTATACTTTACACACATCATTCACCAATTTATTTTTCATAACTAATAATGTTGAAAATTATTTATTTTTAAAAGATTATATAAACATGTTATTTATCATTGCATATTACCATTAGAAGTACATAATGATGATATTTAACCCTTTTATTTTTCAAAACTTATACTATTTAAGACAACACAATGATGATCAAAAGACACAATGATACATTATATTATTTGGTTATTGTTTTTAATGTATTAGATTAATTAGTTGTTAATTGTAAGGCCTCGTTCCCGGGACGCTTACAGCTGGTCGATCATCGCACATAAAACGTACATTTTCATTTATCTAACGTAAATATTGCAGTGGAAACATTCAAAAATGATATTTCATTTCATTATAAAAGCTTTTGCAAAATAATACATCGTTAACCAGTTACAAAATACATTATACATTGTTGCATTACATCACAAAAGCATTATATAAATGGATGCCATCCAAAAGAGCTGAGTAGCCGCCCGTGCCATCCTCAGCAATCATTACCTGCCAACTGGAAACACATAAAAGTCAGCGTTGCTGAGTGAGTTCTAGTTTTATAAAAAAACATACTTTTCTTTTGTTAAAACCATACTTTACTTTTCATGTGATCATACATCATATGTACACATAGATAATATCAATATTATCTTCATCATTCATTCATTCATTCGTTCTTTAACTTTTGTTTATTTATCGTACGTCGTTAACTTTCACATTCTTTCATCATTACATCATTTCCATTCCATCAAGCCATAAACCTTACCCTTCTGTTCATGGTACTGGACCTAGGCCTATCATAGACCTTCTATAACGGTGCTCCGCACTTCTGGTCACAGTATCTAAGGTAAAGTTTAGGTGTATCATTGCCATGTGCAATACCTTTCTGGTCATGGTACTGGACCTAGGCCTATCATAGACCTTCTATAACGGTGCATCGCACCTCTGGTCACAGTACCTAAGGTATGCAGCAATGGTTCTATACAAATGGCCAATCATAAAGAAAGACCCCGATATGCATCCTCCCGTGGTAGCGAACCCACACACCGTTAGGCTAACAACTTTCAATGGCGTGTCCCGACATACAAGGCTAGCAAGACTTCTTTACTTTCATCGTTCATTAATGCATGCATTCATCATGTTCCTCTTTTCATTATCTTTCACTTTACGTACATAATACTTTCATTTCATTCATTAGCATAACACGTAAAGCCACAGAAAAGATAAACATTCATCATAATCAAGAACATCAACATACACAGTCATCATCATCATACAGGGCAACTTCATACATAACATACATCATGCATAAACATGCAACATCATCATCATCATGCCCAACATAACCTCTAAGACCTTAATGGTCATCTTACATGTACTTACGGAAACTTCCACATCAAAACTTACATCTGCACTTTCCCCTGAAACTTTGTAATTAAACTATGCTTTCCTCGGGTACAACAACCCAATTTGGGCATATGGATGCCCTTCAGTCGCATGGCCTCCAGGCGACTGAACATCATGCGAATGGACCCATGCGGATGAACACCAATGTGGATGAACATCCAATCATGCGAATGGACCTCATGTGGATGAACACCTATGCGAATGAACACCTATACGAATAGACCTCATGCGGATGAAACTAATGCGCAGAGCACTTATGTGAATGTGCCCTTGGTCGCATGACTCCCAATGCGAATGGCCCTCAATCGTGCGAATGAACCCTCAATCATGCGAATGAACCCTCAATCATGCGAATGAACCTCAATCGCACCTCATTTGGCCATATGGCCTCCATTCGGTCGCCTAACCCTAGCTGATGCAGGATGTAGTTCATCCCGAACCCAATCTGCCATTTTTGACCTCCAAGCTCATGCAAACCCATTCTGCTTAAATCAACCATCCTAAACCTTAGGAATGCATACCACAACACCATTCAAGCACACACAAGCCCAGAAACAAAATTCAAACGCCTCTTACGCAAACACATACAAATGGGTCAAACACACACACATACAAAAAAACAGTTTTTAGATGTGTTCCAGCCCCAAAATCGACCAAAACGTGTAAAAGAGGGGTCCTAGAACTCACACAAACCACACCGAGAAGTAGAGCTTCGTTTGGACCCGCTACATGATGATTTTGCTCTCTTGAATCCACCCGAACCAACTTTTCTCCCATTTCTCTATTCTTTCTCTCTATTTGCAGAATTTTGGAGATGTGGGGAGAGTGTGGGCTGCCCTACCCTCTTATTCTCCTTCTCTTCCTAACTTTCTCGTGTTTTGGAAAGTTTGGTCCCCCGAATTTGAACTTTGTTTCTTTTTTTTCTTTCGTCAGCTTCAAAGAAAATATCCGGGTGTTACAAGTCCACCCCCCTTTAATAGGTTTCGTCCCTCAAACCTTTTATTCTTCAAACAAACGTGGGTAATGCTGCCTTAATTCTTCTTCAGTTTCCCACGTTGACTCGGATCCTTTCTTGTGCTTCCACTGTACACGCACAAGAGGAACCACTTTATTCTCAGCCTTTTCTCTTTTTGATCGATGATTGCCACTGGTTACTCCGCATAGTTGAGCCGTTCGTCTACTTTGATATCCTCCGGTGGAACAATCATCTCTTCATCTGCCAAGCACTTCCTTAGATAAGATACGTGGAATGTCAGGGTGAATTCCACTTAACTCAGCCGGTAACTCCAATCTATAGGCCACCTCTCCTACTCGAGCACTGATTTCAAAAGGGCCTATGTATCTCGGGCTCAACTTACCTCGCTTTCGGAAACGAATGATACCCTTCCAAGGTGAGACCTTCAATATAACTAGGTCGCCCACCTAGAACTCAATCGGTCTGTGTCATTTATCGGCATACGACTTCTATCTATCTTTGGTTGCCTTCATGAGGCTTTGATCCTTTCAAGCTTGTCGTAGCCTTGATCACCTTGATGTTCCCTAACTCTTTATGACCAATATCACCCCAACAAACGGGTGTTTTGCATCTCCTACCGTATAACATCTCATAAGGTGGCATACCAATGCTGGCATGATAGCTGTTGTTGTACGAGAATTCAGCCAATGGTAAGTGGTCATCCCAACTTCACGTAAAATCAATCACACATGCTCGAAGCATGTTCTCCAATGTCTGAATGGTCATTTCTGACTGACCATCAGTCTGGGGATGATAAGCCATGCTAATATGTAACCTCGTCCCCATGGCGTCATGGAATTTCTTCTAGAATTTAGGTGAAAACCGGGTGTCACGATCCGACACAATAGACACCGGCACATCATGATGAGTTACAATTTCATTGATGAACAGGTCAGCTAACCTCTCAGATGAATATGTTTCATGGATCGGTAGGAAGTGAGCACTCTTCGTCAAGCGGTCAACAATCACCCATATACCATCATACCCTTTCGGAGTACGCGGTAGCTTCGTAATGAAATTCGTGGTGATGTGCTCTCACTTCCATTCTGGTATATCCAAAGGTTGGATCTTCCCATACGTCTTTTGATGCTCGGCCTTCACTTGTAAGCAAGTAAGGCACTTACTCTCATACTCCACTACATCACGCTTCATACCCGGCCACCAATAATCTTTCTTCATGTCTTGGTACATCTTTGTAGCACCGGGATGAATAGAGTATCGAGTCTTATGAGCTTCATCCATAATCTTCCCACGTAGATTCCCAAATCAAGGAATCCATATTCATCCAAACCGGGTTCTAACACCAAATATGTTTTCACCCAACTCCACGACCAGACCTCTTATTCTTTCAGAGTTAAGATGATCTTATTTCAATGCTTCATCTTGAAACTCTTTAACTTGCTTCATCACATCCGAGGTCATGATCAACTGATATGCTTTCACCCGAATCAGCTCGGGTCTCTCTGTTTGGCTAAGGGCGTCCGCCACCACATTGGCTTTGCCCGGATGGTGATGGATCTCACAATCCTAGTCCTTTATAAGCTCTAACCATTGTCTCTGCCTCATGTTTAGATCTTTTTGCTCAAAGAAGTACTTCAAGCTCTTGTGGTCAGTGAAAATGGTGCACTTCGTCCTGTAAAGATAGTACCTCCAAATCTTTAGTGCAAAGACCAAGGCTGCTAGCTCCAAGTCATGAGTTGGGTAATTGACCTCATGAACCTTAAACTGTCGAGATGCATAGGCTATAACCTTCCATCTCTGCATTAACACGCACCCTAACCCTGAGTAGGAAGCATCAAAATAAACCACTAGATCTTCACCTCCATCGGGTAATGACAGAATAGGAGCTTGAGTCAATCTCGTCTTCAATTCTTCAAACGCCTTCTCTTGAGCTTGACCCCATACAAATTTCACATCCTTCCGGGTCAACTTGGTTAGTTGAGAAGCGATCTTGGAAAAGTCTTGGATGAATCTTCTGTAGTAGCCCCCCAAACCCAAGAAACTAAGAATCTCGGATGGCGTCTTTGGAGACTTCCATTGCATCACTTCCTCCACCTTTGCCGGGTCTACCATAATCCCGTCGGGATTTATCACATGACCCAAGAACTAAACTTCGTGCAACCAAAATGCACACTTGGAGAACTTGGCATACAACTTCTCCTTTCTAAACGTCTCCAAAACCTCCCGAATGTGACTGGTGTGCTCGATCTCACCCCTCGAATAAATCAGAATATCATCAATGAACACAATCACTGATTTATCCAACATTGGCCAACACATGCAGTTTATCAGATCCATAAAAGCAGCTGGCACATTGGTCAAACCAAAAGACATGACAAGAAACTCGTAGTGACCATAACGCGTACAGAAGGCTGTTTTAGGGATATCCTGCTCCTTCACCTTCAACTGATGGTAACCGGATCGAAGTTCTATCCTTGAAAACCAACTGGCATCTTGAAGCTGATCAAACAAGTCATCAATTCTTGGTAAGGGGTAGCGGTTCTTCACCGTCAACTTCTTCAGCTCACGGTAGTCAATGCACATCCTCATACTACCGTCTTTCTTCTTCACAAATAGGACCGGAGCACCCTAAGGAGAGATACTTGGTCTAATCAACCCCTTATCAAGTAACTCTTGCAACTGCTCCATCAACTCTTTCATCTCCGTCGGAGCTAACCAATACGGTGCCTTGGCAACAGGTTAGGCACCCGGTATCTAATCAATCTGAAACTCGACCTCTCTATCATGTGGCACTCCTGGTAAGTCTTCTGGGAACACGTCTGGAAAGTCACACACAGCCGGAACATCAGATAGTTGTGGTGTTGGAGTATCCACATCCTTTACATAAGCCAAGTAGGCGCTACATCCACGCCTCATACACTTTCCCGCCACCATCATTGAGATTACTTTCGGGATCGTCGCGACCGATCTCCATAAATAGTTACCAAACTCCCGTCAGGCGCTATCAAACGAATCATCTTCTTGCAACACACAATGTTCGCCTCGGAGTCCGCCAACCAATCCATCCCAAGAACCAAATTGAAACCACCTAAGCTCATCACGAACGGTCTAACAGGAAGCTTATGACCTTCTAGTTCCACATCACAGTCCTCTATCATCTCAGAAATCCTAGTAGACTTACCTATGGCAATTTCTACATCAAAGGGCGCATCAACACGTCTACTACTAACAGGCAGCTTAGCACAGAAAGCAGCAGAAATAAAACTTTTACTGGCACCCGAATCAAATAACACAGAAGCTAAAGTTTGGTTCACTAGAAACGTACCGGACATAACATCAGGGTCCGTCCTAGCTTCTTCCTGTGTCATGGTGAATGCCCTGGTGCTCGCCCTCAGTCCTTCACCTCCCATCTTCTTCACCCCGAAACCCTCAGCCCTTGGCTTCTTACAATCCCTACTCATGTGGCCCTCCACGCCACAGTTAAAGCACCAGATCGTACGACAGTCCTTGGCTATATGCCCTGCCTTCCCACACTTGAAGCACACGTTCGACCCTAGCTTACATTCCCCACTATGCTCTCTTCCACACCTACCGCACTTCTTCATACCCGCACCTGATGTGACCACACGGCGGTCGTCCACTCGTGCCTTCTTGTTACCCGTCGAGGTATCACCCCGACCAAACCTCTTCCCCTGCCATTTTCGGTCACCACCAACCTTTCTGCCACCTTCAGCCACCACCACCACGGCCTTCTCATCATACAGTCTCCCCACCAGATCCACTACCGACCTAAACGTGCTCAGTTGGGCAGTGATCATATGCCTACGAATATCTACTGGCAAACCCTGAATGTACCTCTTAATTTTCCGTGACAGAGGCGTCACCTGATCCGGCACTAGACCTGCCATCTCGTTGAACTTTGTGGTGTACTGCTGGTGTGTCATGGTTCCCGCCTCTAGTTGCAGGAACTCTATCTTAACCTTGTCCATTTCCCGGTGAGGACAGAACTCCTCAATCACCAACTTTTTCATCTCCGACCATCTCATTCTCCTAATAGCCCTGCTACCCTCGGCTTGGACTATATTGTCCCACCAGTACAGAGCCGAGTCCACAAAAGAATGGGTAGCAAACTTTACTTTCTGATCCTCCCGGCACTCGCTAATATTTAGAACAGCCTCCATCTCTCTCACCCATCGGTGAGCGGCAGCAGCAGTACCATTACCATCAAAAGTAGGAGGCTTGCATCGTTGAAATGCCCCATAGTTACAGCCTCATGCCACCTCCTGCACGGGCTCTTCTTCTTCCTCTTCATCATCAGATAGAACCGTTTCAGGCTCTGGTTGCTCCCGTCCTCCCGAGGACATGTTCCTCTCCTGTCTTTCCCCTTGTCGTACTGCCTTAATCACTGCGGTCACCACAGACGGTCAGATTGTCTACGTGACCTGATGCACTTCTTCAACCACCACCTCTTTCACCGAGGCCCTTAAGTTTGCACTCTCATCACCACCCTCCGGATGCGGGTTCTTGGGTTCTTCATGAACCACCTTTTCCGTCCTGGGTCTTCCCCTCTTGGGTCGCGGCTCAACACCAAGCCCATCACGACCACCGCCACGAGAGGCTTTCAATGATCTACCACCAGCCATTCACACGCACACTGAAAGATTCAAACACCAACACGGTCATTCAAGGGAACAACTTAGTTTATGTCAAGTATAGTAAGTCCCTAATTATAGTGGCAAGTTATGATCAGCCACTTACTTTACTCTTCATACCCAAGCATTACCTGTCCTAACTACATCAGTATTTAAATCTACATACAACACATAACCACATACCATGTGCACATAATATCGGTTAACATTAAAGAAAAATACCTGATGGCACACAGCTACTCAGATTGGCATCCTTCCCTTTCCATCCCATTCTCAGTTTAAGTTAAGGTTTATTTTGAAAATTTACCCATTTCACTTAAACTTTGGCTCTGATACCAACTTGTAAGGCCCCGTTCCCGAGACGCTACAACTGGTCGATCATCGCACATAAAACATACATTTTCATTTATCTAACGTAAACATTGTAGTGGAAATATTCAAAAATGACATTTCATTTCATTATAAAAGATTTTGCAAAATAACACATCGTTAACCAATTACAAAATATATTGTTGCATTACAACACAAAAGTATTATATAAATGGATGGCATCCAAAAGAGTGGAGTAGCCACCCATGCCATCCTCAGCAATCATTACCTGTCAACTGGAAACAATCAAAGTCAGCGTTGCTGAGTGAGTTCTAGTTTTATAATAAAACATACTTTTCTTTTGTTAAAACCGTACTTTACTTTTCATGTAATCATACATCATACGTACACATAGATAATATCAATATTATCTTCATCATTCATTCATTCGTTCTTTAACTTTCGTTTATTCATCGTACGTCGTTAACTTTCACATTCTTTCATCATTACATCATTTCCATTCCATCAAGCCATAAACTTACCCTTCTGTTCATGGTATTGGACCTAGGCCTATCATAGACCTTCTATAATGGTGCACCGCACCTCTGGTCACAGTACTTAAGGTAAAGTTTAGGTGTACCATTGCCATGTGCAATACCTTTCTGTTCATGGTACCGGACCTAGGCCTATCATAGACCTTTTATAACGGTGCACCGCACCTTTGGTCATAGTACCTAAGGTATGCAGAAATGGTTCTATACAAATGGTCAATCACAAAGAAAGAACTCGATATGCATCCTCCCGGGGTAGCAAACCCACACACCGTTGGGCTAACACCTTTCAATGCTGTGTCCCGACATACAAGGCTTGCAAGACTTCTTTACTTTCATCGTTCATTAATGCATGCATTCATCATGTTCCTCTTTTTATTATCTTTCACTTTACGTTGCATAATACTTTCGATTCATTCATTAACGCAACATGTAAAGGCACAAGAAAGATAAACATTTATCATAATCAGGAACATCAACATACACAGTCAACATCATCATACAGGGCAACATCATACATAACATACATCATACATAAACATGCAACATCATCATCATCATGCCCAACCTCTAAGACCTCAACGGTCATCTTACATGTACTTACGGGAACTTCCACATCAAAACTTACATCTGCACTTTCCCTCGAAAGTCAGTAATTAAACTATGCTTTTCCTCGGGTACAACAACCTTATTTGGGCGTATGGACGCCCTTCAGTCGCATGGCCTCCAGGCGACTGAACATCATGCAAATGGACCCATACGGATGAACACCTATGCGGATGAACATCCAGTTGTGCCAATGGACCTCATGCGGATGAACACCTATGCGAATGAACACCCATGCGAATGGACCTCATGCAGATGAAACTAATGCGGATGAGCACTTATGCGAATGGGCCCTCGATCGCATGATTCCCCATACGACTGGCCCTCAATCATGTGAATGAACCATCAATTGTGCGAATGTACCCTCAATCGAGCGAATGAACCCTCAATCAAGTGAATGAACCCTCAATCGAGCGAATGAACCTTAATCGCACCTCATTCGTCCGTATGGCCTCCATTCGGTCGCCTAGCCCTTGCTGATGCAGAATGCAGTTCATCCCGAACCCAATCTGCCATTTTCGACCTCCAAGCACATCCAAACCCATTCTAAGCTTAAATCAACCATCCTAAACCTTAAGAATGCATACCACAACACCATTTAAGCACACACAAGCCCGGACACAAACTCCAAACACATCACACGCAAACACATACAAATGGGTCAAACACACACACACATACAAAAAATAGTTTTCAGATGTGTTCCAACCCCAAAAGCGACCAAAAACGTGTAAAAGAGGGGTTCTAGAACTCACACAAACCACACTGAGAAGTAGAGCTTCCTTGGGACCCGCTACACGACGATTTTGCTCTCTTGAATCCACCCGAACCAACTTTTCTCCCTTTTCTCTCTTCTTTCTCTCTATTTGCAGAATTTTGGAGATGTGGGGAGGGTGTGGGCTGCCCTCCCCTCTTATTCTCCTTCTCTTCCAAACATTCTCGCATTTTGGCAAGTTTTGTCCCCCGACTTTGGACTTTATTTCTTTTTCTTTTTACGTCGGCTTCAAAGAAAATATCTGGGTGTTACATTAATTTACTATTATGTTTTACATATAAGAGATGCATAACAATTTTATTCCATCATTATATCTTTTTAAAATTCATCATTTTAGAAAAACATAATAGTATTAAAAAAACATTATAACTAACAAAAATACATAGTTACTTGCACTAAATATACAATGACGAGATATAAACTTAATAATGTAAAAATTTAATCTTTTTATATATGTAACACCCGGTCATTTTAGAAGTCAAAGAAAGAACGAATAAAATGAAGAAAGAAAAAAGAAAAAGGAAGAAAAGATATTTTTGCCCAAGTAGCGATACTAAAGGTGTCAAAAGGACAAAAATCTTCAAAAGTTGGTGATAAAGGTGGCATGGCTACCCATTCCTCTCTCTACACTCGTATCATTCGGATTTTAGAGAGAGAGAGAGAATGAAAGGAGAGTTGAAAACTCTCGGATATTTTGAAGAACAAGAGCAGAAGGTTGAATTCAGGTAAGAATTCATGGTTTTAAGATGTTCTTAACTGGTTTAGGCCTCGGTTATATGTTTATGTATGTTTGTGTGTGTTCGGGTGTGTGTTTGGTGGGTTTCTAGGCGGTTGAACTCATTTGCAAATGGGTTTTGAAGAAGTCATTACCAAAGGCTACTAAGGTGAGTTCTAGAACCCCATTTTTACGTATTTTAAACTGCTTTGGGGCTGGAAATGCATGTATGAACGTTTTTATAAAGTTGGGTTTTATACCCGTATGTGTGTATGTTGTGGGTGGGATTTGATTTTGGGCTATGTATGTGTTTGATGATGTTATGATTATGTTTCTATGGCTAAGAATGTGTGGTTTAAGCTTGAACATGATAGGTGATGTTTAGGGACTGAATTTTTATGGTTTAGAGTGATATAGACTGGCCATGCGCCTAAAAAGTGGCCCATGCGCCCAACTGAAAATAACTGTCTAAGTGTCCCGTGCGCCCAAAACCTCATGCGCTCAATACCTCATGCGCCTAAATAGTACTTATGCGCCTAAAATTAGGCTGAAATTGTCTAAGTGTTCATACGCCCAGATAGTTCATGTGCCCAGGCACTCATGCGCCTGCATAGTGCCTATGTGCTTAGAATTGCCCAGAATAGGTTAAGTGTTGCTCATGCGCCCTAATATGCCAATGCGCTTGAAAGTTGTTCATGCGCTTAAATGTTTCCCCATGCGCCTGAAAGTCCAAACGGCCGCATAGTGCTCATGTGCCTGCATAGTGCTCACGTGCCTGCATAGTGCTTATGCGCCTAAAGACTTAGAAATATTTTTTGAGTTGGGGAAAAGTGAAAAGTAGGCTTTGACTTGGATGTTCCCAGGGTAAAGTAATTTGACTTTTTAAAGTCAAA
>CM046447.1:72785953-72793453 GCA_025506515.1 Flaveria trinervia | reverse complement strand
GACTCGGATCCCTTCCTGTGCTTCCACTGTACGCGCACAAGAGGAACCACTTTATTTTTCAACCTCTTTTCCTTTCGATCAATGATAGCCACTGGTTGCTCCACATAAATGAGCTGTTCGTCTACTTCGATATCTTCCAATGGGACAATCATATCTTCATCTTCCAAGCATTTCCTCAGATGAGATATGTGAAATGTCGGGTGAATTCCACTTAACTCATCTAGTATCTACAATCTATAGGCCACCTCTCCTACTTGAGCAATGATTCGAAAATGGCCTATATACCTTGGGCTCAACTTGCCCCACTTTCGGAAATGAATGATACCCTTCCAAGGTGAGACCTTCAACATAACCCGGTCACCCACCTGGAACTGAATCGGTCTGCGTCGTTTATCAGCATACGACTTCTGTCTATCTTTGGCTGCCTTCATGAAGGCTTTGATCTTCTCAAGCTTCTCAGTCGTAGCCTCGATTACCTCAACGCTCCCCAATTCCTTCTGACCAATATCACCCCAACAAACGGGTGTTCTGCACCTCCTACCGTATAGCATCTCATATGGTGGCATACCAATGCTGGCGTGATAGTTGTTGTTGTATGAGAATTCGGCTAACGGTAGGTGGTCATCCCAACTTCCCCCAAAATCAATCAAACATGCCCGAAGCATGTCTTCCAATGTCTGAACGGTCCTTTCTGACTGACCATCAGTTTGGGGATGATATGCCATGCTAATATGTAACCTCGTCCCCATGGCGTCGTGGAATTTCTTCTAAAATTTAGATGTAAACCGGGTGTCACGATCAGACACAATGGACACCGGCACACCATGACGAGTTACAATCTCTTGATGAACAGATCATCCAACCTCTCAGATGAATATGTCTCGTAGATTGGTAGGAAGTGAGCACTCTTCGTCAAACGATCCACAATCACCCATATAACATCATACCCTTTTGGAGTACGCAACAACTTAGTAATGAAATCCATGGTGATGTGCTCCCACTTCCATTCCGGTATATCCAAAGGTTGGATCTTCCCATTTTGATGCTCGGCCTTCACCTGTAAGCAAGTAAGTCACTTACTCACATACTCCACCACATCGCGCTTCACACCCGGCCACCAATAATCCTTCTTCATATCTTGGTACATTTTCGTGGCACCTGGATGAATGGAGTATCAATTCTTGTGAGCTTCATCCATGGTCTTCACCGGTAGATCCCCAAAATGAGGAATCCACACCGTCCAAATCGGGTTTTAACACCAAGGATGTTTTTGCCTAATTCCCTAACCAGACTTCTCATCCTTTCAGAGTTAAGATGATCTTCCTTCAATGCCTTATCTTGAAACTCTTTAACTTGCTTCATCACGTCAGAGGTCATGATTAGCTGATACGCTTTCACCCGAATCGGCTCGGGCCTCTCTTTCCGACTAAGGGCATCAGCCATCACGTGGCCTTGTCCGGATGGTAATGGATCTCGCAATCATAGTCCTTTATAAGCTCCAACCATCGTCTCTGTGTCATGTTTAGATATTTCTGCTCAAAGAAGTACTTCAAGCTTTTGTGATCGGTGAATTTGGTGCACTTCGTCCCGTAGAGATAGTGCCTCCAAATCTTTAGTGCAAAGACCACGGCTGCTAGCTCCAAATCATGAGTTGGGTAGTTAACCTCATGAACCTTCAACTGTCGGGATGCATAAGCTATAACCTTTCCTTTCTGCATTAACACACACCCTAACCCCAAATAGAAGCATCAGAATAAACTACCAGATCTTCACTTCCCTCGGGTGATGACAGAACAGAAACTTGAGTCAATCTCATCTTCAATTCTTCGAACGCCTTCTCTTGAGCTTGACCCCATACTAACTCTACATCTTTCCGGGTCAACTTGGTTAGTGGAGAAGCAATCTTGGAAAAGTCTTGGATGAATCTTCTGTAGTAGCTCGCCAAACCCAAGAAACTACGGATCTGGGATGGCGTCTTAGGGGACCTCCATTGCATCACCGCCTCCACCTCCTCCACCTTTGCTAGATCCACCATAATCCCATCGGGATTCACCACATGACCCAAGAACTGAACCTCGCGCAACCAGAATGTACACTTGGAGAACTTAGCGTACAACTTCTCCTTTCTTAGTGTTTCCAGAACCTCCCGAATATGACCGGCATGCTCAATCTCGCTCTTCGAATAAATCAGGATATCATCAATAAACACAATCACTGATTTATCCAACATCGTCCGACACACCCGATTCATCAGATCCATAAAAGCAGCTGGCGCATTGGTTAAACTAAAAGACATTACAAGAAACTCATAGTGACCGTAGCACGTGCGAAAAGCTATTTTGGGAACATCCTGCTCTTTCATCTTCAGTTGATGATAGCCAGATCGAAGGTCAATCCTTGAAAACCAACTGGCACCCTGAAGCTAATCAAACAAATCATCAATTCTCGGTAAAGGGTATCGGTTCTTCATTGTGAACTTATTCAGCTCACGGTAGTCGATGCACATCCTCATACTACCATCTTTCTTTTTCACAAAAAAGATCGGAGAACCCCAAGGAGAGATACTCGGTCGAATGAACCCCTTATCAAGTAGCTCTTGCAACTGCTCCATCAACTCTTTCATTTCCATTAGAGCCAACCGATACGGTGCCTTCGCAACAGGTTGGGCACCTGGTATCAGATCAATCTGAAACTCGATCTCAAGGTCAGGTGGCACTCCTGATAAGTCTTCTGGGAATACGTCTGGGAAGTCACACACAACTAGAACATCGGATAGTTGTGGTGTTGGTGTATCCACATCCTTTACATAAGCCAAATAGGCGCTACATCCACGCCTCATACACTTTCCCGCCACCGCTATCGAAATCACCTTCGGAATCATAGTAACCCGATCACCATAAACCATAACTGAACCACCGTCAAGCGCTGTCAAACGAATCATCTTATTGCGACACACAATGTTCGCATCGAAGTCCGCCAACCAATCCATCCCAAGAACCAAATCGAAACCACCTAAGGTCATCATGAGCGGTCTAACAAGAAACTTATGACCCTCAAGTTCCACGTCACTGTTCTCTATCGTCTCAGAAATCCTGGTAGACTTACCTATGGCAATTTCTACATCAAAGGGCGCATCAACACGTCTACTACTAACAGGCAGCTTAGCACAGAAAGTAGCAGAAATAAAACTTTAACTGATACCCGAATCAAATAACACAGAAGCTAAAGTTTGGTTCACTAGAAACATACCAGACACAAGATCAGGGTCCGTCCTAGCTTCATCCTGTGTCATGGTGAATGCCCTAGCGCTCGCCCTCATTCCTTCACCTCCCGTCTTTTTCGCCCCAGAACTCTCAGCCCTCGGTTTCTTACAATCCCTGCTCATGTGACCCTCTTCACCATAGTTAAAGCACTGGACCGTACGACAGTCCTTTGCTATATGCCCTGGCTTCCCACATTTGAAGCACACATTCAACCCCAGTCTACATTCCCTGCTATGTTCTCTCCCACACCTACCGCACTGCTTTATTCCAACACCGGATATGACCACACGATGGTCGTCCACCCGGGCCTTCTTGTTACCCGTCGAGGCTTTGCCCCGACCAAACCTCTTCCCCTGCCAATTACGTTCACCACCGCTCTTCTTGCCAACTTCAGTCACCACCACCGTCCTCTCATCATACAATCTCCCTGCCAATCCACCGCCGACCTGAACGTGCTCGGCCGGGCAGCGATCATGTGTCGGCGAATATCCGCTGGCAAACCCTGAATGTATATTTTAATCTTTCGTGAGAAAGGTGTCACCTGATCCTTGCACCAGATGTGCCATCTTGTTGAATTTCATGGTGTACTGCTGGTGCGTCATAGTTCCCACCTCCAGTTGCAAGAACTCCCTTTCGACCTTGTCCATTTCCCGATGAGGACAAACTCCTCAATCACCAACTTTTTCAGCTCAACCATCTCATCCTCTCAATGCCCTGCTACCCTCGGCTTGGACAATGTTGTCCCACCAGCACAGAGCCGAATCCATAAAAGAGTGGGTAGCGAACTTCACCTTCTGATCTTCACGACACTCACTGATATCAAGAACAGCCTCCATTTCCCTCACCCACCGATGAGCAGCTGTAGTAGTGCTGTTTCCATCGAAAGTAGGGGGCTTGCATCTCATAAACGCCCCGTAGTTACAGCCTTGTGCCACCTCCAGCGCAGGCTCTTCTTCTTCCTCCTCCTCACAATCAAAGAGAACCGTTTCTGGCTTTGATTGCTCTCGTCCTCCTAAGGACCTGTTCCTCTCCTTTCTTTCGCCTTCCCGTACAGCCTTGATAACTTCAATCACTACAGACGGTAAGATCGTCTGCATGACCTGATGAACTTCTTTTACAACAGCCTCCTTTACTGAGGCTCTCAGATTGGCGCTCTCGTCACCACCCTCTGGATGAGGGGTCTCTGGTTCTTCATGAACCACCTTCTCAACTCTGGGTCTCCCTCTCTTGGGTCGCGGTTCAGCACCGTGACCTCCACCCCTTGAAGCTTTTGAAGATCTACCACCAACCATTCACACGCACACTGAAAGATTCAAACACCAACACGGTCATTCAAGGGAACAACTCAGTTTATCTTAAGTATAGTAAGTCCCTAATTACAGTGGCCAGTTATGATTAGCCACTTACTTTACTCTTCACACCCCAAGCATTACCTGTCCTGACTACATCAGTATTTAAATCTACATACAACACATAACTGCATACCATGCGCACATAATACCTGATGGTACGCAGCTACTCAGATTGGCATCCCATTCCCTTTCTGTCCCACTCTCAATTTAAGTTAAGGTTTATTTTGAAAATTTACTCATTTTACTTAAACTTTGGCTCTGATACCAACTTGTAAGGCCTCGTTCCCGGAACGCTCACAGTTGGATCCTCATCGCACATAAAACATATAATTACATTTGCCTCATGAAAATATTGCAACAGAAACATTCAAAAATGACATCTCATTTCATTATAAAAACTTTTGCCAAATAATACATCGTTGATCAGTTACAAGATACATTGTTGCATTACATCACAAAAGCGTTCTATAAATGGATGCCATCCCAAAAGAGTTGAGTAGCCACCTCGTGCCATCCTCAGCAATCATTACCTGCCAACTGGAAACACATAAAATTCAGCGTTGCTGAGTGAGTTTTAGTTTTATAATAAAACATATTTTTCCATCATTAAAACCGTTCTTTACTTTCATGCGATCCTACATCATACGTACACATAGATAACATCATTATTATCTTCATCATTCATTCATTAACTTCCGTTCACTTTACGTTCGTTCACCCAAGTCTGTTACGACGACAGGGTCACTCACCTCATTAGCAATCTCAACGATTGCACGCTATCCGAGTCTCTTTCAACCATAGGGTTGCTCATCTCATTGCCAATCTTAACGATAGCACGCTATCCGAGTCTGTTTGCAACAACAGGGTTGCTCACCTCATGGTAATTTCAACAATAGCATGCTATCCGAGTCTATTGCAACAACAGGGTTGCTCACCTCATGGCAATCTCAACGATTGCATGCTATCCGAGTATGTTGCAACAACAGGGTTGCTCACCTCATATATGTGCTTGCAAGCCTTTTATTACATTCATCATTCATTAATGCATACATTCTTACTTTATGTTCTTCTTTCGTTATCTTTCACTTTACGTTACCTAATACTTCATTCATTCATTAACACGACACATAAAGCCATAAGAAAGATAAACATACATCAATATAAGGAACATATCATGCACAGTCATCAGCAACGCACAGGGCAACATCATAGATACATAACATGCCTAACATGCAACATCATCATCATCATGCCCAACATGCTCTCTAAGGTCACAACAGTCATCTTACATGCTCTTACGGGAACCTTTACGTCAAAACTTACATCTGCACTTTCCCCCTAAAATCAGAAGTCAAACTATACTTTCCTTCAAGTGCACAACCCTATTCGGGCATATGGACACTCTTCATTCGCATGGCCTCCATGCGACTGAACAACATGCGAATGAACCAATGTGGATGAACACTCATGCGAATAGGACTAATGCGGATGAGCACTTATGCGACTGGACCTTTAATTGCATGACCTCCATGCGACTGGCCCTTCAATCGTGTGAATGGACCCTCAATCATGTGAATGGACCCCAATCGTATGAATGGACCTCAATCGCACCCTATTCGGCCGTATGGCCTCCATTCGGTCTCCCGTCGGTTGCCTAGCCCTAGCTGATGCAGAATACAGTTCCAGCAGAACGCAAACATCCCTTTTTGACCTCCAAACTCATCTAAACCCATTCTAAGCCCAAATCAACCATCCTAAACCTTAGGGATGCATACCACCACACCATACAAGCACACACAAGCCTGGAAATAAACCCTAAACGCATCACACGCAACCCACCCAAATGGGTCAAACACATACACATACAAAAACGGGTTTTTATGCTTTCCAGCCCCAAATCGTTTGAAAACAAGTAAAAGTGGGGTCCTAGAACTCACACAAACGACACCACGAAGTAGAGCTTTGGTTTGGCTTGCTACACGACGATTTTGGCTCACACGAACCAACCCGAACCCACTTTTTCTCCCTTTTTCCTTCTTTCTTTCTTCTCCTCTTACTTTTGGCTGAAATATGGGTGTGGGGAGAGGGTAAGGGCTGCCCTCTCCCTTTATATACTCCCACTCACCATCTTTCTTTCGTTGGCGAGTTTGGTCCCTCGACTTAGGACTTTATTTCTTTTCTTCTTTCGTCGGCTTCAAAATAAATAAATAACCGGGTGTTACAATCTTTTTGGGCATTTTTGTAATTTTACCATGTGTACCCCATTAATTATTCATTACACCTGACTTCTTTTTCTGACACACAATCTCCAACATTTGTATTATGATTTGACTTTCACATCTTCCAACCATAAAATGTTTTTAATGTTGATTTGAACATTTTTTTGCTTTAAAGATTTCTAGTTTCCATTTGGGTATTGAAGATTTAAAAATTTGAGAACTCATGAAACCATTCCATCACTATCTTTCTATCAACAAAGCGAATACTCTTCACCAAAATGGAAAAGGTAGCATCTTCTATAATGTCGACAAACAACAATCCTCCTATGCAAACTCTAAAGCCAATCTGTACCACAAAACTGAAGTCATCACCATCGAGAAATCACAATATTCGTCTGCTGACTAGAGAGACATTGATTACGTAGGGAAAAAAGTTGAATAATAAAGATCCGACGATGGTGATAGTGACGACCTACATTAACAATTGCAACAACGAAGACAATGCTTGAATAATCGATCATTAGAGGGAGAGATGCGTAGCTTTTCAATATGTCGGTTTAGCTTTTTGAAGAAGAAAAGAGGATTTATCACATGGAGAGGTATTTATACACATTGGTGTTGGTTTTTTTGCCCCTCTATTTTATTACTAGTTGTAGAGTTTTATCT
>CM046447.1:72743453-72780953 GCA_025506515.1 Flaveria trinervia | reverse complement strand
CTTTATCCATGTGAGTTTTCCTTGCCCCTTTTTATTTATTTCACACTATTTTGGGGTGAACATGATAGCTTATACTTACACTTATACACGTTGAGACTTGTAATCACATGCAATTCATCTTATTATTTGTCATGGTTATTTGTTGTTGTAAGTGTTTATATGAGATACATAGTTTGTTTACAATCATTAACTATTGCTAGCCTGGCGACGTCTTAGATCTTTGGGCCTGACAAGCCTATTTGGTGCTAAAGTCGATGTATTGCCGACTCCTAGGAGCCGTATGCTTGTGCACTAGGGAACCAAATACACTTAGCCAATCTTTTATACTTGTAATCAAGTCGAGGTTTGGTTGTAACGATATGTGTTCTATGACCTTACTAGCTTATAACCTATGACATGAATTGCTACTTGTAATCTTATTATGTATGAAAACTTGGAAACTCACCAACTTTTATAGTTGACCCTTATTTTCATCATGTTTCAGGAAAACCCCAAGTTTAAAGAGGACTTTTGAAGCTTATAATAAAACTAGGACTTGGACCTAGTTAATTAATTAAAATGTTTATGTAATGTTTTATTTGTTTGGAATTTATTACATGTATGAGACTTATGTTTGTTATGCCTTTTGAAACTTATAAACTTAAATATTTACATTTTAACATAGCGTTATGTGGTTGTGAACAATCTTAACCCTCACATCTCGACGTTTCCGCCGTCAAGGTTGGGGTGTGACAGATTGGTATCAGAGCCCATAACTATAGGGATTTAGGTTATTAGAAATGTTGACCTAGACTATAGTTGCATGAACCTCATAGAAAGATCCTTATACCTTTGTGCTTACATGTTGTTTGCATGCTACATAATGCTATGCCTTTTGTGCAACTTGATGCCTTAGCATAGGATTACCTTATGAATGCTTAAACTTAGTTACATGTCTCCCTAAACTTAACTTTAACTCTTTGATTCTCCCCGGCAAATGAACTTCCTAAACTTATTCTTAACGACATGTGGAATCTACACTTATCATCTGGCTTCAATTCCTTAGACTCTATGTCTAATCTATGAAAATCCCATCAAGGTTTTGATTTCATAAACCAAAGAAATTTGTATGACACATAAACACCTGTATTCTGGATTTCCTGGCAAAAGGCCTTCGGGCTAAGGCAAGCATATCGTATAAATCTCATTGTGAGACCAGTTATGCTTACCTGGGGATTTCTGGGATGAGTGATAAACTATGGTCAACATACACAAGTCTCTATGGCAAATGGGTCAATTTACCTTGACGTGTCAACGATTCCAAATGGTAATGCGTTACCAAATGGAACCATCCTCTTTGTATCCTAAAAATCCTTGATTTTCTTGAACTGGTTTATCACCAAATTTTCAATATCTTCTCATTTTTAACATATATTGTTCCTGTTAATATTGAACCCATTCTACATTTCAACTTCTACATTTAAACATCGCTACACGTTGGGCGTTTCATGTATCTATTTCTATACCTTGACCAACGCGTGCATGACTCTTAATATCCAAAGATATTGGGAATCTAAACCGAGTGGCCCCTCAAAAGTTTAAACCGTTACTTATGGTTCTCAAGTCTTCTTAAGGATGTGTCCCATAACTAAGAACATGAAATGCTGTAGGTGGAATTCCTACATCTCGGGATACCTTGTCTAGGTAAAGTGTAAATGGTGACTTGACTCGATCATTGAATCCGTTTACTTGACTTGAAACCTTTGAGATGAGTGATCACTTATAGTACGCGCGTCTACAATAAGGCTATGGTTGACCACATATCTTGATAAGTCCATGTATTCCTTTCGATTGTGAATCGAATGTTCACATCTCATTGCAGTGTTGAATAATTCCTGCTCTTGATTTCGTCTTCCCGATTGAAACCATTCAAGATTTGAACACCATCAAAACAAATTCTGCTATCTCGAACTTTGATCTTAAGCTTGTAAGCATGATTTTTTTTCCTTTTGTTACATTGATGTAACTTGAAAATTTCCGAATTTCTAATTGATATTATTCTTCCTTTCGTCGTTAAGTCAAACTCCGTACCGTCTGCACCGTGAGAGATGCAAGTGTTTGCAAGTCAACCTATGACAAAGAACACCCGTATCTCCTAAATGATTCTAACTCATCAAAACGGGGTGATTCCCTTACTTTGATGATTCTCTATTCGTTTCGATAAATAGTTTCCAATTGTGATTTATAAAATTTCAACCTCTGGATCGGGGTGATTTCCTTATCCTGAGGATTGACTTCAATTATTTTCTTTGGAATGACATTTCACAAATGACATGATCCCACCAAAATAGGATTGAAACCCGTACTTTGGTGACAAATATCAATCTTCGATTGTTTTCTTGCTATTATGAAATTCAACCATCAAGATATGCGTGAATTCCATACCTTGATGATAATATCATCTTTATGAATTGTATTTGTACAAATGAGACGACTTCATCAAAGTAGGAGTGAATTCTGGATTTTGATGAAGAAGTTCATCTAGTTATATTTTGTTTGAAAACTTCACCGTTAAGATAGGAGTGATTTCCCTTACCTTGATGGTGAGTTACCTCGTCTTATTTCTGTGGATCCTCAACAAGGAGTTGGGATCGAGCTTTTTGATTGGTAAGTTAGAGGTCATATCTTGAGAAGACACCCTCAAGCTAGGAGTGAAAACCACACCTTGATGACTATTCTCATTTCTTGATCTCCAACTCACTAAGGTTTTAATCAAGTGACAAGAAACATGTAGTAACTTGAAGGGTGAACCAATGTTAGTGTTTGGACCTATCAAGCCAAAGCATGATTTCTGAACTTGAAAGGAGACCCGATCACTCTAGGTTGATTTTGATTTCGATCTTGGAGCGTTTAAATTCTTAAATTGATTTTTTTCCCTTTATCATTATGTTTTGATTTGATCTAGCTATATCGAACCATTTATTCCCTACATATCAACTTTCATATCATCAACACATGATTGTGTGATGGTAGTCTTCTTAAACAATCTTTCTACTAAATAAAGACATTATCAACTCGTGGTTATGTCTTTCTAGTCATACGAATATTCTCGATTGTACTTAGGGGTTTGATGAATTACGTATGCAATCTATACTTGGAAACTTGCTATCTGGCAAAACATGTTTACAAATACTTTTCTTAATGTTTGCGTCATTTCTTGAATCGCTTTTGAACCCTTAACCTTGAAAATCATTGAATTTTATCTTGGTTTTGAACAACAAGACTCGTTATTATCCTCATTGCGATGTGGATATAAGGGTTTATAAAATTTCGTAATTTGTGGTCATATGTGTGGCATAAAAGAAAATACATAACTTGGCATGTGTCCAAGTGCCTTACTTTCACATATGACAAAACCTAACATCCGTGTTCCTGTGAATCTTGTGTTTAACTTCTCATCACTGAATGCCTCTTATTTTAGATGTCATGATGACAATTGGTGCATTATAGACCGTTTGGCTGATTTCATATTGACTTATGTGGGATAACGGGTCGAGAAATTGACTTGCATCTATCTCAAATAGTCGTATGCCGTGGTATGGCGTTAAAACATCGATCGTTAATTTGGATGATCAATTCATTTTCTGCTTTTAATAATGTTCCTAACCATTGTCGTGAACTTATTCCAAAATTTCGCATATTGTATTGGAGGGATACATATTCACAAGATATGCGTTAAGATCGTTTCATATAGTGACGTTTGGGATTCTTAAACCCTGACGGTCAACCTTTCTTATCATTGTTGGTCCTTTATTGATTTCTAGACATCAAATTACTACGAATTACATTCTAGAAGTTGTGACTTATGAATCTAAGTACCACGATAGCTCGTTATCATTTTTCAACGTTTCCGTTCAAAACGTCTCGAACTTCACTGGAAGAGTTCAAGTGACATATTTATGCCAAGAGACTTGAAAGACTCCATAAAGTGAAGCGTTTCATCTGTAATTAAACGACAAACATTGTTCGTTGAACACTTACCTTTTTATTATAATTCCTTTGTTCATCTAAGTTCATTTTTAATTTCGGGACGAAATTCTTTTAAGTTGGGGAGACTGTAACATCTCGTATTTTGTTAACTTAAAAGGTTAACTTCGTTAAGTTTTAAAAGGACCTTTTATGTCATTTTGAAACCTTGAGGACCTATCATGGTTGATAATTAATAACAATAGCATTAAAAGGGTTGTAATGTTGTTTAATGTTATAACACTTAAAGTGATTTTAATCTTAAAAATAGTAATATTATTATTATTATAACAATAATAATAACAATAACAATAATAATCGTAATAAAAGTTGTAATATTAATAATAATAATAATAATAAAATAATTTAATAATTTATGAAAGTTAAATAAGTGTTAAGTTATAAATATATATGTATACTAAAAAAATAAAATTTAAACTTAAAGCTTAATTAAGGAGGCCTTTATGTAAATCTAGACTTAAAATGAAAGTTTTGAACATGAAATAATAAAACTTCAAAACTTCAGGGGTTAATCTGTAAATTATTAAAACTTAAGCAAACTTTAAAACTCAAGTGTCAACTCTTGGAAATCTCAGGGACCATTCGTGTAATAAAAAAAAACAAAAAAACAAGCTTCTTTTCTGATTTTCCGGCCGTGCTCCGGCCACAAGTCCGGCCGCAGTTCCGGCGAGGTGAAAAACCGGGTTTTAAGCCTCAATTTTGAGCCCGAAACACACCAACACAATCGTAAAACCGTTTCGAACCTATATATGTTCTTTATTATTACGTTTTAATCAATGTATGATGGCTTCTACTTGTAACCGAATGGTTCTTGGACTCTCAAAGCCGTTACGTACGTAAATCATCATAATAAACAAATTAAACGTACAGAAACGTTCGAATAATCATTTCCAAGATAATGCATAGTTTAATTCGAGTTAAATCATCAATTAAACACCCAACTGTAACCGTGGTGGTCGAACATGAACCGGACTCGTTCAGCACCTCAACGAACAAATCAAAGCTATATAACAGAGGGCAAATGTTCCCTTCGATCTCTTTAAACTATCTGTAAACGCAATTCGTAAAGCATTCACTCAATTAACCAATTGCTAGACGCATGTTCTTCGTGAGATACACGAGACAAATCCAAGCTTAAACACTACAAATCGATCATAATCAGGTGAGTTTATCACATCAGTCTACTCGATTACACTTAGGGATCAAAAGCCCTAAGGTTAATCGGGTTGGAACTCACGAATCATTGTTCAATTTTGAGTTTGTTTGATTTAGGGTTCATATAATTTGGGGGAAATTTTGAATTAGTGTTTTTAATAATTTAGAACCGAAGTAAACCACGGCTGAAGCCCTGGTTCACTGGTTCCCCCCCGCTCACTTTACCACTTGGAGGTCCCGGTTTCGAACCGGGCACCCCCATATTTTTTAAAATGGCTTTTTAAGCCTTAAATCAACTTTAGAAAATTTCTAATAATATAAAAAATATTTTATAACCTTTAAATGTATTTTAAGTTGTCAAATAATTTTCAGTGATATTTTAAAATATTAAACAATTAAAAAAACCCCTTTGTAATAAAACATTTTAAAGGTTATTTTTGAATTAAACATAGATTTTAAATAATTAACAAAATAGTAGTGATCCGAACTTTCCTTAAATTTTATCGTTTAAATCACGATATTTTAAATGGAGTTTTATTTTAAAAAGTTATAAATTCTTTTGTGTAATAAAACTTATTATGGTTCAAATTTTATTAAAACATTATAATATAAATGATAAATAATTATTCAAGTAGTTGTTAAAATGACTATTTGAATAATTTATTATTCATCAAATCATTTGAGCATGTTATACCATTTAATGAATTTAATCGTTAACTTTTGTTTAAATTCTGGAAATTATAAAACAATATAATTTGCTTTATTTTAAAGTTTTAAAAACCTTTATAATAAATCATTTTAATAAGCTTAAAACTTTATAATATGATTTTAATATGTAATATCCTTATCAACTTTTAATAGTTAATTTTTAAATTAATTATTTCTTTTCACATATTATTGGTTTAATTGATTTAAATCATCTTTATTAAACCTAAATGATTTATTATTTTACTTAATTACTTATTTAAACTTCCAAGTTCTATTGGAAACCCTAGTTCATGTCTAAAATTGTAATCTTATTATTAAACCTAATCTTGAAATCTATACGTTTAGATAACTTGTAAAAGAAATCATTTTGAACCTCGTTTAAATTATTATCATCATTATAAACTTAAAGCTACCCCAAATCCTAATTATTATAGAACTTAATTGTATTATCAACCTTAATCTTTAAATTTGTAATGCATATTTTAGGTGCCTTGTAATGAATGCTTTGGGAGTATCTTTTGGTTCATCCTTTAATCTTTTATATCATCTTGTAATGCCTTTATCCATGTGAGTTTTCCTTGCCCTCTTTTTACTTTATTTCACACTATTTTGGGGTGGAACATGATGCTTATACATATACACTTATACACGTTTGAGACTTGTAATCACGTGCAATTCACTTATTATTTGTCATGGTTATTTGTTTATTGTAAGTGTTTATATGAGATACATAGTTTGTTTACAATCATTAACTATTGCTAGCCTGGCGACGTCTTAGATCTTTGGGCCTGACAAGCCTATTTGGTGCTAAAGTCGATGTATTGCCGACTCCTAGGAGCCGTATGTTTGTGCACTAGGGAACCAAATACACTTAGCCAATCTTTTATACTTGTAATCAAGTCGAGGTTTGGTTGTAACGATATGTGTTCTATGACCTTACTAGCTTATAACCTATGACATGAATTGCTACTTGTAATCTTATTATGTATGAAAACTTGGAAACTCACCAACTATTTATAGTTGACCCTTATTTTCATCATGTTTCAGGAAAACCCCAAGTTTAAAGGACTTTTGAAGCTTACAATAAAACTAGGACTTGGACCTAGTTAATTAATTAAAATGTTTATGTAATGTTTTATTTGTTTGGAATTTATTACATGTATGAGACTTATGTTTGTTATGCCTTTTGAAACTTATAAACTTAAATATTTACATTTTAACATAGCGTTATGTGGTTGTGAACAATCTTAACCCTCACATCTCGACGTTTCCGCCGTCAAGGTTGGGGTGTGACAGATTGGTATCAGAGCCCATAACTATAGGGATTTAGGTTATTAGAAGTTGACCTAGACTATAGTTGCATGAACCTCATAGAAAGATCCTTATACCTTTGTGCTTACATGTTGTTTGCATGCTACATAATGCTATGCCTTTTGTGCAACTTGATGCCTTAGCATAGGATTACCTTATGAATGCTTAAACTTAGTTACATGTCTCCCTAAACTTAATTTAACTCTTTGATTCTCCCCGGCAAATGACTTCCTAAACTTATTCTTAACGACATGTGGAATCTACACTTATCATCTGGCTTCAATTCCTTAGACTCTATGTCTAATCTATGAAACCCATCAAGGTTTTGATTTCATAAACCAAAGAATTTGTATGACACATAAACACCTGTATTCTGGATTTCCTGGCAAAAGGCCTTCGGGCTAAGGCAAGCATATCGTATAAATCTCATTGTGAGACCAGTTATGCTTACCTGGGGATTTCTGGGATGAGTGATAAACTATGGTCAACATACACAAGTCTCTATGGCAAATGGGTCAATTTACCTTGACGTGTCAACGATTCCAAATGGTAATGCATTACCAAATGGAACCATCCTCTTTGTATCCTAAAAATCCTTGATTTTCTTGAACTGGTTTATCACCAAATTTTCAATATCTTCTCATTTTTAACATATATAATGTTCCTGTTAATATTGAACCCATTCTACATTTCAACTTCTACATTTAAACATCGCTACACGTTGGGCGTTTCATGTATCTATTTCTATACCTTGACCAACGCGTGCATGACTCTTAATATATCCAAAGATATTGGGAATCTAAACCGAGTGGCCCCTCAAAAGTTTAAACCGTTACTTATGGTTCTCAAGTCTTCTTAAGGATGTGTCCCATAACTAAGAACATGAAATGCTGTAGGTGGAATTCCTACATCTCGGGATACCTTGTCTAGGTAAAGTGTAAATGGTGACTTGACTCGATCATTGAATCCGTTTACTTGACTTGAAACCTTTGAGATGAGTGATCACTTATAAGTACGCGCGTCTACAATAAGGCTATGGTTGACCACATATCTTGATAAGTCCATGTATTCCTTTCGATTGTGAATCGAATGTTCACATCTCATTGCAGTGTTGAATAATTTCCTGCTCTTGATTTCGTCTTCCCGATTGAAACCATTCAAGATTTGAACACCATCAAAACAATTCTGCTATCTCGAACTTTGATCTTAAGCTTGTAAGCATGATTTTTTTTCCTTTTGTTACATTGATGTAACTTGAAAATTTCCGAATTTCTAATTGATATTATTCTTCCTTTCGTCGTTAAGTCAAACTCCGTACCGTCTGCACCGTGAGAGATGCAAGTGTTTGCAAGTCACCTATGACAAAGAACACCCGTATCTCCTAAATGATTCTAACTCATCAAAACAGGGGTGATTCCCTTACTTTGATGATTCTCTATTCGTTTCGATAAATAGTTTCCAATTGTGATTTATAAAATTTCAACCTCTGTCGGGGTGATTTCCTTATCCTGAGGATTGACTTCAATTATTTTCTTTGGAATGACATTTCACAAATGACATGATCCCACCAAAATAGGATTGAAACCCGTACTTTGGTGACAAATATCAATCTTCGATTTTTTCTTGCTATTATGAAATTCAACCATCAAGATATGCGTGAATTCCATACCTTGATGATAATATCATCTTTATGAATTGTATTTGTACAAATGAGACGACTTCATCAAAGTAGGAGTGAATTCTGGATTTTGATGAAGAAGTTCATCTAGTTATTTTTTGTTGAAAACTCACACCGTTAAGATAGGAGTGATTTCCCTTACCTTGATGGTGAGTTACCTCGTCTTATTTCTGTGGATCCTCAACAAGGAGTTGGGATCGAGCTTTTTGATTGGTAAGTTAGAGGTCATATCTTGAGAAGACACCCTCAAGCTAGGAGTGAAAACCACACCTTGATGACTATTCTCATTTCTTGATCTCCAACTCACTAAGGTTTTAATCAAGTGACAAGAACATGTAGTAACTTGAAGGGTGAACCAATGTTAGTGTTTGGACCTATCAAGCCAAAGCATGATTTCTGAACTTGAAAGGAGACCCGATCACTCTAGGTTGATTTTGATTTCGATCTTGGAGCGTTTAAATTCTTAAATTGATTTTTTTCCCTTTATCATTATGTTTTGATTTGATCTAGCTATATCGAACCATTTATTCCCTACATATCAACTTCATATCATCAACACATGATTGTGTGATGGTAGCCTTCTTAAACAATCTTTCTACTAAATAAAGACATTATCAACTCGTGGTTATGTCTTTCTAGTCATATGAATATTCTCGATTGTACTTAGGGGTTTGATGAATTACGTATGCAATCTATACTTGGAACTTGCTATCTGGCAAAACATGTTTACAAATACTTTTCTTAATGTTTGCGTCATTTCTTGAATCGCTTTTGAACCCTTAACCTTGAAAATCATTGAAATTTTATCTTGGTTTTGAACAACAAGACTCGTTATTATCCTCATTGCGATGTGGATATAAGGGTTTATAAAATTTCGTAATTTGTGGTCATATGTGTGGCATAAAAGAAAATACATAACTTGGCATGTGTCCAAGTGCCTTACTTTCACATATGACAAAACCTAACATCCGTGTTCCTGTGAATCTTGTGTTTAACTTCTCATCACTGAATGCCTCTTATTTTAGATGTCATGATGACAATTGGTGCATTATAGACCGGTTGGCTGATTTCATATTGACTTATGTGGGATAACGGGTCGAGAAATTGACTTGCATCTATCTCAAATAGTCGTATGCCGTGGTATGGCGTTAAAACATCGATCGTTAATTTGGATGATCAATTCATTTTCTGCTTTTAATAATGTTCCTAACCATTGTCGTGAACTTATTCCAAAATCTTCGCATATTGTATTGGAGGGATACATATTCACAAGATATGCGTTAAGATCGTTTCATATAGTGACGTTTGGGATTCTTAAACCCTGACGGTCAACCTTTCTTATCATTGTTGGTCCTTTATTGATTTCTAGACATCAAATTACTACGAAATTACATTCTAGAAGTTGTGACTTATGATCTAAGGTACCACGATAGCTCGTTATCGTTTTTCAACGTTTCCGTTCAAAACGTCTCGAACTTCACTGGAAGAGTTCAAGTGACATATGTTATGCCAGAGACTTGAAAGACTCCATAAAGTGAAGCGTTTCATCTGTAATTAAACGACAAACATTGTTCGTTGAACACTTACCTTTTTATTATAATTCCTTTGTTCATCTAAGTTCATTTTTAATTTCGGGACGAAATTCTTTTAAGTTGGGGAGACTGTAACATCTCGTATTTTGTTAACTTAAAAGGTTAACTTCGTTAAGTTTTAAAAGGACCTTTTATGTCATTTTGAAACCTTGAGGACCTATCATGGTTGATAATTAATAACAATAGCATTAAAAGGGTTGTAATGTTGTTTAATGTTATAACACTTAAAGTGATTTTAATCTTAAAAATAGTAATTATTATTATTATAACAATAATAATAACAATAACAATAATAATCGTAATAAAAGTTGTAATATTAATAATAATAATAATAATAATAATATATAATTTAAATAATTTATGAAAGTTAAATAAGTGTTAAGTTATAAATATATATGTATACTAAAAAAATAAAATATTAAACTTAAAGCTTAATTAAGGAGGCCTTATGTTAATCTAGAACTTAAAATGAAAGTTTTGAACATGAAATAATAAAACTTCAAAACTTCAGGGGTTAATCTGTAAATTATTAAAACTTAAGCAACTTAAAACTCAAGTGTCAACTCTTGGAAATCTCAGGGACCATTCGTGTAATAAAAAAAAACAAAAAAAACAAGCTTCTTTTCTGATTTTCCGGCCGTGCTCCGGCCACAAGTCCGGCCGCAGTTCCGGCGAGGTGAAAAACCGGGTTTTAAGCCTCAATTTTGAGCCCGAAACACACCAACACAATCGTAAAACCGTTTCGAACCTATATATGTTCTTTAATTACGTTTTAATCAATGTATTGATGGCTTCTACTTGTAACCGAATGGTTCTTGGACTCTCAAAGCCGTTACGTACGTAAATCATCATAATAAACAAATTAAACGTACAGAAACGTTCGAATAATCATTTCCAAGATAAATGCATAGTTTAATTCGAGTTAAATCATCAATTAAACACCCAACTGTAACCGTGGTGGTCGAACATGAACCGGGACTCGTTCAGCACCTCAACGAACAAATCAAAGCTATATAACAGAGGGCAAATGTTCCCTTCGATCTCTTTAAACTATCTGTAAACGCAATTCGTAAAGCATTCACTCAATTAACCAATTGCTAGACGCGTGTTCTTCGTGAGATACACGAGACAAATCCAAGCTTAAACACTACAAATCGATCATAATCAGGTGAGTTTATCACATCAGTCTACTCGATTACACTTAGGGATCAAAAGCCCTAAGGTTAATCGGGTTGGAACTCACGAATCATTGTTCATTTTGAGTTTGTTTGATTTAGGGTTCATATAATTTGGGGAAATTTTGAATTAGTGTTTTTAATATTTAGAACCGAAGTAAACCACGGCTGAAGCCCTGGTTCACTGGTTCCCCGCTCACTTTACCACTTGGAGGTCCCGGTTTCGAACCCGGGCACCCCCATATTTTTTAAAATGGCTTTTTAAGCCTTAAATCAACTTTAGAAAATTTCTAATAAATATAAAAAATATTTTATAACCTTTAAATGTATTTTAAGTTGTCAAATAATTTTCAGTGATATTTTAAAATATTAAACAATTAAAAAAACCCCTTTGTAATAAAACATTTTAAAGGTTATTTTTGAATTATTAACATAGATTTTAAATAATTAACAAAATAGTAGTGATCCGAACTTTCCTTAAATTTTATCGTTTAAATCACGATATTTTAAATGGAGTTTTATTTTAAAAAGTTATAAATTCTTTTGTGTAATAAAACTTATTATGGTTCAAATTTTATTAAAACATTATAAATCTAAATGATAAATAATTATTCAAGTAGTTGTTAAAATGACTATTTGAATAATTTATTATTCATCAAATCATTTGAGCATGTTATACCATTTAATGAATTTAATCGTTAACTTTTGTTTAAATTCTGGAATTATAAAACAATATAATTTGCTTTATTTTAAAGTTTTAAAAACCTTTATAATAAATCATTTTAATAAGCTTAAAACTTTATAATATGATTTTAATATGTAATATCCTTATCAACTTTTAAATAGTTAATTTTTAAATTATTATTTCTTTTCACATATTATTGGTTTAATTGATTTAAATCATCTTTATTAACCTAAATGATTTATTATTTTACTTAATTACTTATTTAAACTTCCAAGTTCTATTGGAAACCCTAGTTCATGTCTAAAATTGTAATCTTATTATTAAACCTAATCTTGAAATCTATACGTTTAGATAACTTGTAAAAGAAATCATTTTGAACCTCGTTTAAATTATTATCATCATTATAAACTTAAAGCTACCCCAAATCCTAATTATTAATAGAACTTAATTGTATTATCAACCTTAATCTTTAAATTTGTAATGCATATTTTAGGTGCCTTGTAATGAATGCTTTGGGAGTATCTTTTGGTTCATCCTTTAATCTTTTATATCATCTTGTAATGCCTTTATCCATGTGAGTTTCCTTGCCCTCTTTTTACTTTATTTCACACTATTTTGGGGTGGAACATGATAGCTTATACATGATACACTTATACACGTTTGAGACTTGTAAATCACGTGCAATTCAACTTATTATTTTGTCATGGTTATTTGTTTATTGTAAGTGTTTATATGAGATACATAGTTTGTTTACAATCATTAACTATTGCTAGCCTGGCGACGTCTTAGATCTTTGGGCCTGACAAGCCTATTTGGTGCTAAAGTCGATGTATTGCCGACTCCTAGGAGCCGTATGTTTGTGCACTAGGGAACCAAATACACTTAGCCAATCTTTTATACTTGTAATCAAGTCGAGGTTTGGTTGTAACGATATGTGTTCTATGACCTTACTAGCTTATAACCTATGACATGATTGCTACTTGTAATCTTATTATGTATGAAAACTTGGAAACTCACCAACTATTTATAGTTGACCCTTATTTTCATCATGTTTCAGGAAAACCCCAAGTTTAAAAAGGACTTTTGAAGCTTACAATAAAACTAGGACTTGGACCTAGTTAATTAATTAAAATGTTTATGTAATGTTTTATTTGTTTGGAATTTATTACATGTATGAGACTTATGTTTGTTATGCCTTTTGAAACTTATAAACTTAAATATTTACATTTTAACATAGCGTTATGTGGTTGTGAACAATCTTAACCCTCACATCTCGACGTTTCCGCCGTCAAGGTTGGGGTGTGACAAGAATGCATGCACTACTGAATGATGAATGAACAAGTGAAAGGCTTGCAAGCACATTATGAGGTGAGCAACCTTATTGTTGCAATAGACTCGGATGGCATGCAATCGTTCGGATTGCCATGAGGTGAGCAACCCTGTTATTGCAATAGACTCGGATAGCGTGCCATTGATGAGAATGGCCATGAGGTGAGCAACCCTGTTGTTGCAAGAGACTCGGATAGCGTACCATTGATGAGATGCCATGAGGTGAGTAACCCTGTTGTTGCAAGAGACTCGATAGCGTGCCATCGACGAGAATGGCAATGAGGTGAGCAATTCGATGGTTGCAACAGACTTGGATAGCGTGCAATCGATGAGATTTCTAAGGAGTGAGCGACCATGTTGTCGCAACAGACTCGGAAAACGAATGTATAGAACGAACGAAAGTAACGAATGTAATAGAAGATAACGATGGTATTATCTGTGACATCCGGTAAATTTCCGTTACCAAACACCGTTAGTTCTGTTAAGTCTTGTATACACGTGTCGTGAGCACACACTAGTTTTCGTTTAACGTTGGTGACCTAATAATAATGAATAATGTTAATTTGATGTGAATCTAAGTGATTATGTGAGTATTGGGTTATGTTTATGTGTTTACACATTTATAAAAGGTTAATTAGAAAATTAATCGCGTAACGCGAAAACGTGCCTATTTATTCGTATGTCTTGTGTTTTATAAAGATAAGATATATAATGAATTTTATAAGTTTATATCTTTATATTATGAAGTTAAAAACACTTTACAAAGAGTTTAAAGCTTAGTTTTTATAAAATACAAATTACAAGGGTTAAAAGGGTAAATATGTAAATTAAAATTAAATAAAACAAACCCAAACCCTAATCCACCCTCCATCGGCCGTGAACCACACAAACTCACCCTCCCCACTTTGATTTCGACCAAGATCAAGCCCCTAAACCTCGATTTCGTTCAATTACAAGGTACACAACTTGTTGGAATCATCAATTGCAAGTTATAACTCGTTTAAAGGTTTGATTTTTCATGTTTTTATGGGTTTTTGTTTATGGCCGAACCTTGGGTGCGAAATTGACCCTCATGAGATCGAATTGGATGTTGTTTGGTGATGTTTATATGTTAGTTATGTTGAATACATGTTAGTTAACGTCGATCATGGATGAATTACATGTTTTTAGTGGTTTAATCATGGGTTTTGATTCTAGTCAAACCCTAATTCGATTTTGGGCATGATTATGGATCAATGATGATTGTTTGATGAATGTGTGATGATTAATAAGTTGTATGAATGTTAGGAATCATGGATCTTGCAAGAAATTGAGGATTTGGTGTTGATGTTCATAGCTTACTAAGAATAGTAACTTTATCTTGCATGTAACATTGAATTATTGATGAATTGATGTTATGGATGTGTTCATGGTGATGATTAGATGTTAGATTGATGTTGTGATCATTGGGAATTCAAGAACACATGTTATAGTTCATACATTACTAAAGTTAGTAACTTTTTAGGGTATGAATTGATGGGTTATGATGTTTGAATGTTGTTGATCATGCTTAGATGATGGTATGAGTTTGAATTGGTATGTTATTGATGAATCAATGAGTATATTTGGTATTTGATAGGTTTTGGGATGTGCTTTCCCAAAAGGGAAACTTTATTTATGCAAAATGTGAAAGATGGTAGTTTGAATATATTTAGGATGTTAGGAGCATGTTAGTGTGATCATGGATGAATTCTAATGTGGTAAGATATGATAATTTGGTTGTTTGTGATGTTGGGATAATCATGAATGATATCTGGACATTTGTGATCATGTATGGTTTGGATGTTGGTTAGTAGTAGGACATCATGTTTGGGACTTGTAATTGATTGTTGTGATGTTGTGAATGCAATGCATATGGTTAATGAATATGGTTATGATCATTATACACGCGTGTGAATCTGAGGCCCCTACTTAGTAGGATTGGCAGGGTTTAGGATGTGAAGTCGTGAGTGGCTTCACATGGCATGTGGTGAATGGTTGAACTTTGTGTGACATGTTAGTTGTGTTATAACTAGTGGATATGTTAATGTTCTAGATTCGCATGACTTGTATGGTACTTGGTTGTATGATGATCTAAGTGATACACCTGGTTGATATAGCATACACATGATCTATTTGAATGATAACCATGTACGATATATGTGTTTGATTTCTTGAATGGTTTACAACACATAAGTCACCAACGGGTCAAACGGGTCAACTAGGTCAAACGTGTCTATTTTTCTGAAAGCTTGAGTCTTTGGTTTTGGTATGCTTAGGGTTTCACATGTCTTTCATTTACACGTACTTATGTACTCACATGATCTAGGTAACCTTTGAAGGTTGGCTATCCTCTCGTTTCTCAAATAAACCCTAAGTACTCTTTGCATACATCAGGTGAGTTCATGCCCCACTCTTTATTTAATCTCTTTTGGGGGAGATAGCATACTGGTATTTATACGAATGCTTTTAATATTTAAGTTGTGTATATATTAATATAGTGCTGTTTACCATGGGAAAGTCCTCACACTTTTGAATTGTTAATATTTAATAGCGGGGAAACTTGGGTAGTACTACTGGGTCTGACGAGCCCCACCTGCGTGACTCGAGGTCAACCGGGTGCAATTTGTCCTATTGAACATTATCACGACATGGTAAGTCGTGACAGGAGGCAACAACTATCACAGTCAGCTTCAATTGCGAAATCACTATGTATTAATATTTACTGTTAATAGACTAGCTATCTATTACCATACACTGCTTATATATATCACAACTGTTTATATGTTATTGAACTCAAACTCTTGAACTCACCAACCTATGTGTTGACATTTTAGTATGCTTTTCTCAGGTCATTAAGTTGCTTGCCTTTAGGAGCACTGCACGGATTCACTTGCATGCCAAAACTTGGTCTTGAAGACATTTTCTATTATTTTAAAGATTTTAAAAATTTACTCTTTTGAGTTGGCGTATGTTTGCCATAGTATACATTTGTGCTCTTTGGGTTGTCTTACAAAACGCTTCCGCACTGTTTAACTTATTTTTTTGCTTTGGATTGATTTCATTTAAATTATGGCATATAGAGTCGTTCTGAGTAACTATTGACTGGGATCCTGGTTTGTTCACACGCCTCGTGGTAAAACTCCGCAAGTGGATTTTGAGGGTGTGACAGAATGGTATCAGAGCCATTGGTTATAGGGAACTAGGTTGCATACACACTAGACTATAACCGCACAGTTAGTTAGTTACCTGTTTCTTGTTCCATCGACTGTACACTCATTGGCATACACATCACATTATCTGCAGCATGGCATCGTCTTCGAGAGCTCCGGGTAAACGACCCGAATCACCTACACGATCTGAATCCCCACCTCCTGCACCTGTACCTGATGATGGATTCGATTGGCCCCGACTAGC
Source organism: Flaveria trinervia (assembly GCA_025506515.1). Taxonomy (NCBI): domain Eukaryota; kingdom Viridiplantae; phylum Streptophyta; class Magnoliopsida; order Asterales; family Asteraceae; genus Flaveria; species Flaveria trinervia. Next base: position 72,763,859 of record CM046447.1, on the reverse strand, counting down.
TTATCCCCGAGAGGAGATTGACTGGGATCAACCATTCCCATTGATGAAGCGTGACCCTCCACGAGACTAGCGTTCTTATCCTAGGTTTGTTGACCATATCATGTTTAGGGAGCGCGTACCTGTCCTAAAGCCAAGGACTAGGAACAATGCCAATCAACTCATGCCTTCACTCCCACGAACGGCGCAGCCCAACGAGCAACTGATTGCTGCACTAATGGCTGCACTGGATACTGAACAGCATCGCGTAAGGCGACTCACGGGTGATGTCTGTACACTACAGCAAGAGGTGTACAACCTGAGACACCAATTGGATGAACTCGAGGAAGAACACGGGAAGACTCTGAACGGTTGTCATCATATGCAAGATGGTGTTATGGCACTCCAAGGACGCGTGACTGCTCGTGAACAGTGGGACGTCGTAGCCGATAATAGGATTGCCATTTTAGAAGCTCAACTAGAATCACTTCAGATTGCTATAGCTCCTGCTCCTGCAGCAGACCTTGAGGATGAGGAGGATCCTGAGGAGGGACCCGAGGAAGAGGAACCGAGGAGATGGAGGATGATAGTGATGGGTTAGATGTTGTCGATTGACTTCCTTATATGACTTAGACTACGTAGTGTTTTCTTTTTGAAACCTATGTGGGAAGGGTTGTTTCCCCACACGAACGACAAACTTCGATTTTGACATTGCTAAATACATTGTGACTCATTTGCAATTTATTTACTTTGGTTATTATTTTTGTTATGAATGTTGTGGTTGTGATGATACGTTATTTCTTTTGTTTACTGTTTACTACGCTTCAATGAGTTAAATGTGTTTGATATTACTCATTTTTGTATTGTAAATGTAAAGTGAAAAGAATAGACGCCCGTGGACGTGGACGTGGACGTGGTCGTGGATGCGGACGTGGACGCGGACGTGGACGTGGCACCGGAGAACAGGGTGGTGGTGCTATTAACATGACTCCCGCCGAATTGGCTGCTCTAATTAATGAGCATGTTCAGGCGGCAGTGGCTGCTGCCCACGCGGGTCAGCCAGCAGGTAACAATGACAGAAAAACAAATCTGATATCCTTTATAACTGTAGGGGATGTCTGATTAATGTGTGTTGTGTTAAAACAGGACCACCAGTGTGTACATACAATTCCTTCATGGACTGTAAACCACACACCTACAGTGGTACAGAGGGTGCTGTAGGGCTTGTACGCTGGTTCGAGAAGACTGAGTCCGTTTTCTCCAAATGTAACCGTCCACCAGCGGATCAAGTAAAGTATGCCACCGGGACTTTGGAGGGTGCTGCTCTGTCTTGGTGGAACGCGCAAGTCCAGATGCTTGGACAAGCGATGGCGAATGGACTCCCCTGGAATGAGTTCAAGGATATGATGATCGAGGAGTACTGTCCTCGAAACGAGGTGCAAAAACTAGAGATGGAATTCTGGCAACTCAAGATGAAGGGTTCAGAAATTAAGGCTTACATGACCCGAACTCATGAGTTGGCTACCTTATGTCCAGGAATGGTTAGTGAGACACATAAGAGAATCGAGCACTACATACGAGGATTGGTGCCTGAAATCCAAAGTATGGTAACAGCTTCTAACCCGACTACGATTCAGCAGGTCATCCAAATTGCCCATAAACTTACTGATCAGGCGGTAGAGCAAGGGCGTTTACCCAAACGGGGCGCTATGGTGAGCGTGCCCGATAACAAAAGGAAGTGTGATGCTCCCAACAACAGCAACAACAAACCACCATCATCATCGTCTGGCGGTCAACAACAATCCCAACAGCAGCAACAGCCAGTTCAGCAGCAGCAGTGGCGGTTCGATAATAACCGCAATTTCAACCAAACTGCCCCAAATAACCAAGGACCCAGCGGTTACGGCGGCAGACATCCCAAATGCCCACGGTGTAACTACCACCATGTGGGACGGTGTGATAGCTTCAAGTGTCAACGTTGTGGAAAAATTGGACACGCTGCGAAGGATTGTCGTGGTGAACTAATGAGGAGGCCACAACAACCTCAAGAAACTCCCAAGGGTTGTTTTGAATGTGGGAAAGAAGGGCATTACAAGCGAAACTGCCCACAACTAAGGAGGAACGGAAATGGCAACAACAACAACAACAACACCAACAACCATGGTAACAACAACAACAATGGTAATAATAACAACAATGGTGGAAATGGCACTGGAAATGGTGGCAATAAAGATGGAGCCAAAGGGAGAGCCTTCGTCATTGGCTCAGGTGAGGCTCTAAATGATCCCACAACTGTTACTGGTAGATTCCCTGTTAATGGTTGTTTTGCTACGGTACTATTTGATACTGAGCCGATAGGAGTTTTGTGTCCTTAAAGTTCTGTAGTCTTTTAAGTGATATACCCTCTGCTTTAGAATCTAAATACACTGTGGAATTAGCCGACGGTAAACAAATCCATGTAACGCATATCCTTAAAGACTGTAAGATAGAACTTGCTGGTCATACTTTCGCTATAGACCTCATGCTTGTTACACTGGGGAGTTTTGATGTTGTGATAGGCATGGATTGGCTCTCTAGCAAGCAAGCGGAAGTCATATGTCACGAGAAGATCATACGGATCCCGTGGGTGATCAAATCCTTATCGTCAGAGGTGATAGAAATGGTGTTGTGATAGGCATCATCTCGTATATGAAAGCTCAAAAGTTGTTACGAAAGGGCCGCGTGGCTATCCTAGCACTTGTAACCGATAAGCAAAGGAAGAAAAGAGAATGGAGGATATTCCCATAGTACGCGACTTTCCGGAGGTGTTCCCAGAAGATCTTCCTGGATTACCACCGCACCGTCAAGTGGAATTCCAGATTGAGTTGACTCCCGGCGCAGCTTCGATTGCTAGGGCACCTTATCGATTAGCACCAAACGAACTACAGGAGTTGTCGTCACAACTTCAGGAACTTTTGGATAAGGGCTTTATTCGACCTAGTACATCACCTTGGGGAGCTCCTGTCCTCTTGTTAAGAAGAAGGATGGCACATTCCGAATGTGCATCGATTATCGAGAGTTAAACAAAGTAACAGTCAAGAACCGATACCCTTTACCTCGTATTGACGACTTGTTCGATCAGCTTCAAGGATCAAGCTATTACTCGAAGATTGACTTGAGATCTGGTTATCATTAACTCAGAGTTCGAGAAGAAGACATTCCCAAGACTACATTTCGTACTCGTTATGGTCATTATGAGTTCTTGGTCATGCCTTTTGGGTTGACTAAAGCACTTGCTGTGTTCATGGACCTCATGAACCACGTGTGCAAACCTTCTCTGGATCAGTTTGTCATTGTGTTCATCGATGATATACTGATATACTCTAGGACCAAGGAGGAGCATGAAGAGCACTTACGAATGACCTTGGAACTGTTGAAAAATGAGCAGCTGTATGCTAAATTCTCAAGTGTGACTTTTGGATAAGAGAAGTACAATTCCTAGGTCATATTGTTAATGAGAAAGGAATACACGTTGATCCTGCCAAAATTGAGGCGATAAAGAATTGGACTACACCCAAAACACCAAGCGAGATAAGACAATTTCTAGGGTTAGCAGGATATTACCGCCGATTCATAGAAGGATTTTCTAAGATCGCACAACCTCTCATAGCCTTGACTCACAAAGGGACGACATACAAATGGACTGAGATTCAGCTTTCCAATTATTAAAACAAAAACTCTGTACTGCCCCGATATTAGCATTACCAGAGGGAACAGATGACTTTGTGGTGTATTGCGATGCATCCATTCAAGGATTGGGTTGTGTCTTGATGCAACGAGACAAGGTGATAGCCTACGCTTCGAGACAACGAGAAGAACTATACTACCCATGACTTAGAATTGGGTGCAGTAGTTTTTGCCTTAAAGATCTGGAGACATTACTTGTACATTACCAAGTGCACAATCTACACCGATCACAAGAGTCTTCAACATATCTTTGAGCAAAAAGAGTTGAATATGAGGCAGCGATGTTGGGTGGAACTACTAAATGATTATGATTGCGCAATTAAGTATCATCCGGGAAAGGCGAACGTAGTTGCCGATGCCTTAAGCAGAAAGCAAACAGCTAAACCTCGACGGGTGCGAGCTTTACAGCTTACTATCAATACCCAACTGCCCGAACAAGTTAAGGAGGCACAGATAGAAGCTTTAAAAGTAAAAATATTGGTTCTGAATTGTTAAGGGAATGGATAAGCAGCTAGTGGTGAAAGAGGATGGAATTCAGTATTTCATGGATAGACTTTGGGTGCCTGTTCATGGAAATCTGAGAGATTTAGTTATGAGCGAGGCACACAAATGTAAGTATTCTATACATCCTGGATCCGACAAGATGTATCATGACCTAAAGGCTCACTATTGGTGGCCCAACATGAAAGCGGATGTAGCTACGTATGTGAGCAAGTGTTTGACCTTCTCGAAAGTAAAGGTGGAATATCAAAAACCATCCGGACTGTTACAACAACCCGAGATTCTGATGTGGAAATGGGAACAGATCTCCATGGACTTTATTACTAAACTACCCCGGACTAGTACTGGTTGTGACACGATATGGGTTATTATGGATCGATTGACAAAGTCTGCTCATTTCCTTGCAATAAAGGAAACCGACAAGATGGAGAAATTAACTCGCCTGTACCTCAAGGAGATCGTTTCGAGACACGGTGTACCAATCTCAATTATCTCTGACCGTGACGCTCGTTTCACGTCACATTTCGGGCAATCATTGCAGAAATCTTTGGGTACACGATTGGATATGAGTACTGCATATCACCCACAGACGGATGGCCAGAGTGAGCGTACCATACAGACGTTAGAAGATATGCTACGTGCCTGTGTGATTGACTTCGGGAATAATTGGGAAATTCACCTGCCATTGGTGGAGTTTTCTTATAACAACAGTTATCACACTAGTATACAGGCAGCACCTTTCGAGGCACTGTATGGGAGAAAGTGTAGATCACCGGTTTGCTGGGCAGAAATTGGTGATAGTCAGATAACAGGTCCTGAGTTGATTCATGAGACAACGGAGAAGATTGTGCAGATACGGAACCGTATGGCTGCAGCGCGAGACAGGCAAAAGAGTTATGCCAATGGCAGGTGAATTTCCCAATTATGCACTAGTATACAGGCAGCACCTTTCGAGGCGCTGTATGGGAGAAAGTGTAGATCACCGGTTTGCTGGGCAGAAATTGGTGATAGTCAGATAACAGGTCCTGAGTTGATTCATGAGACAACGGAGAAGATTGTGCAGATACGGAACCGTATGGCTGCAGCGCGAGACAGGCAAAAGAGTTATGCTGACAAGAGACGGAAACCTTTAGAGTTTCAGGTTGGTGACAAGGTTTTGTTAAAAGTCTCACCATGGAAGGCGTAGTTCGGTTCGGCAAACGAGGGAAACTAAATCCGAGGTACGTTGGACCATTTGAAATAGTAGAAAGAATAGGTCCAGTAGCCTATCGATTAGCCCTACCTGATTCGCTAAGCAGAATCCATAATGTATTTCACGTTTCAAACCTGAAGAAGTGCATAACTGATGAAACGATGGTCGTACCACTAGAAGAAATTCAAGTGAATGAACAATTGCGTTTTATTGAGGAACCAGTGGAGGTGATGGACCGTGAGGTGAAAACACTTAAGCAAAGTAAAATACCCATTGTCAAGATCCGTTGGAATTCGCGACGTGGACCGGAATTCACATGGGAACGGGAAGATCAAATGAAGCTTAAGTACCCTCAACTATTCGAAGGGACGATGCCAGCAGACGAAGGTATTGATTTAAATTTCGGGACGAAATTTCTTTCAACATGGGGATGATGTGACAACTCCTCCAAAACTCACTCGATTTCGATTTCTGTGTGCCAATGCAGTAGACCAGTGATGGAAACCAGTGATGCAACACTCTCACCATGTAACGCAATTTTCGGGACGAAAATTCTTTCAACATGGGGATAATGTGACATCCGGTAAATTTCCGTTACCAAACACCGTTAGTTCCGTTAAGTCTTCTATACACGTATCGTGAGCACACACTAGTTGTCGTTTAACGGTGTTGACCTAATAATGATGAATAATGTTAATTTGATGTGAATCTAAGTGATTATGTGAGTATTGGGTTATGTTTATGTGTTTACACATTTATAAAAGGTTAATTAGAAAATTAATCGCGTAACGCGGAAACGTGCCTATTTATTCGTATGTCTTGTGTTTTTATAAAGATAAGATATATAATGAATTTTATAAGTTTATATCTTTATATTATGAAGTTAAAAACACTTTACAAAGAGTTTAAAGCTTAGTTTTTATAAAATACAAATTACAAGGGTTAAAAGGGTAAATATGTAAATTAAAATTAAATAAAACAAACCCAAACCCTAATCCACCCCCCATCGGCCGCGAACCACACACACTCACCCTCCCCACTTCGATTTCGACCAAGATCAAGCCCCTAAACCTCGATTTCGTTCGATTACAAGGTGCACAACTTGTTGGAATCATCAATTGCAAGTTATAACTCGTTTAAAGGTTAGATTTTTCATGTTTTTATGGGTTTTTGTTTATGGCCGAACCTTGGGTGCGAAATTGACCCTCATGTGATCGAATTGGATGTTGTTTGGTGATGTTTATATGTTAGTTATGTTGAATACATGTTAGTTAACGTCGATCATGGATGAATTACATGTTTTTAGTGGTTTAATCATGGGTTTTGATTCTAGTCAAACCCTAATTCGATTTTGGGCATGATTATGGATCAATGATGATTGTTTGATGAATGTGTAATGATTAATAAGTTGTATGAATGTTAGGAATCATGGATGTTGCAAGAAATTGATGATTTGGTGTTGATGTTCATAGCTTACTAAGAATAGTAACTTTATCTTGCATGCAACGTTGAATTATTGATGAATTGATGTTATGGATGTGTTCATGGTGATGATTAGATGTTAGATTGATGTTGTGATCATTGGGAATTCAAGAACACATGTTATAGTTCATACATTACTAAAGTTAGTAACTTTTTAGGGTATGAATTGATGGGTTATGATGTTTATGTTGTTGATCATGCTTAGATGATGGTATGAGTTTGAATTGGTATGTTATTGATGAATCAATGAGTATATTGGGTATTTGATAGGTTTTGGGATGTGCTTTCCCAAAAGGGAAACTTTATTTATGCAAAATGTGAAAGATGGTAGTTTGAATATATTTGGGATGTTAGGAGCATGTTAGTGTGATCATGGATGAATTCTAATGTGGTATGATATGATAATTTGGTTGTTTGTGATCTTGGATAATCATGAATGATATTTGGACATTTGTGATCATGTATGGTTTGGATGTTGGTTAGTAGTAGGACATCATGTTTGGGACTAGTAATTGATTGTTGTGATGTTGTGAATGCAATGCATATGGTTAATGAATATGGTTATGATCATTATACACGCGTACGAATCTGAGGCCCCTACTTAGTAGGATTGGCAGGGTTTAGGATGTGAAGTCGTGAGTGGCTTCACATGGCATGTGGTGAATGGTTGAACTTTGTGTGACATGTTAGTTGTGTTATAACTAGTGGATATGTTAATGTTCTAGATTCGCATGACTTGTATGGTACTTGGTTGTATGATGATCTAAGTGATACACCTGGTTGATATAGCATACACATGATCTATTTGAATGATAACCATGTACGATATATTTGTTTGATTTCTTGAATGGTTTACAACACATAAAGTCACCAACGGGTCAACTAGGTCAAACGTGTCTATTTTTCTGAAAGCTTGAGTCTTTGGTTTTCGTATGCTTAGGGTTTCACATGTCTTTCATTACACGTACTTATGTACTCACATGATCTAGGTAACCTTTGAAGGTTGGCTATCCTCTCGTTTCTCAAATAAACCCTAAGTACTCTTTGCATACATCAGGTGAGTTCATGCCCCACTCTTTATTTAAACTCTTTTGGGGGAGATAGCATACTGGTATTTTTACGAACGATTTTAATATTTAAGTTGTGTATAATATTAACATAGTGCTATTTACCATGGGAAAAGTCCTCACACTTTTGAATTGTTAATATTTAATAGCGGGGAAACTTGGGTAGTACTACTGGGTCTGAAGAGCCCCACCTGTGTGACTCGAGGTCAACCGGGTGCAATTTGTCCTATTGAACATTATCACGACATGGTAAGTCGTGACAGGAGGCAACAAATATCACAGTCAGCTTCAATTGCGAAATCATTATGTATTAATATTTACTGTTAATAGACTAGCTATTTATTACCATACACTGCTTATATATATCACAACTGTTTATATGTTTATTGAACTCAAACTCTTGAACTCACCAACCTATGTGTTGACATTTTAGTATGCTTTTCTCGGGTCATTAAGTTGCTTGCCTTTAGGAGCACTGCACGGATTCACTTGCATGCCAAAACTTGGTCTTGAAGACATTTTCTATTATTTTAAAGATTTTAAATATTTACTCTTTTGAGTTGGCGTATGTTTGCCATAGTATACATTTGTGCTCTTTAGGTTGTCTTACAAAACGCTTCCGCACTGTTTAACTTATTTTTTCGCTTTGGATTGATTTCATTTAAATTATGGCATATAGAGTCGTTCTGAGTAACTATTGACTGTGATCCTGGTTTGTTCACACGCCTCGCGGTAAAACTCCGCAAGTGGATTTTGAGGGTGTGACATTATCTGTTTGTATGTATGACGTATGATCACAAACGAATATAAAATGTAGTATGATGTTGAAAGAAAGTAAAGAATGGTTTTACGAAGAAATATATGTTTTATTTTTTTTAAACTAGAACTCACTCAGCAACGCTGCCTTTGATGTGTTTCCAGTTGGCAGGTAGTGATTGCTGAGGATGGCGTGAGACGGCTACTCAGCTCTTTTGGGATGGCATTCTTTTGATTAATGTTTTTGCATTGTAATGCGAACAAGCTGTTTTGTAATGAATGTTGTATTAACTTGCAAAAGCATTTATAATGATATGAAAAGTCAGATTTTTATGTTTCCGCTGCAATATTTTATTGAAGTCAATGTAACTATATGTTTTATGTGCGATGAGAACCCAACTGTAAGCGTCTCGGGAACGGGGCCTTACAAGTTGGTATCACAGCCAAAGTTTAAGTGAAATAGGTAAATTTTCAAAATAAACCTTTACTTAAACTGAGAATGGGACGGAAAGGGAATGGGATGCCAATCTGAGTAGCTGCGTGCCATCAGGTATTTTCGTAAAGTTAACCGGTTTTATGTGCGCATGGTATGTGGTTATGTGTTGTATGTAGATTTAAATACTAATGTAGTCAGGACAAGTAATCACAATTGGCCACTGTAATTAGGGACTTACTATACTTGACATAAACTGAGTTGTTCCCTTGAATGACCGTGTTGGTGTTTGAATCTTTCAGTGTGCGTGTGAATGGCTGGTGGTAGATCTTCGAAAGCTTCAAGGGGTGGTGGTCAGGGTGCTGAACCGCGACCAAATAGAGGAAGACCCAGAGCTGAAAAAGAGGTTCATGAAGAACCCGAAACCCCTCAACCGGAGGGTGGTGATAAGAGTGCAAACCTGAGAGCCTTAGTAAAGGAGGCTGTTGTTGAGGAAGTCCACAATGTCATGCAGACAATCTTACCGTCTGTGGTGACTGAAGTTATTAAGGTTGTACGAGAAGGGGAAAGAAAGGAAAGAAAAAGGTCCTTGGGAGGACGAGAGCAACCGGAGCCGGAAACGGTTCTCTCTGATGATGAAGAGGAGGAAGAAGAAGAGCCTGCACCGGAGGCGGCACGAGGCTGTAACTACGAGGTGTTTATGAGATGCAAGCCCCTAAATTTCGATGGAAACAACACTACTGCAGGTGCTCACCGGTGGGTGAAGGATATGGAGGCTGTTCTCAATATCAGCGAGTGCCGTGAGGATCAAAAGGTGAAGTTCGCTACCCACTCTTTTGTCAACTCGGCTTTGTGCTGGTGGGACAAAATTGTCCAAGCTGAGGGTAGCAGGGCCATCGGAGGATGAGATGGTCCGAACTAAAGAAACTGGTGATTGAGGAGTTCTGTCCTCGTCGGGAGATAGATAAGGTGGAGAGGGAGTTCCTGCAGCTGGAGGCGGGGACGATGACGCACCAGCAGTACACCACGAAATTCAACGAGATGGCACGTCTGGTGCCGGATCAGGTGACACCTTTGTCACGAAAGATTAAAAGATAAATTCAGGGTTTGCCGGTGGATATTCGCAGGCACATGATCGCTGCCCGGCCGAGCACGTTTAGGTCGGCGGTGGATTTGGCAGGGAGACTGTACGATGAGAGAACGGTGGTGGTGACTGAGGGTGGCAAGAAGAGCGGTGGTGATTGAAATTGGCAGGGGAAGAGGTTTGGTCGGGGCGATGCCTCGACGGGTAATAAGAAGGCACGAGTGGACGATCGCCGTGCGGTCACATAGAGTGTGGGATCAAAAATGTGTGGCAAGTGTGGAAGGGAGCATAGTGGGGAATGTAGGTTTGGGTCGAACTTGTGCTTCAAATGTGGGAAGGCGGGGCACCTGGCAAGGCACTGTCGTATAGTCCGGTGCTATAACTGTGGTGAAGAGGGTCACATAAGTAAGGATTTTAAAAAGCTGAGGGCTGAGAATTACGGGGTGAAGAGGACGGGAGGTGAAGGGCCTAGGGCGAGTGCCAGGGCATTTACTATGACACATGAGGAAGCTAGGACGGACCCTGATGTCGTGTCCGGTACGTTTCATTTATCTCATCTAAGAAAGTGCTTAGCTGATAAAGACATGATTGTTCCACTGGATGATATCGAAGTAGACGAAAGGCTCAATTACGTGGAGCAACCAGTGGTAATCATTGATAGAAAAGAGAAGAGGCTGAGAAATAAAGTGGTTCCTCTTGTGCGTGTACAGTGGAAGCACAAGAAGGGATCCAAGTCAACATGGGAGACCGAGGAGGAAATGAGACAACATTATCCATGTTTGTTCGAGGAATAACAGGTTTCGGGGACGAAACCTATTTAAGGGGGGTGGACTTGTAACACCCGGTATTTGTGTACTTTGAAGCCGACGAAAGAAAAGAAATAAAGTCCAAGGTCGAGGGACCAAACTCGCCAACGAAAGAAAGTCGGGTAAGTGGGGGTATATAAGGGTGAGGGCAGCCCTTATCCCTCCCCCACACTCACAATTCAGCCCAAGAGAGAAAAGAGAAGAGAGAAGGGAAGAAAAGAGGAAAAATTGTTGGTTCGGGTAGCCAAAATCGTCAAGAAGGGAGTCAAATCAAAGCTCTACTCGTTGTGGTCGTTTGTGTGAGTTCTAGAGCCCCTTTTTTACTTGTTTTCAAATGATTTTGGGGCTGGAACACGTCTGAAATCGGGCTTTTGAGTGTGTGAACGCTTCACCCGTATGCGTATGTGTATGTGTATGTTTGATGCGTGTGAGTCTTGATTGTGAGCTTGTGTGTGCTTGAATGATGTTATGGTATGCATCCCTAAGGTTTAGGATGGTCGATTTGGGCTTAAAATGGGTTTAGATGAGTTTGGGGGTCGAAAACCCTCGGCTGCAGTCGGGATGTACTGCATTCTGCATCAGCTAGGGCTAGGAGACCGACTAGAGGCCGAATGGAGGCCATACGGCCAAATAGGGTGCGATTGGGGTCCATTCGCACGAACGAAGGTCCATTCGCACGATTAAAAGGCCAGTCGCATGGAGGTCATGCGGTTGGAGCTCCCGTCGCATAAGTGTTCATCTGCATTAGTCCCATTCGCATGAGGTCCATCCGCATTGTCCATTCGCACGATGGGGTGTTCATTCGCATGAGTGTTCATCCGCATTGAATCATTCGCATGATTTTCAGTCGCATGGAGGCCATGCGACTGAAGGGTGTCCATACGCCCGAATAGGGCCGTTGTACCCGAGGGAAGTGAGTATTGACTACTGACTTTCGGAGGAAAGTGCAGACGTAAGTCTTGGCGAAAAGATTCTCGTAGTTCATGTAAGATGATGATTGAGGCCTTAGAGTGCACGTTGGGCATGATGATCATGTTGCATGTCTATGCATGATGTGTATGTATGATGTTTCCCTGTATGATGTTGATGATTGCGTATGATATGTTCCCTGTTATGATGTTTGTTTATCTTTCCTGTGGCTTTACGTTGAATGTTAATGAATGAATGAAGTATTATGTAACGTAAAGTGAAAGATAATAAAAGAGGAATATAAAGTAAGAATGCATGCACTACTGAATGATGAATGAACGAATGAAAGGCTTGCAAGCACATATATAAGGTGAGCAACCTTATTGTTGCAACAGACTCGGATGGCGTGCAATCGTTGGGATTGCCATGATGTGAGCAACCCTGTTATTGCAATAGACTCGGATAGCGTGCCATTGATGAGAATGGCCATGAGGTGAGCAACCCTGTTGTTGCAAGAGACTCGGATAGCGTGCCATTGATGAGAATGGCCATGAGGTGAGTAACCCTGTTGTTGCAAGAGACTCGGATAGCGTGCCATCGACGAGAATGGCAATGAGGTGAGCAATTCGATGGTTGCAACAGACTCGGATAACGTGCAATCGATGAGATTGTTAAGGAGGTGAGCGACCCTGTTGTCGCAACAGACTCGAGAAAACGAATGTATAGAACGAACGAAAGTAACGAATGTAATAGAAGATAACGATGATATTATCTGTTTGTATGTATGACGTATGATCATAAACGAATATAAAGTGTAGTATGATGTTGAAAGAAAGTAAAGAATGGTTTTACGAAAGAAATATATGTTTTATTTTTTTTAAACTAGAACTCACTCTGCAACGCTGACTTTGATATGTTTCCAGTTGGCAGGTAGTGATTGCTGAGGATGGCGTGAGGCAGCTACTCAGCTCTTTTGGGATGGCATTCTTTTGATTAATGTTTTTGCATTGTAATGCGAAAAAGCTGTTTTGTAATGAATGTTGTATTAACTTGCAAAAGCATTTATAATGATATGAAAAGTTATATTTCTATGTTTCCGCTGCAATATTTTATTGAAGTCAATGTAACTATATGTTTTATGTGCGATGAAAACCCAACTGTAAGCGTCCCGGGAACGGGGCCTTACAAGTTGGTATCAGAGCCAAAGTTTAAGTGAAATGGGTAAATTTTCAAAATAAACCTTTAATTAATCTGAGAATGGGACGGAAAGGGAATGTGATGCCAATCTGAGTAGCTGCGTGCCATCAGGTATTTTTGTAAAGTTAACCAGTTTTATGTGCGCATGGTATGTGGTTATGTTTTGTATGTAGATTTAAATACTGATGTAGTCAGGACAGGTAATGCTTGGAGTATGAAGAGTAAAGTAAGTGGCTAATCACAACTGGACACTGTAATTAGGGACTTACTATACTTGACATAAACTGAGTTGTTCCCTTGAATGATCGTGTTGGTGTTTGAATCTTTCAGTGTGCGTTTGATTGGCTGATGGTAGATCTTCAAAAGCTTCAAGGGGTGGTGGTCACGATGCTGAACCACGACCCAAGAGAGGAAGACCCAGAGCTGAAAAAGAGGTTCATGAAGAACCCGAAACCCCTCCACCGGAGGGTGGTGATGAGAGTGCAAACCTGAGAGCCTCAGTAAAGGAGGCTGTTGTTGAGGAAGTCCACCAAGTCATGCAGACAATCTTACCGTCTGTGGTGACCGAAGTTATTAAGGCTGTACGAGAAGGGGAAAGAAAGGAAAGAAACAGGTCCTCGGGAGGACGAGAGCAACCGGAGCCGGAAACGGTTCTCTCTGATGATGAAGAGGAGGAAGAAGAAGAACCTGCACCGGAGGCGGCACGAGGCTATAACTATGGGGTGTTTATGAGATGCAAGCCCCTAACTTTCGATGGAAACGGCACTGCTGCATCTGCTCACCGGTGGGTGAGGGAAATGGAGGCTGTTCTCAATATCAGTGAGTGCCGTGAGGATCAAAAGGTGAAGTTTGCTACCCACTCTTTTGTCAACTCGTCTTTGTGCTGGTGGGACAACATTGTCCAAGCTGAGGATAGCAGGGCCATCGGGAGGATGAGATGGTCTAAACTAAAGAAACTGGTGGTTGAGGAGTTCTGTCCTCATCGGGAGATGGATAAGGTGGAGAGGGAGTTCCTGCAGCTGGAGGCAGGGATGATGACGCACCAGCAGTACACAACGGAATTCAACGAGATGGCACGTCTGGTGCCGGATCAGGTGACACCTTTGTCACGAAAGATTAAAAGATACATTCAGGGTTTGCCGGCGGATATTCGCAGGCACATGATCGCTGCCCGGCCGAGCACGTTTAGGTCAGCGGTGGATTTGGCAGGGAGACTGTACGATGAAAGAACGATGGTTGTGACTGAGGGTGGCAAGAAGAGCGGTGGTGATCGAAATTGGCCGGGGAAGAGGTTTGATCGGGGCGATGCCTCGACGGGTAATAAGAAGGCACGAGTGGACGATCGCCGTGCGGTCACATCAAGTGTGGGATCAAAAAGGTGTGGAAAGTGTGGAAGGGAGCACAGTGGGGAATGTAGGTTTGGGTCGAACTTGTGCTTCAAATGTGGGAAGGCGGGGCACCTGGCAAGGGACTGTCGTATAGTCCGGTGCTATAACTGTGGTGAAGAGGGTCACATAAGTAAGGATTGTAAGAAGCCGAGGGCTGAGAGTTCCGGGATGAAAAGGACGGGAGGTGAAGGGCCGAGGGCGAGCGCCAGGGCATTTACTATGACACAGGAGGAAGCTAGGACGGACCCTGATGTCGTGTCCGGTACGTTTTTAGTGAACCAAACTTTAGCCTCTGTGTTATTTGATTCTAGCGCTAGTAAAAGTTTTATTTTTGCTGCTTTTTGTGCTAAGCTGCCTGTTAGTAGTAGACATGTTGATGCGCCCTTTGATGTAGAAACTGCCATAGGTAAGTCTACCAGGATATCTGAAATGATAGAGAACTGTGATGTGGAACTTGAGGGTCATAAGTTTCCTGTTAGACCATTTGTGATGACCTTAGGTGGTTTCGATTTGGTTCTTGGAATGGATTCGTTAGCGAACTTCGAGGCGAACATTGTGTGTCGCAAGAAGATGATTCATTTGATGGCCCCTGATGGTAGTTCAGTGACGGTTTATGGTGATCGGGTTACTACGATTCCGAAGGTGATCTGAATAGCGGTGGCGGGAAAGTGTATGAGGCGTGGATGTAGTGCCTATTTGGCTTATGTAAAGGATGTGGATACGCCAACACCACAACTATCCGATGTGTCGGTTGTGTGTGACTTCCCAGACATGTTCCCGGAATACTTACTAGGAGTGCCACCTGACAGAGAGATTGAGTTTCATATTGACCTGATACCTGGTGCCTAACCTGTTGCCAAGGCACCGTATCGATTGGCTCCGACGGAAATGAAAGAGTTGATGGAGCAGTTGCAAGAGCTCCTTGATAAGGGGTTCATTAGACCGAGTATCTCTCCTTGGGGTGCTCCGGTCCTGTTCGTGAAGAAGAGAGACGGTAGTATGAGAATGTGCATCGACTACCACGAGCTAAACAAGTTGACGATTAAGAATCGATACCCCTTACCGAGAATAGATGATTTGTTCGATCAGCTTCAGGGTGCCAGTTGGTTTTCGAGGATAGATCTTCGATCCGGTTATCATCAGCTGAAGGTGAAAGAGTAGGATGTTCCTAAAACAGCTTTCCGTACACGCCATGGTCACTACAAGTTTCTTGTCATGTCTTTTGGTTTGACCAATGCGCCAGCTGCTTTTATGGATTTGATGAACCGTGTGTGTCGGCCGATGTTGGATAAATCAGTGATTGTATTTATTGATGATATCCTGATTTATTCGAGGAGCGAGATTGAGCATGCGGTCACATTCGGGAGGTTCTAGAGACGCTGAGGAGGGAGAAGCTGTATGCAAAATTCTCCAAATGTGCATTTTGGCTGCGTGAAGTTCAATTCTTGGGCCATGTGGTGGATCCTGATGGGATTATGGTGGACCCGGCTAAGGTGGAGGCAGTGATGCAATGGAAGTCACCAAAGACGCCATCCGAGATTCGCAGCTTCTTGGGTTTGGCGGGCTACTATAGAAGATTCATTCAAGACTTTTCCAAGATCGCTTCTCCACTGATTAAGTTGACCTGGAAAGATGTAAAGTTTGTATGGGGCCAGGCTCAAGAGGAGGCATTCGAAGAATTGAAGACGAGATTGACTCAAGCTCCTATCCTGTCGTTACTCGATGGAAGTGAAGATCTGGTGGTCTATTCTGATGCTTCCTACTCAGGGTTGGGGTGTGTGCTAATGAAGAGAGGGAAGGTTATAGCATATGCATCCCGGCAGTTGAAGGTTCATGAGGTCAATTATCCTACTCATGACTTGGAGCTAGCAGTTGTGGTCTTTGCACTGAAGATTTAGAGGCACTACCTGTACGGGACAAAGTGCACCATCTTCACAGACCACAAGAGCTTGAAGTACTTCTTTGAGCAAAAAGATTTGAACATGAGGCAGAGGAGATGGTTAGAACTTATCAAGGACTACGATTGTGAGATCCATTACCATCCGGGCAAAGCCAACGTGGTAGCTGATGCCCTTAGCAGAAAAGAGAGGCCCGAGCCGATTCGGGTGAAAGCATATCAACTGATCATGACCTCTAATGTAATGAAGCAAGTCAAAGAGTTTTAAGATAAGGCACTGAAAGAAGATCATCTTAACTCTGAAAGGATGAGAGGTCTGGTTAGGGACTTGGGTGAAAACATACTTGGTGTTAAAATCCGATTTGGACGGGTGTGGATTCCTCGTTTTGGGGATCTACGAGTGAAGATAATGGATGAGGCTCACAAGACTTGATACTCCATTCATCCAGGTGCCACAAAGATGTACCAAGACATGAAGAAGAATTACTGGTGGCCGGGTATGAAGCGCGATGTGGTGGAGTATGTGAGTAAGTGCCCTACTTGTTACAGGTGAAGGCCGAGCATCAAAATCCGTATGGGAAGATCCAACCTTTGGATATACCTGAATGGAAGTGGGAACACCTCACCATGGATTTCATTACGAAGCTGCCGCGTACTTCGAAAGGGTACGATGCCATATGGGTGATAGTTGATCGTTTGACGAAAACTGCTCACTTCCTACCGATCCGCCAGACATATTAATCTGAGAGGTTGGCTGATCTGTTCATCAAGGAGATTGTAACTCGTCATGGTGTGTCGGTGTCCATTGTGTATGATCGTGACACCCGGTTTACATCTAAATTCTGGAAGAAATTCCACGATGCCATGGGAACGAGGTTACATATTAGTACGGCTTATCATCCCCAAACTGATCGTCAGTCAGAAAGGACCATTCAGACGTTGGAGGACATGCTTCGAGCATGTGTGATTGATTTTGGTGGAAGTTGGGATGACCACCTACCGTTAGCCGAATTCTCATACAACAACAGCTATCATGCCAGCATTGGTATGCCACCATATGAGATGCTATATGGTAGGAGATGCAGGACACCCGTTTGTTGGGGTGATATTGGTCAAAAGGAATTGGGAAGCATCGAGGTAGTCGAGGGTATGACCGAGAAGCTCGAAAAGATTAAATCCTTCATGAAGGCAGCCAAAGATAGACAGAAGTCGTATGCTGATAAACGACGCAGACCGATTGAGTTCCAGGTGGGTGACCGGGTTATGTTGAAGGTCTCACCTTGGAAGGGTATCATTCGTTTCAAAAAGCGGGGAAAGTTGAGCCCGAGATACATAGGACCTTTCCGAATCATTGCTCGAGTAGGAGAGGTGGCCTATAGATTGGAGTTACCGGATGAGTTAAGTGGAATTCACCCAACATTCCATGTATCTCATCTAAGAAAGTGCTTAGCTGATAAAGACATGATTGTTCCACTGGAGGATATTGAAGTAGACGAAAGGCTCATTACGTGGAGCAACCAGTGGCAATCATTGATAGAAAAGAGAAGAGGCTGAGAAATAAAGTGGTTCCTCTTGTGCGTGTACAGTGGAAGCACAAGAAGGGATCCGAGTCAACATGGGAGACCGAGGAGGAAATGAGACAACATTATCCATGTTTGTTCGAGGAATAACAGGTTCGGGGACGAAACCTATTTAAGGGGGGTAGACTTGTAACACCCGGTTGTTTGTGTACTTTGAAACCGACGAAAGAAAAGAAATAAAGTCCAAGGTCGAGGGACCAAACTCGCCAACGAAAGAAAGTCGGGTAAGTGGGAGTATATAAGGGTGAGGGCAGCCCTTATCCCTCCCCCACACTCATAATTCAGCCCAAGAGAGAAAAGAGAAGAGAGAAGGGAAGAAAAGAGGAAAATTGTTGGTTCGGGTAGCCAAAATCGTCAAGAAGAGAGTCAAATCAAAACTCTACTCGTTGTGGTCATTTGTGTGAGTTCTAGGACCCCTCTTTTACTTTTTTCAAATGATTTTGGGGCTGGAATACGTTTGAAATCGGGCTTTTGAGTGTGTGAACGCTTGACCCGTATGCGTATGTGTATGTGTATGTTTGATGTGTGTGAGTCTTGATTGTGAGCTTGTGTGTGCTTGAATGATGTTATGGTATGCATCCCTAAGGTTTAGGATGGTCTATTTGGGCTTAAAATGGGTTTAGATGAGTTTGGGGGTCGAAAACCCTCGGCTGCAGTTGGGATGTACTGCATTCTGCATCAGCTAGGGCTAGGCGACCGACTGGAGGCCGAATGGAGGCCATACGGCCAAATAGGGTTCGATTGGGGTCCATTCGCAAGAACGAAGGTACATTCGCACGATTAAAGGCCAGTCGCATGGAGGTCATGCGGTTGGAGCTCCCGTCGCATAAGTGTTCATCTGCATTAGTCCCATTCGCATGAGGTCCATCCGCATTGTCCATTCGCACGATTGGGGTGTTCATTCGCATGAGTGTTCATCCGCATTGAATCATTCGCATGATTTTCAGTCGCATGGAGGCCATGCAACTGAAGGGTGTCCATACGCCCGAATAGGGCCGTTGTACCCGAGGGAAGTGAGTATTGACTGCTGACTTTCGGGGGAAAGTGCAGACGTGAGTCTTGACGGAAAGATTCTCGTAGTTCATGTAAGATGATGATTGAGGCCTTAGAGTGCACGTTGGGCATGATGATGATGTTGCATGTCTATGCATGATGTGTATGTATGATGTTGATGATTGCGTATGATATATTCCCTATTATGATGTTTGTTTATCTTTGCTGTGGCTTTACGTTGAATGTTAATGAATGAATGAAGTATTATGTAACGTAAAGTGAAAGATAATAAAAGAGGAACATAAAGTAAGAATGCATGCACTACTGAATGATGAATGAACGAATGAAAGGCTTGCAAGCACATATATGAGGTGAGCAACCTTATTGTTGCAACAGACTCGGATGGCATGCAATCGTTGGGATTGCCATGATGTGAGCAACCCTGTTATTGCAATAGACTCGGATAGCGTGCCATTGATGAGAATGGCTATGAGGTGAGCAACCATGTTGTTGCAAGAGACTCGGATAGCGTGCCTTTGATGAGAATGGCCATGAGGTGAGTAACCCTGTTGTTGCAAGAGACTCGGATAGCGTGCCATCGACGAGAATGGCAATGAGGTGAGCAATTCGATGGTTGCAACAGACTCGGATAGCGTGCAATCGATGAGATTGCTAAGGAGGTGAGCGACCCTGTTGTCGCAACAGACTCGGGAAAACGAATGTATAGAACGAACAAAAGTAACGAATGTAATAGAAGATAACGATGATATTATCTGTTTGTATGTATGACGTATGATCATAAAACAATATAAAGTGTAGTATGATGTTGAAAGAAAGTAAAGAATGGTTTTACGAAAGAAATATATGTTTTATTTTTTTTAAACTAGAGAACTCACTCAGCAACGCTTACTTTGATATGTTTCCAGTTGGCAGGTAGTGATTGCTGAGGATGCGTGAGGCGGCTACTCAGCTCTTTTGGGATGGCATTCTTTTGATTAATGTTTTTGCATTGTAATGCGAACAAGCTGTTTTGTAATGAATGTTGTATTAACTTGCAAAAGCATTTATAATGATATGAAAAGTTATATTTTTATGTTTCTACTGCAATATTTTATTGAAGTCAATGTAACTATATGTTTTATGTGCGATGAAAACCCAACTGTAAGCGTCCCGGGAACGGGGCCTTATTGAAAAATTTTGTTACATATATACAGCCGTTTCTAGTTACGTATATAAATTAAAAGTTATAAGTGAAAATCAGGTTACAAAGTAAAATACTATCAAAACAATAAATATTTTTCTTATATGTAGTAACAAGTTATATGACACCAAACATATGAAAAATAAAATAAACAAACATTGTTTTGTATGGTAATAGTATTGATTAGTATATGTAACACTAATGCTATGAGTTTATCA